>CM029437.1:10170401-10770401 GCA_017140255.1 Eucalyptus paniculata subsp. matutina
TCACAACGGATTCTTTTGTTCGTATCTAGATCAATTGAAGATCCGATGGTCGGCGAAGTATTCTTGGAAAGTTCTATTCTTGGAAACCAAGATCTGATTGTATGGGCGAGCGGGATTGATGGGCTATCGTCGGAGTTCCTTTTATAGCTCGAATGATCTTCTTGATTGATTCCGTCCGTCGGGTAGATTTGAGGAATTCCTTTGGTAAGTGCCAGCGGTATGATGGCATAAAGGGTATAAAGGAAGTCGTTCTAGTTGTTTAAGTACGTGATCGATAGAAAAATTCCAGAGTACGAGGCTCCTTGATTATTAGTCGTCTGATCTGAAGGCGAAGGTGTATACGAGTGTCTATACTTGGTGATACCTTGAGCGAGTGTGGTAGATCATCTACACCGAGAAATCAAGGAAGATCAACACTTTAACATCTCTTTGTTCAGTAAGTGGAATCCAGCCAAATTGGCTGTCGGTGCGAGAAGAGTGGACGTAGGCTTGAATCAAGCCGAACCACTATAAGCCGCGTGTTTAATTCTCTTCTTCCTTGCTTAGTCTTCGTTGATTATTACTTATTGTAAATCCTTCATTTGTCTAAGTATTGCGCAAGTATACAGAAATTATCAAGAAAAATCTTTGTATACCTATTCACCCCCTCTAGGTACTCATACTAGCAATATCAATTGGTATCGGAGGCCCGTGTTCTTACTTTGTTTGAAGTGTTTTACTTGAGTAAAAGATCCATGGCTAGTATGCTAGCACGGGGGCTGATGGAAGAACAAAAGCAATACCCGAGACCACCCTACTTTGACGGAAAGGATTACTGACATCTGGAAGAACAAGATGAAAGCTTTCTCTACGATCAAGGATCCTGGAATGGGACGTTGTGGAAAGGAATCATTCCTCTTTGCTGCATCAGTCTACGAAAGAGGGAAAGAAAGCTGTTGATGCAGTAAGGAATGGCTCAGGGAAGAAATAAACAAGAGACAAGCACTCGATCTGCAATTTACTCTTTATATTGTGCCTTGTCCAAAGAACTGAATATAACAGAATATCTTCTTGTGTTGACAGCAAAAGAAGTATGGGACAGACTACATATCACCTATGAAGGAATAGATCAGTGAAGGAGACCAGAATTAACATTCTCCTCGGTCAATACGAAGCCTTCAAAATGAAGCCGGGAGAATCTATAAGCTGACATGTTTAGTCGTTTTACGAGATATTGTCAATGGTCTTGAGAACCAAAGACAAAAAATTTCTGATCCCATGAAGGTGAACAAGCTTCTGCGTGGACTCTCAAGGATTGGAATCATATTAAGACTTCAATAAGAGAGCCCAAAAATTATCTCTATTTGTCGACGAGCTGATCGGAACTCTTCAGTCTTATGAAGTGGAACGAATTAATGAGACGAAGATCCAAGAAGTAAGAAATCTATTGCATTAAAATAAAATGATGACTACGATGATGCAGATTCTGAAGATGATATGGATGATGAGGAGCTCGCCCTCATGATAAGAAGATTCAGAAAACTGAATAGAAAAGCGGGGAGGTTCAACTCAAAGAAACAAAGTTTCGGAGACAGCGAACAAGTCTGTTGATGATGAGGAACCAAACAAAGATGTAGTGCCGAATGTAAGAAGAAGGGACACATCGAGACCCAAGCTATTCTCTTTGAAGAAGAAAGAGGAAAAGCGAGAAGTTTCGAAAAGCTCTCAAAGCCGAAACCTGGAGTGATACGGGAATGTGAAGATAGTGATAATGAATATGCCAACATATGTTTGATGGCACATTCGGACTCGGACTCGGATTCTGGATCGGACTCGAGCAATTATGAATTTGAGGTAAGTGATTTTAAAATTCCTGTCAAAGTCTCTAAATATATTGATGAACTGTGTTTTAGTCTTAAGACTTCTCTCAAAAGGATTTCCGAACTTAAAAAGGAAAACTCAGCTTTAAAACAAAAGGAAGTCATTTTAGAAGAAAGAGTTAAAAGTCTAGACCAAAATGTTTCTGTTCTTAAAGAAAAAAAGATGATCTTTTGAAAGAAAATGTTTTCTTAAAAACGGACTTATCAAATATTTCAAGAAGTTTTCGATAGGATCCGAAAAGCTTGAAAAAGTTCTTTCAGTTCAAAGACCTTACTTCAATAAGTCTGGTTTAGGCATGACAGCGGAAACAATTCCCTTGATTGATTTTCTAAAGTTAAAGAAAGAATTAAGAAAAGACCGTCGAGAGAGGCTTACAAAAATCATTTCAAGAAAGTTTTTGTAAAATCTGTTGGTCGAAATGCTCTAAGGTGTTCAAAGTGTAGATAAGGATCACTTTAAAAAAGAATGTCCTATGGTTTGGAAACTGTTAAGAAAGTATGGCCTAATAATGCTTATCCTACTAACACCAAAGGACCCAAGAAAATTTGGGTACCAAAGAAAACTTGAGATTCTCTTTTAAATGCAGGTCTCCGTCAAGAAAAGATAAAATGGTATCTTGACGGCGGATGTTCAAGACACATGACGGGAGACTCAAAGTGCTTCGTAAAACTTGTTCAAGTAACGGCGGAAATGTTTCATTTGGAGGAAATGGCAAAGGAAGCATCGTGGGATTTGGAGCTGTGAAAATTGGAAATCTCACAATAAGCAATGTTTCTCTAGTGGAAGGACTCAACTATAACCTTCTCAGCATTAGCCAACTATGTGATATTGGTTTCAAGATCTCCTTTTAAGAAGGAATTTGCTATGGAATTAGTAAAGACTCTACTCAGTCTTTCATGGGTCGAAGACATGGAAACATCTACCTCTTAGACATGAAATTGAATGAATCTCAATGCCTAATCTCAATTCAAGATGAAGCAAGCTTATGGCACAGAAAGCTTGGCCATGTCAATATGAAGCAATTGGCCAAAATCTCATCAAAGCAGCTTGTTCGAGGTCTACCCAAATTACCATATCAAAAGTCCGATCCATGCACACCCTGTATTCTGGGAAAACAGGTAAGAAATTCATTTAAGCCAATAAATCATGTCTCTACTAATCATGTACTACGATTCTTTGCATATGGATCTCTTCGGACCAACCAGAACTCAGAGTATTGGAGGTAAGAAATATTGCCTAGTAATTGTGGATGATTTCTCTCGCTTTACTTGGGTATATTTCCTTGCAAGTAAGTCGTAAACCTTTTCGTATTTTTGAAAAATTTGCTAAAAAGGTTCAAAACGAAAAAGGATGTGTTATCTCAAGTATAAAAACAGATCATGGAGGTGAATTTGAAAATCAAGATTTCACAAAATTGTGTGATGAATCTGGTTTTAAACATGTATTCTCTTCACCATACACTCCTCAGCAAAATGGAGTTGTGGAAAGAAAGAATAGATCTCTTCAAGAAATGGCTAGAACTCTTTTAATTGAAAGCAAAATTTCTTCTCGATTTTGGGCTGAAGCTGTTTCAACAGCATGCTATATCATCAATAGAGTCTTCCTAAGACCTATTCTTGAGAAAACCCCTTATGAATTATTCAAAGGTAAGAAGCCTATTGTTTCATACTTTCATGTGTTCGGTTGCAAATGCTTTATATTGAAAAATGCAAAAGATCGAGTTGGTAAGTTTGAAGAAAGATCAGATGAAGGCATCTTCCTTGGATATTCTACATCAAGCAAAGCCTACGAGTCTACAATAAGAAGAGCGATCTGTGGAGGAGTCAATGAATGTCAAATTTCAAGACTCTACGCAAGATGAAACTTGATCCCGAGACTCGAGTATGAAGAGTCGAACTGCTCGAACCTTCCAAAGCTTACTACTCAAAAAGTATCTCGAGACTACGGAAGACCAGCGTCGAGATGTTCATGAAGATTCAAATAAAGAAAGAGATCATCATCCGGACAAATCAACCGATGGCGGAAGCATAAGTCCAGTCATCCTAAAGATCTCATTATCGGCGAAATTAATGAAGGAATTCGTACCGAGATCCAAAGACGTGAAGAGTCTAGTCTTTGTGGCTCTCATTTACGAAATCGAACCAAAAAGCATAGAAGAAGCTTTATCGATGAAAGCTGGATCGAATTTGTGCAAGAGGAGCTCGGACGGTTCAACATTAACGATGTCAGGAATTGACATCTAAACCAAAAGGTAAAACTGTTATTGGAGCCAAATGGGTGTTCAGAAACAAGATGAATGAAAAAGGAAAAGTCGTACGAAATAAAGCAAGACTCATGGCCAAAGGATACACGCAAGAAGAAGGAATAGACTATGATGAGACTTACGCTCTGTAGCAAGGTTAGAAGCTATTCGTCTATTACTTGCGTTTGCTTGTTACAAAAATTTCAGGTTATTCCAAATGGACGTCAAAAGTGCTTTCCTAAATGGATTTATCCAAGAGGAAGTTTATGTGGAACAACCGCCTGGGTTTGAAGACCCAAAGAAGCCAGATTCAGTCTTCAGACTGAAAAAGGCCCTGTATGGTCTAAAGCAAGCACCTCGAGCTTGGTACGACAGACTAAGTAAGTTCTTATTACAGAACGGCTTTGTTAAAGGTAAAGTAGATACTACTCTATTCATCAAAAAGGAAAACAAAAGCTTTTACTCGTTCAAATATATGTTGATGACATTATTTTTGGATCCTCTAATGAAAGTCTATGCAAGAAATTCTCTAAGTCTATGCGGGATGAGTTTGAAATGAGTATGATGGGAGAATTAACATTCTTTCTTGGCCTTCAAATAAAGCAATTGAAGGAAGGAACTTTTATTTTCAAGAAAAATATACTAATGATCTTGTCAAAAGATTTGGGTTGGAAAATTGCAAGAAGACGATATACCAATGTCAAGTTCTTTGAAGATAGACAAAGATGAGGAAGGAACAAAGTTGATCAAAAGCTGTACAGGGGAGCATCATCGGTTCACTTCTTTATCTTACTTGCTTCTAGACGACATCTTGTTGAGTGTTTGTATCTGTGCTAGGTTTCAATCGGATCCTAGAGAATCTCATCTCGGTGCTGCAAAACGTATCATTAAATACGTTGCTTCATCTTCAAGCATGGGTTTTTGGTATCCTAAGAAGGGAGACTTTAATCTTAGGATATTCAGGCGCGAGATCTGGCCGGCTGCGTAGTCGATAGAAAGAGTACTTCGGAACTTGCCAGTTGCTTGGAAGCGGGGACGAGTGTCTTGGTTTTCAAGGAAACAAAGCAACGTAGCTCTCTCAACAACGAAGCCGAGTATGTTGCTCTTGGAAGGCTGCTTGTTCACAAATTCTATGGATAAAACAACAGCTACAAGACTTTGGCATTGAAGACTCATGCACATAAATCAAATGTGACAATACCAGTGCAATCAATCTCACCAAAAATCCAATTCTTCATTCAAGAGCAAAGCATATAGAAATTCGACATCACTTCATTAGAGATCATATTCAAAGTGGAGAAATCTCGATTCAATTTGTTGATTCAAAAAGTCAACTCGGATATATTCACAAAGCCTTTGGAGAAAAATCAATTTGATTTTATCCGCTCGAGACTCAACATTTTGAAGCTTGAAGAAGTTAAAGTCTAGAGACTCTCCATCCTTGACTCGAAAGTTGATAACCGTCAGACTCAAATATCTCAGACTCAAATCTCTACGACTCGAGACGTTGATGACTATAGACGCGTAAGTTGTTACTTTATCTAAACTCGAAAAGGTATGATCTTTCGTTTAGTTATTTTGTAGTCTCCGTGAAAATCGAAAAACTTGTCTTTTCAAAAGGATTAATTTTGGCAGTTATTGATTTCGAAAAGAGGTATTCGTACACTTTCCTTGTACCGATTGAACTTCCCCTTTTCAAAACTGAGTTATATATACACAGTTTTCTCTTTCAATCTTCAAAACCCTAAAAAGCACTCTCCTCTCAATCTGATTTCTACTTCGTGTTCATCCTCGAAAAAGTTGTCATCTTTTCTTGGGAAAGCAAGCAAAGGAATCTCTCAGCGACAAGAAGAATGTCTTCTTCGAGGAAGTCTTCAAGAATCGCGTCAAGGGGACCACAGAAGATGAAGGAGGGACCTACCCACTTCGATCTCACGAAGAGGAAGAATTATCGAGTCGGCAACACAGCCCGATTCACTCTCCACCACGTCATTCAACGCCTTCTACCCCACAAGGTGCGGGTCAACATCCGGAGGAAGAGGTAATCGAAGACTTGAGACCTCGTAAGAGTCCAAAAACCCTCTTATATTTACAAACTCTACCGTGCATTGAAAAGTACTTTGGGACTCCGATGAAATATGTGGATGATTTTCTTAAAGAAAAGGACTATGGAAATGAGTACATTTTCTGAAGAAAATGGAGGATTTGGGAATTGCTCCCAAAGGTAAAGCGAAGAAGCGCTTGCAAATATTCCGAGTGACCCTCGGATGTCGGGCCCAAATTTGATTGATGGGAACGACGATGACAAAATGTTCACGATTTTCAACCGAGATTGGGTGTTGCTTTGCGAAGGTGAAGGGAAAGAGGATGGAGTTATTTAAATCGAAGGAACAGGAAACCTTGTTCTTGCGCTGAAACGAGGGGTGATAAACCCTAGGAGTGTCGACTTCGATTTCTAGATCTTGTGAATGTGAACTTAAGAGAAAAGTTCGATCCTTCTAACCGGAACGTTTTGCACGACACCACGGACGGATATGCACAACTGACTGCTTATTTCTATTCCAATCTTAGCTTTATCGATGTGAATAGAATATCTTTCAGTGTTCGAGATCAGGATTAGGTGTTGGATGTGGATATGTTGGCGGACATAATTGGAGTTGAGCGAGGACGTTATCAACCAGTCAAAGTCTCAGTTGCTCGTGCCACAATGGACCTTGTCGAAGATAGAAATATTGAGGGAAAAATCATCTATTCAAGGATGCGTGCCATCAACATTGTGTTGCACAAAATTGTTATCAATTGCATTAGGCCGAAGTCTACATCAAAGACTGATGTGTCTAATTCCGAAGCAAAATTGATGTACGCAATCAACTCAGGGAAGAAGTTCTCTCTCCTCACACTATTCTCTTCCACATGTACGAGCAATGTCAAAAGACAAGGGACAATTGCCTTATCCAGTGCGGTGACCAGGATCTTCAGACACATGAATATTGAACCGCCACACACTCTCTGTGTTCGACCGTGCGATAAGATGGTGGTAGGTTTAAAGATGTTGACAAAGATGCGTCTGCAAGAACTTTCAAAGGCAATGGAGAAATTCAAAGTGAAGACTCCAGTTCCGTCTGCTTCAAAAAGAAAGGGAAAGGAAGCCATTGGTGCTCCCACCAAAAGAAGAGAACTCTCATCTTGGAAGATGAAGAGGAGAAGGAAGATCTTACAATCACTTTGCCCGATAAGGACAAGACGTTCGTTCCCCAATCAAACGAACACGAAGAAAGCAGAGAGAAGAAGAAGAAGAAGTCAAGAACAGAGAAGAACAGAAAGAGAAAGAGACAGAAGCTGAAGAAGAAGGAGAAGAAGAGCCAGAAAAGTCTGCAGCTGAATCTGGAGAGATGGATACAGAAGAGCATGATCATCACTCTTCTCCTCTTGATGTCCTAGAGACAGGGGGAGTTGGCGAGCAAGAGAGGTCCTCACCTCATGCTGCCAATAGTGAAGGTCTACGACAATCTCCAGCAGCCCCAGAAGAATTTCAGGCTTCTCAATTGCCTGAAGAAGGTCACGATACGTCAGAACCAATTCTGCAAGACCTTACAGAAGCGCCATCGTCTGCATTCACTCAATCTGAGAAAGCCAATGCTAGTACACAGACGGACAATTCTGCAGATTTTCGTCGTATCATGGATATTCTTCTGGAAATGCGTGGTCAAATCTACGCTCTGGACTGTGAAGTTCAAGCCATGAAAAATGCTGGACAAGCATCTTCAATTACCCTGGAGGATAGAATGAAAGACCTCGCTCTACAACTTCAAGCCAATGCCAAGGGAGAAGAGGTAGCTCAACTGAGGGAAGACTTGAAGAAGCTCGAAGGAGTAGTCCAGTCCATGGGGGATTTCCAGATTGTGCGCATTCCCAAGCAGACATGACATCTTTCTCACCTTTTTAATGCTGACAAAAAGGGGGAGAAAGCAATTTGAACCAACCAACTTTCTTTGACTTTAAATTTGTTTGAATGTGTTTGTTTTTGAACTTGAGTGAACTTGGGATATGAACTTGAATCTGACTGAATTGGCTATGGATTTAAATGCTTGACTGTTTGCATTCATTTCAAGTATTGTTATATGGTATTACTCATGAAAGACTAACCATTTTTCTGTGGATGCAGAGTCTGGTTGCTTTGTTAATCTTTATGAGATTGCCATATTGCTTGAGAAATGTTTTTGCAGGTCAAAGAGGTTCAAATCTACAGGAAAGTTTTGTCACCATCCAAAAGGGGGAGATTGTTGGAGAAATCGTTCCAGAATATTTTGAAGCTGACAAAACATTTCTTTCAGTCTAGTCTGTGCATCTGCAGATCGTCTAGTGTAAAGTCTGAAGACTTTCTGCCTACCAGACTCAAGATTCAAGACCCAAGATTCAAGACTCAAGACTCAAGACTATTCTCATTGACAATCTTTCTGATCCAGTGACGAAGTAAATCCAGAGCCGAAGTATATGGTTGAGGATTTAATCCTATCGTCTGGAGAAGATCTTTTTGGTTGGATAATCACAACGGATTCTTTTGTTCGTATCTAGATCAATTGAAGATCCGATGGTCGACGAAGTATTCTTGGAAAGTTCTATTCTTGGAAACCAAGATCCTGATTGTATGGGCGAACAGGATTGATGGGCTATCGTCGGAGTTCCTTTTATAGCTCGAATGATCTTCTTGATTGATTCCGTCCAACGGGTAGATTGGAGGAATTCCTTTGGTAAGTGCCAACGGTATGATGGCATAAAGGAGTATAAAAAGGAAGTCGTTCTAGTTGTTTAAGTATGTGATCGATAGAAAAATTCCAGTACGAAGCTCCTTGATTATTAGTCGATACAGTCGAGCGAAATTATATACACGAGAGTGTCTATACTTGGTGATACCTTGAGCGAGTGTGGTAGATCATCTACACCGAGAAATCAAGGAAGATCAACATTGTAACATCTCTTTGTTCATAGTGGAATCCAGCCAAATTGGCTGTCAGTGCAGAAGAGTGGACGTAGGCTTGAATCAAGCCGAACCACTATAAACCGCGTGTTTAATTCTCTTCTTCCTTGCTTAGTCTTACGTTGATTATTACTCTTCGCAAATCCTTCAACTGTCTAAGTATTGCGCAAGTATACAGAAATTATCAAGAAAAATCTTTGTATACCTATTCACCCCCCTCTAGGTACTCATATTAGTAATATCACTTGTCTCATCGATCGTCAAATTATCGACGAGTCCGAAATTTCAAGAAAGAAATTATTGGAGGAAAAATCGAAGACCGAAAGAAAATAGAAAGTGAAAGGGAAAGAGAAAAAGAAAAGAAATAAGAAAAGTTTTATTTTTGAATTCTTTTTCTCTCTCTCCCTTTTCTCTCTTTCTTTTCTCTCTCTTCTCTCTCCTTCCCTCCCCCTCGTGCGAAAACCCTCCCCCAGCCGACCGCCTCTTTGCTGTCTTCCACTTTGCTTTATCTTATTTTATTCTTTTTTTTGACCGGTCAAATCTCTCTCTCTTCTCTCATCCCTCTCTCTCTCTCTCTCTCGTCACTCTTTCTTCTTCCTTCTTCTTGGTGCAAGCGAACAAACCAGAAGTTGCAGGAGATCGGAAGCAGTAGCCAGCCACCGTCGCCGCCTGTCTCGCCACCGCACCGCACGCCCGTTCGCCGCCCGCACGTCCGCCGTTCGCCGCCCGCACGCCGCCCGCGCTTGCCGTCCCTACCGCACGATCCAGCCTCTGTTCGGTCTCTGTTCAGCCACCGAGAGCGGCTGAGCAGGCCACCGGAGCCGCCGTTCGGCCTCACAGGAGCTCCGCCCGCTCTCCCGACCTCTTACCGCCCCCAACCCTCTCTCTTTCTCTCTGTTTTGCAGCCGATCCATCAAACCCGCGAGTGGGTTTCAGCCGGTTCGTGGGCCGTTTTGGGCCGAACCTGAGCCGTGCTTTGGGAAGTTTCGTTCCTCGCGTTGCCCCCGTCGGATTGACCCGACTTGCGCGCGATTTGGTGAGTAATCTCACTAATCCTTGCTTAGTGGACTAATTACGCTTATTGGTTGTTTAGTTGTAATTAATTAGGTTTATGTGTTAGATTAGTATAAATTAGTATTTATTAGTCAATCGTGATACAAATTAGATAAATTAAATGTGTATTTAGTAAGTAGACATGGTCTACTATTTATTGAGGGTAGCCCGGGATTTTTCCCGACCCTAATCGGGCTTCAATTGGGCTTTTCGAGCCTAAGTGTAATTTTTGGTATTTAAATATTAATTTTCGGAATTAAATTAAATAATTATTTATTTTCCGAAAATTCAACTGGGATGGTTCGAGACCGGAATATTACGCTGGCGACCGTGGTAAAGTCCGTTTATTTAATCGGGCTTTAGTTCGAGCTAAATCGAATTTTTAATATTAATTATTTAATTTTCGAAATTAATTAATTAATTATTTATTTTCCAAAAATTCAATTGAGATGGCTAGTGACCAGAATATTATGCTGATAATTGTGGTGAAGTCCGTTTATTTAATCGGGTTTTAATTTGAGTTAAATTGAATTTTTAATATTTATTAATTAATTTTCGAAATTAATTAATTAATTAATTATTTTTCAGAAATTAAGATTGAGATGGTTGATGACCGAAATCTCATGCTGATTGTCGTGGCGCAGTCCGTTTATTTAATTGAGCTCTACGTTGCTTGGAATTAAATAAATTGTGATATTTTAGGGATTTACCCTAAATTGATTGAAATTGAATTTTTGATTGGTAGTTGGCCGAGTATGGCTATTTAGCATTTTGAATGCCTTGTTGAGCCGCAAGTGGAGGGAGTGGTGAGAACTAACTAAGCATTCTATTGGCTGAGACCGATCAAGTACGAAGTATAGACAGGCGTGGTTCGGTGATTAAGGATATCACTGTGCGAAAACGGCGCCTTAAAGAACGCATGTAGACTGTCTATGATTTATGATGGGCGTGGTTCGGTGATGAGGAATATCACTGTGCGAAAACGGCGCCTTAAAGAACGCACGTAGACCGTCTGTTATTTACGTCACCTTGGCGGAAGCGCCGCCCGAGAGCATTGATGTGGCTCTGTGACCGAGTGCTCGATGGAAGGTTATATGGTGTGGAATCAATGGCCTAGGAATGGTATGACTGACATGTAATCGACTAGTTCGATTGATCAATGTTTTGATCCAATTGTTATGATTTGTTTGATTTTTCGTTGTGATTTATGAAGTGTCTATATATAACCTTGAATTGCAGGTTGAGACTGAGGCCAAGGTAAGTCCTCTGACTCGTGCTGTGCTTAGGCAACCGAGTAGTGTATTGGTTCCCTAATTGAGTCTTAGTGGGGTAGAACTCGCTGAGACATAGTCTCATCCCAGTTTGGGAAAAACATTTCAGGACCCCGCTGAGGAGCTGAGGAGGAAGAGTCTGTGAAGGAGAAGTATTTTTGGAAGAAGATAATCCCGAGAAGGATCTTGAGTACGATCCAGGTGGACTGAAATGTCATCTTCTTTTGTGACTCCATTTTGATGTGAATAGAGTAAAGTAAAAAGTTGTGAAGAGTGTGGAGTACTTTGGTTTATGTCATGTATAAAGGTTTGGTTGTGGATTTCAATATAAAAGATATGGCCTACTGTTCTATCCCACTGTTTTATTGTCTGGGGATTTATAACTGCTTCCGCATGTGCTTAATAAAAAGAAAAAGGGTCGGCGATACATAGTCCTGGGATATCGCATTTTAAAAATCGACCAAGTAGAAGGATGTGTGCGTACCCGAGGATCGAGGCGTGACAAGAAAAATCCATTATTAACTAGAACATCATCAAGTTTCTCATACCATTGCTTTGGTGCTTGCTTTAAGCCGTATAAAGATTTAACAAGTTTACAAACTTTGTTTTCTTGGCTAGGAAAAATACAGCCCTAGGTTGCACCATATAAATTTCCTCTTCCAAATCACCATTTAAAAAAGCTGTTTTAACATCCATTTGGTGAATAATAAGTTTGTAAATAGAAGCCAAAGCAATTAAAACACAAATTGATGAAATTCTTGTAACTGGAGCAAAAGTATCAAAATAATCAACATTTTGTTTTTGAGTAAAACCTTTTGCAACTAATCTTGCTTTATATTTATCAATAGAACCATTAGGATTATATTTTCTTTTAAAAATCCATTTAGAACCGATCAATTTTGCACCGGGTGGTAAATCAACTAATTTCTAAGTTTGATTTTGTAAGATAGAATCAATCTCGATTTTTATAGCTTCTTTCCAAAAATTGCTTTCCGAGGAAGATATTGCTTCGGAATAAGTCAAATGATCATTATCAATAAGATAAGTATAAAAATCATTCTCAAAAGAAGTTTCTTTCCTTATTCTTTTGCTCCTTCTCAATTCATCATTTGAATTTTGAAAACGTTTTTTATGTAGAGGTGCAGGAGAAATAGTATCAACACTTAATGGAAAAATATGCTAAAAAAATTCTGCATTTTTTGTCTCAACTATAGTATTATTATCAAGCACGTCACTTTTTAATACAAGAAATCTATATGTAGCACTATGTTCAGCATAACCAATAAACATGCAATCAGATGATTTAGAGCCTATTTTCCTTTTTTAGAATTAGGAAGCATAACCTTAGCAAGACACCCCCACACTTTCAAATATTTTAAATTAGGATGATAACCTTTCCAAAATTCATAGGGTGTTTTACATGTTTTCTTATGAGGTATTATATTTTGGATGTGACATGCAGATAAAATAGCTTTATCCCATAAATTATTTGGAGCATTAGAACTAACAAGCATAGAATTCATCATCTCTTTCAAAGTCTTATTTTTCCTTTCAACTATGCCATTAGATTCAGGGGAATAAGGAGGCGTAGTTTCATGAATTATTCCTTCATTTTCACAAAATTCGTTAAGCAATACATATTCCCCACCTCTATCCGATCTAATTCTTTTTTATCCTTTTATTCGATTGGTTTTCTACCTTAGCTTTATACAAAAGGAACATATCAAAAACTTCATCTTTATGCCTAAGGAAATAAACTTTAGTAAATCCAGAATAATCCTCAATGAAGGTCACGTAATATTTTTACCTCCTCTAGTCGAGTTTGTTTTAAATCTCTTAGATCAGTATGAATTAAACTCAACAAATCAGATTCTCTATTTACAGAAATACAAGACGTTTTTGTTAATTTTGTTTCGGCACATATTATACATTTATTAAAACATGAGTTTTTAATTCCAGAAATTAAACATTGTTTTTGCATTTTCTTAATATAAGAAATACGAACATGACCTAATCTACCATGCCATAAATCAACAGATTCAGCCAAGTAAGCGAAAGTAGTAGCATTTTCATTGATAACATTGGAAACGTTAAGAACAAAAAGTCCTTGATTACAATAACCATTTCCCACAAAAACGTTATTTTTTGTCATTACAATCTTATCAGATTCGAATGACACTTTCACCCCAACCTTTCCTAAAAGCGTTACTGAGACTAGGTTTGCCCTTATATTAGGGACATGTAATACATCATTCAGGGCCAAAGTCTTGCCAGATGTGAGTTTGAGAAGAACGTTTCCTTTCCCAATAACTTGAGCTGTTCTTGAATCACCAAGATAAATAATTTATTCTCCTTCCCCTACTGGCGTGTAGGAGGAAAATGCATTTTTGTTTGCACAAATATGCCTGGTAGCACCTGAGTCTACCACTCACTCTTTCACACTGACCACAATGTTGGCCTAAGAAATAACCGCAACAATTATATCATTAGAGTCATCTACTTTAACCAAATTGACTTTTGGTTTAACAGAATTGTCATTTCCCATTATTCTCTTTCTGCAGTGCGCTGCATAATGACCTGGTTTTTCACAAACAAAGCAAGAGCCTTTCTTTTTGAAGGTGGGGGTGAGCAACCTTGGGTTTGTAATCAGGTTTTTTTGTTATAATATATGTTTTGGCGATGTTGAAATTTGCCTTGTACCAAATTTGCCCTGGTAGCAATTTCCTTAGCTTTGGTAGCTTTGATCTCCTTGCAAGTTGTATCCTCAATGATAATATGCACGATCAGATCGGCTAGTGACAATTGCTTGTCCTTGTGCTTGAGTTATTGCTTGTAGTTATTTCAAGACTCAGGCAACTTTTCAATCAGCAAGCCTGCAATAAATTCTTCTTGCAAATTGATGTTTTTTGCCTTCATGTCCTCCACTAGCTTGTGATATTCATTGATTTGTGTCTTGATCTCCTTATCATCGGACATTTCCTATCAATAATAATTTCCGATTACATATTTTTGTTTGCCCACACTTCGGCAGTGTACTTTGCAGTCATGGAGTCCCATATTTGTTTCGCTTCCTTGTACGAACAGTAGACATCAAACAATTCATTAGAAAGAGTACTAATAATTGTGTGCCTACATACCTTATTAGCGTGTATCCATTGATCTCAAAACTTGTTATTAGTTGGTTCAGCTTCCGTAAGTGCGAAAGCCACGCCGTGCACATCTAGGATAGAGAAAACCCTTTCTTGCCACCTTCTAAAATTGTTGCCACTAAAAACTTCGATCTTTGATATGTCGGGAAATGGTTTGGCATAGGACATATGTGATAGTGGTGGTAGTGCAACTGGACTAGTGGAGATTGAGGCATCAGCAGCAATATCAATTTGATGCTCCATGGGAATTATCTTAAGATTGTAGGAAAAAAGCTGATGAGAATAAATAAATTTGTGTGAGGCATGCAAGCGTAAGCATTGTCCTTAAGGATAATTCCGTCCCTTGGAGTGCGAAACTCGGTGCGATAGGCTTTTGACGGCTATCCTCCCAAGATATAACAGACCTTCTTCTATATTCCGCACTGAATATTAGAAGGAACAGAAACAACGTTATGTATAACCCAGCGAGGAAAAGGAAATGAAAGATTTTTTAAAGAAAGAATATTCTTTGTTTCATTCAGTGTATATATTTTTAAGATTGTCTTATGAGATTTTATATTCAGACAAATTAGAGCTGTTAAAAGAGCCGTTGTAAAATAATGAATGATTTATTTGAGAAATAAATTAAACATTACAAAACGATTGAAAAACCGTTATATGACTGTTAAGAAACCGTTATGTGACCGTTAAAAATAATGATGGTCTTCAATGCGGTCATAACTTTTATCGAAACTATTATTGTAAATATTTCAAAATATTATTGAAATATCCAACACACCACACAGTGAGCACATCAGCAATGCAGCACATATGAAGATGAACCAATCAGTAACACAGCACACCCAAAATGAATGCTTATGCGATGACTAGAGCAGCAGCTCAACGCTCCTGCAGCATGTACTGAGTATTCAAGATATCAGCATCCGTTCAATACACTCGTGACGTCAACACGTACAGAGAACTACCCAGCAACATTCTCATAATCCGTTTGCAATTCAGCACGACAAACTTGGATCGACATATAGTGAAGCACGAGAAGTAAACGTGCACAGGTTAATTCATTTTCGTTCAAGATGCCCTCGTTCTAAGTTCTGGAATACGTAGTTGTCAGATTCATCATTTGTACCACTGGATTCACATCTAATCCGAGAATTTCAATAACAAATCCTAAAACGAATAGCTACTAAATTCTGAAATGAAAGGAAACAAAATACAAGTAAAACTTATACAACGAAACTAATGAATTGATCAAACAAAGGAAAGCTCTCAGTCAGAATCCGAATTCAAAACACACAATAATCTAGTTCAGGAATTTTATCAAGCAGGTGGTAGATTTTTAGGCCAAAGGATCTAGATGCAGAAACAAGAGAGTGGTTTTATTACTAAGAGGCAACGCAACATGCTTAAGGTCATCTGGACAACCTCGAACGTGACCAAATTTCCCGCTGACGAAATTGAGCACTCGGTCCTACGCTCAGCCGAAACACAATATGCGGATTTATCTTGACAAAGAGTAATTGCTGACCATGGTTGGTGATCAAATCAGAGGAGTGAAGTTTCAGGAATTGCACCATCCAAAGACTGGAACCGGCTAAAGGAGGGACAAGGATCCAGCCCTTCGATGAAGTTGGCTGGAAATAAGGGCGAAAAGAGCACTTCCTGTGGCTGCGAAGCTGGTGGTGTAAGGGAAGTGACCTGCGACGACAATTGGTGACAGAGAGAGGGGTAAGGATGCATAGAGGAAATCGACAGAGAATCACAACTGAACATGAGAGTTCCTTCCATGTACTCTGTGCTCTGTTCTCCGAGGTTCGAATGCGAAGAGCCTATGGTGGTCGGCAATCAGAGACGAGTGGTGTCTACCGGTGGACTGGAGGTGGCCAGGTATGAAGAGGGAATGGCGACCTAGAAGCTCCTAATAATTGATGATGAGAGAAAGAATTTGCTGAGCTCCGTGTATCTGCGTTCCCACCGTTCTATTCTACTCCGCCAAATGCATAAATGTATAAGTACGTATATGTGGATGCGAGGCTGTGGCGAGATGGGCCGAAAATTTATCTAATTTTTTTTTTTATTATTTTCGTATAATTCTTATTTCTACAAAAATGCATGTTCTATTTGCCGGCAAACATTCATGTGTCAATAAAAGATGGACTTTTATTTGTGTTTTTCTAAAATGGAAAATTTATGAGAAAGATCCACTATTTTTGTATTGACAGGAGGAGAGATTCATTCAATTAGAGTAGAGAAGCATCGTGATTGACAAGTAATATTATGTACTCATTGGTTTATTGGTGGTGTGCTACATTAGTAAACTTGCAAAATAGAACTTATAGACATTCTAACGTATATGGAAATTATAAGCATTCTAGCGTAGATTAAACCTTCTTTGCCACTTATGTTGCAAATATGCTCAGCGGCCATAAAGGCTCTGTCATATACAGGTACAGATTGGTTGCAACCATTAATTTCAATATGGCCCCTAGCAGGGTCACCCCAATGCACATGCACCCTGGTCAAGGGTCGATCTGTGCCGGGTCCATCTCGTCATCAGTGAGCACCGTCTACTTGAAGAACCTCAACAAAGGGGACAGCATGATTTTCCCTCAGGGGCTATTGCGCATCCAATTGAATGCTGCTAGAGGTCCAGTTCTTGCCATAGTTAGCTTTAGCAGTCTGAGCCCTGGGCTTCAAATCTTGGACTTTACTCCGTTTGCTTATGAATTGCCTTCTGAGTTGGTGGAGGCCACTAATTTCCTTGAAGATGCTCAAACAAAGGAAAGCTCTCAGTCAGAATCCGAATTCAAAACACACAATAATCTAGTTAAGGGCGATCTTGGTGGCACTGGCTTTGTGGCTAATTTCATTTTAGTAGAGACAACATCCATTGAAAAACACTACATTTTCAAGCCTCTTCAGAAAAAAAAAAAAAAACAAAACAAAACAAAAGGAAAATAATAAATCGGCTTATATGCTAGTTGTCAATGGCTTTCCATGGATTTTTCTTATAAGGTTGCATTTGGTTTGCTCGTGCGTTGAAGTGAGTCATTGGAATAGAGACTTGATTAATGGTGCTTTTTGACTTGTTATTCTGTTTGGACTATGGAGCGAAATGCCTCCCGCCTTTCGTCGAATTTTGAGTAGATGAATGAAGGTATGTTCCTTTGTCAATTCCTTGAGAGCTAATGTTCATTTGGGAACACGCATGCGATAAGTCAAGTGATGTAGTAATATCATCCACCCATTATAGATGTGATTACAGTAAAATTTGGATCCTATCTACGAAGGGATAAACCAACATTCGGTGCTCCATCTATTAATGATAGCTCGGGCCATGCCATGTATTTGTCCTGAGTCGAAGCATTATTTAGTAATGGTCCATAGATCCAACACATTTGATACATATTTTTTGTATTCCATGGCGCCAAATGGACCAATTTATTGACACGAACTTTTCTATGCATAACTAAATAAAGGAGGATTGTCATGTGAGCTAGGTGCGAATTCTATTCCAGAGTCCGGCTTTGGACTTATTTTTTTCTAAGCACGCTAGAATCTTGTCTGAGATCACTTCCACAATGAGCAAGTATTGGATGTAGTCGGATATATGAACCTAGCTAACATCCATCATTAGGTCAGGTGGATTTCATGTGGGTCCACTTCATCTAATGGTGCATGCGAGATGGCTCACATTCACCAGGCGCATCAAACATTTTTTCTTCTTCGACACTTGATGCGCATTGAAAGTGTTGAGGTATTGCCATTTCATTGGGTGTTTGACTAGAAGTTCATAAAATTTCGAATGCAATTACCTGTTGAATTCATTCTTGGATTTCTGCAACTCTCACGACTTTGGAAAGCTCTGCACTCATACTTGTTAGTCATAAGTTTTGTTCGGTTTTGATTTTACCCGATGTTTTCCTCGATAAGGTGGCTATGTTCGTTGGAGACGAGCAGGGATGTCGGGTCAATGAAGTCTCATTGGAAAGCTTACAATAAACCTAGATACTCGCGAAAGTTTTCAGTGAGACAAGCTAATTTAAAGAAACTATACTAACATAGGGCTTTCAACGAGTTCATTGTGTATGTGTGTGTATGTATGTGTATATATGCTCACGTGAGGTTGATTCAAATGGCACACTCATGTGCCAGTTTTATCCATCGACTTGTTTTTGATAGTCAGTTTAGCAAACCTCTTAGGCTAGCTACTATCTAATCTTAGCAAATAGCTAATTCCCCACATCTAATTCTTATGCATACTTTGATAATAATTTTCTATCAATTTACCAAAAGTAAGTGTTTAAAGAAATTAATTATGTATATATATATATATATATATATATATATATATATATATATTCTATTTAATAATTTATCTATACATATAATTAGATGAATGATCAATGATATATGATAGGTTATAATTCCATGTGCCTCACAATTTTTGTGGACAAAGTCATGCATCTGGTATATTTCCTATTTTATAGTGCCTCAGAATAAAGTCGTACATATGGTATCATGTCTATCATCGGTATTCTTTATATATAGATTACTTTGATTATCAAACCATTTATCTAAAGAGCATCTATAAAGAAAAATCAAATGCTCAAAAAATTATTCCACGATGAAAATTATATTACATGATTGCATGTATTTTGTTTAAACGTCCAAAAGTAATTGCTTGTGTACACCAAGACTCTATTATGAAAGATCTAAATGCAACTAATGAATGATCAATGATTTATGATAGGTTTAATTCCATCTATTTCACAATTAATATAAACAAAGTCTTACAAGTGGTAAGATTGCAATTATTTTCTAGTTCAAAAGAATGAAGTCTGCATTTGGTATAATTCTTATCAACGAAATTTTGTATATAAAGATTTTTTCTATAAATAATTGTTTTTTTTTTTTTATGACCCAGGAAACCCCGTAAGCCGACAGCTGGCGGGCAAACCCTGGGGCGACGCTAGCGGAGGACCCACCACCCTGACATCACGCTTAAGATCCCGTGCGGCCAGCGGGATTCGAACTCCTCTCCTCCTCACAAAGGATCATGGGAGCCTTATCCAACTGAGCCACCGCAGGCGGTGGTTCTATAAATAATTGTTCATCTCTAATTCCATGATGAAAGTTGTATTTTATGATTGTGCGTATGTAAGTAATAAATGTTCAAGATAATTGTTTATATAGATTATATTTTGAATTACTCGGAGGCTGAATATTTAAGCTGATGGAGAAACTTTCTGCAACTAAATATAAAACATAAGGATAAAAAAAGAAAAGAAAAACTAATTTTCAAAAGTTATATTCCAAGATTGAGCATATTTTGGTACTGGATGCTTAAAAAAATTGTTCATGCATGTGAAGATTCGATTTTGAGGTATTTGAGGTATCTATATGCTGAAATTTTAAATTGATCAAATCATTCTATAAATAGATATTTGGCAACAAGGTAGGGAAACGTGATACATAGTAATTGTTCAAATACTTTGAAGAAATACATTCAGTATCTCATCGGCCCCGCTACAACCAACCAACTATGATGAAGACATACACTCTCAAATCAAATTTGTCAATCATTGACCTTGTTCAGTATAGCTGACTCCATCCCAAATGCCGTCGGGACGAAAAATTTGGGGTCCATAAGTTGATTTAACCATTTGGAATAGTAGGGGAAACTGCAGTAGTACGAATAAAACCACGGGGAGAGAGGCCAACACAGTAATGGGAAAGAGAACCCACTCCTCTCTCTTATCTAGCACAATTATGAGAGTTGCAACGAAGGTCACCAACATGAAAGCCAAAGAGAGGAAGAGAAAACAAAGGCCCATTATGATTTTCTTAGGTAACGATTCAAGAAAATCTTCCGCCTCGTACTGCGAAGTTAAGATGGCTAAGAATAACAAGATGGCCGTCACAGAGAAGAGCAAACCTAATGCATCCGAAATTATGAAAACTAGGAGGGAGTCTAGTTTTAACAAAAGTGGTACTCTTCTATTGTTGTCGTTGCCTTTGGGTACAGTGAAAGCAGCAGCGAATAATACTGTGGCAATTAAAGTTGGGACAAGCATACATGAATTTGATGTGTCCTTTACGCACTTCTCCGCATTCCAAAGCAACCCTCCGTGCTCCTCCACGAATATTTCCCAACATGTTTTTCTATTACGTTTGTCGGCTCTTACAACGGGGATAACACACATTTCCACGGCCTATGCATAAGAGTCACAAACACGAGTTAAAATAAGCGGATCGGTTATTGAAAATTTTCAGAAAAAAACTTACAAAGGAACGCCTCAAGGAAATTAAGACTCATTCAACATTTCATGCCAAAATTGCTTCCATGTTAAGTCCATCTATGCCCGAAAAATTCCAAGGGTCTCCTTCTAAGCTTCGATGGTGATTTCGTGCTTCAATATAGTCAGATAATATATGTATGGAAAGCACTATGTTGCTACTTTCAATTAATATCAAGTTTCATCCGAGTCTTCTAGGGGAATTTATGGAAAAATTATTAAGAGCTAGTCAAGAAATCCGAGAATGAGTCTTTTTAGTACTTCCAAATGCTTCGTTGAGTCCTATGTGTTGTATTTTGTTTCTAGAGTCATTTGAGCGAAGGCCGCGACCATTGAGCGAGAAGCGACCCCAATGAGGGTCCCAAACCTTGCCTGGAGTATTTTTATATCCGAACTACACTATAATCTTAAATCCAAAACATGATACAACGGAACAAGTAAAGCTATCGTGAAATTATAAGCAAAACTGATTTAAATGTTTTTTGGGCTCAACGTTAATATATATGGATTATACATAAAACAATTTGCATAATAATCCCCTAATTGCATCGTGGCTGACACCCATATAAAGAGCCGGTCGAATTCAACAAAGGGTCACTTGGATTAGATTAAGTGGTGGATCACAGTTATACTAGTAAACTTGAAATGCAATTTAAATATGATAAGTCTCAATCAGTTTTCAATGCCCCAGTTTTTCACCCTTATTTTCTGTAAATTGTTTTAAGGATGTAGTGTTGTTTCTCAACTTACCCTATTTATCTATGTTTAGAATGTGGAATTTAAGAGTTCCATGTAATAACAAAGTATTGACTTAGATGATAAGAGAGACTCTTCTTCTCATTGTGGTTTTGGATTCAAGTCTTATTGAAAGCATTTTGGGAGTGAAGTCTAAATGCACCGGACCAATGTGGAGCAGCCTGCCCATAAAATCACCCAGAAAGGTAGACCTCGTGGTGCGCAAAAGCTTAGCTGAATATGGCCCAACCACTAAAAAAAAAAAAATCAATATATATTCTTAGGACTATTAAAAATTAAGTTCTAGCTATCATATTTTAAAAAACTTGTCAAGAAGATATAATATATATCATTAAGCGTGGTTACTAAATATATGAAAAGATAGATACTTACCTTGTACCATTGGAGTTCTCTTTGCATTTTAAAAGCTGTGCTGGCAGCATTATTTGATGGCTTGAGCCCACGGGCGTAATGTGCTACTGCAAACATCATCTCATCCGATTCTTGCTTTGTAGGCGCTGTAAGTAGTGACAACTCATTGGTTGATTTTCCTTTCAAAAAGAGTCTGAAAGTCCTTTCTTGGCGGAAATCGATGGCATGCTTTGTTAAACTCTTGCAAAGAGGCGAAATCCGAATAAGCTCCGGGAAAAACTGAATACAGAGCTTTACGATTTCACTGATTCCCTTGCTTGTAGCTTGAAACAATAAGTCCCCATCTTGGAAAAATTCAATGATCTCGGTCATATTCTCATCAAAGATCGCATTGCAAATTTTTTTTGCCAACTCGACTGCCACCACGTGTCTCAGCTTCTCCTCATGAACTCTTTTGATTATAGGAACTACAAAATGTCAGTATTTCCCACATTTAGAAAAAAGATCTCCAGCTCTGGGTTCCAATTTTTCTTTTTTGGACACCAAATTGCATCTAACGACAGTTTTACTAATTGTCAGTATTTCCCACATTTAGAGCTTGGGAAGGCATAGAACACACACACACACAAAAAGAGCTTGGGTAGGCAGGTGATTGGGAAAACGATCTCAATCCTTTTTCCTTTTTAATCCTTTAGGAAAGCTATTTGATTTTTTTCCTCCTTTGGGACTCCTCAAATGCAAACAGTGAGTCTTAGCAATTGCTGATCCATAGTACAAAAAAAGTTATAAAATCATTTTTGGTATTTTACAAGAAAGTGGAAGCAATTAGAGGTAACTGAAGAAAGTGATCATCCTTGAAGTTCAAACGAAGCTTTATAATGTTACTCATAATTAAGGGAACATAGTTGTAAGACTTTTTTTGTTGGAAAAGTTTAGAATACATAAAAAATAATAATAAATGTTAATACATTGCGAAGGATTAGAAAATAGAAAAACAAATGTCTGAGGCGTGCAAGCATTGTCCTTAAGGATAATTCCGCCCCTCGGAGTACGAAATTCGATGCGTAAGGCTTCAGCGGCTATTCTCCCAAGATACAACAGACCTTCCTCTATATTCTGCACTGAATATTAGAAGGAAACAGAACAACTTTTGTGTATAACCTAGCTGAAAGAAAAGGAAAGATATATGAGAACATATTGTGTCTTATGAGATCTTATTTTTATATTCAGACAAAATAGAGCCATTGTAAAATAATGGAGGATTTATTTGAGAAATAGATTAAACGTTACAAAACGATTTAAAAAGCCATTATATGACCGTTAGAAACCGTTATGTGACTGTTAAAAATAATGATGGTCTTCAATGTGGTCATAACTTTTATCGAAGTTATTATTGTAAATATTTCAAAACTGTTGAAATATTCAACAATCCCCCATATATTTCAGAAAGTTTTGACAAGAAAATAGGATAATGCTGGGTTATTGGAGAGTAATGTATCGGAATTGGTGCTTGTTAGGCTATGAACCAACCCTAAAAAGAATGAAATATAATTCACGAAATCATTGAAGTTTGAAACTTTTATGAACTAAAAATTTCTTTTGTGAATTATAATTTTCACAAATCACATTACACTCCCACAAACTTTGTTGTTCAACGCGATTTTGCGCTGATAGGCCATGCGCATGCTTGGTTTATTCATAAGTGCTTTAGAGATTTTTGCCAAAAAATCTCATAGGAACGGCCCACTCCACACTTATATAGGTGATTCCATCAAGCGTATTCTGCAGTTTAATACACCACCAATAATGGCTATGAAATTTCATTAAGAGCTTAGCTCAACCTCTTTTTCCTTGCAATTTTGCACTATTTTCACCTTAGAAGGGACAATAAATTTTAATAGTGCACTAGATCAACAAATGACTTGTTATTACCCATATGAACCTAATTCATGGGATCACCAATCACATAGATTGGGTTACCATCACTGTTGATTTTCTTCAATTAGCTTGTTTCATTCCCTTTGATGTATAGTCAAAGGATTCGCCAAAATCATTTCTGATTTAACATAATCGATCGATATAAATCTCTTTTATAAGGAATTATTTTACCACATCATGTCTCAACCAAACGTCTCTTTTTGCCATTGAAAGTTTCGTTCTTTGCAATAGCTACTGCCTTTTGGCAATCATAATGTGACATCCCGAATTTCGACCTCGTTCCGAATATATGAAATGGGCATTTCGCCGGCGCGCCTATGGTCCTTTTTCTCTGAGCTGATCACTCACGAGTTAACCAATCTATTGGGTGAAGCCGTTAAGGGATATAACCGCGGTAAAATCCCTAAAAGCTACCCGATAGGTCGGATCGGACTAAAATCGCGTTCAATCGATTTTAACCACGAAATTGAATTCGGTTTCGGAATTCGGACGTTTGAGCATATCACAATTCATTTTTAGGATGTCGCCTTGTCTTTCGGAGAAATTTTAGCAAGTTCGGGACTTTTACGGAAAATCATTTCGGACGTCGCAGAAAATTAGTGGAAATTCGGTTTAACCCATTTGAAGGGAATTTTGACTTCTAAGCTGAACTATTGAATGATGGGAATTTGTGGAGATGTGTGGGATTTTTCTTCGGCGAAATTGGACTTCGAATTTGAGAAATTGAGGATGAAATTGAAATCCAAAATTAAGGGAAATTCGGAGCTAGGCATGGAGGGGTGCAACATTGGTCATCAAATTGGTTTTTATTGAGAATTATATTGCAAGAAAGTATTGGGAGACAAAGGCTTAATTGAAAGGATAAGCTTGAAGACTATTTGGCAATCTAATGATGGTTTTAGATATTTGTTTTTGGACTTTTGTTTCCCTCTTCTTTGGCTTCTCTCGCAAGCCAAGCCACCGACCGATTGCCCTCTTCTTCTTCGTGCGAAGCCCCTGCATCTCCGTGTCCAGCTCTGCTCCTGTTTCCTTTTCATTTTTCTTCATGTTTCTCTATCCATCAAGCAGCTGAATCCCTCCATTTTTCCTCACAACAGCCCCACATATTTCTCCCTCCACAGAAGCCATTTGCTGCCACGTCTTTCCCCCCAGTCAAACCAACGAAACCCCTTCCCCATGGTTGACCGAAAGAACCCCCTTCGCTGCTCCACTTCGGTATGTTCTCCTCAGCTCCATCAAAGTCCAACAGCACCGAAGCAATTCCCCAAGCTGCCACGTGCCAGCCTCCACCCACGAAGCCCCAACGCCAGCAGCTCCTGGGTGCTTTGTTGTTTGGCCAGCAAAGCCCGCACCTCTTCAGACTTCAGCCCAGCAACCGAAGCAGCCCCCATCGTTGACTGCACGCCTCAAATTCAGTGAAGCCGCGCGTCTCCCAGCTCCGCTTCTGCTTCAGTCTTGCCGCACCAGCGCCCATCGAAGACCCCTGCGCACGCCAGCTGCTTCTTCAGTCAACGTTCATCTTCAAGCGGCCATCGAAGACCAGTAAAATTGCTGCAGCTGCCCATGTCGTCTATTGCTCCACCGAAGCCATGCATCCAGTCAACACCAGTTGATCCCCTGCCCGTGTGTTGACTCCAGCAAGCGGCCGAAGCTGCTCTCTCCTTCGATCTTGCCACGCGTGGTCTTCTCCAGCTCGCGGCCACCGAAGTCCAGCTTCCTCAACTCCTTCGCTGTCTCTGTTGACCGGACTTGTTGCCCCACACGAAGCCGATGGATTTCGGCCCAGCAACCTTCAATTTCACGAGCCCAGGAGCCCCGTGATTTTCAACCGAGCAGCCCAGTCTTGAAGCCCATCAAATTCAAATACAGCAAGCCCAAGCCTACGAGTTTAGTCCAAGCTTGGAATTTTCTGTGGGCTTGCAAGGCCTTTGGGTCCGGCCCGAGCGATTGTCGACGTCGCCGAAAATTCGGATTTTGGCCATAGTCGCGCCGTCGCGTCACTATCGCGGTGTTCCGGTCTTTGCTTTGCCAAGTGAGTAATCTCACTAATCCCGGATTAGTTGGCTAATTATGCTTAAGGTTGGTTTAGTTTTAATTAATTATGTTTAGGTTGTTAGATTAGAATAAATTAGCAATTATTAGTCAATTGTGATGCGATTTAGATAAATTGATTGCGTAATTAGCAATTAGACGTGGTCTACTAATTATTGGAAGTGCCTCGGGATTTTCCCGACCCTTAGTGGGCTTCAATTAGGCTTTTCGGGCCTAAGTGGAATTTTTAGTATTTAAATATTAATTTTCGGAATTAAATTAAATAATTATTTATTTTCCGAAAATTCAACTGAGATGGTCAGAACTGAAATATTATGCTGATGACCGTGGTGAAGTCCATTTATTTAATCGGGCTTTATTTTGAGCTAAATCGAATTTTTAATATTAATTATTTAATTTTCGAAATTAATTAATTAATTATTTATTTTGGAAATTAAGGTTGAGATGGCCGACGACCGAAATCTCGTGCTGATTGTCGTGGCACAGCCCGTTTATTTATTTGAGCTTTAATTTGTGCTGAATTGATTTAATGGTGGATTTTTAGGACATGTTCCTAAATTGATTATTTGGGTAAATTGAGTACGAATTAAGGTTGTGGATAATTACTTTAGAAATAGGATGAATCATCATGAAAGGCACGTGGCTCGGTGAATAGTACATCATCTCGGAGAATGCACGTGGCTCGGTGATTTGGTATATCGCTTCGGAGAATGCACGTGGCTCGATGATTAGTACGTCGCCTTGGAGAATGCACGGGGCTTGATGATTAGATATGTCACCTCGGAGAATGCACATGGCTCGGTGACGAAGTATGTCGCCTTGGAGAATGCATGTGGCTCGGTGATTAAGTGTGGCATCTTGAAAGAGACACGTGGGCTCGGTAATTTGATGCATTACCTCGGAGAATGCACGTGGTCTCAATGAGTACATTTGGCATCTTGAAGAGACACGTGGGCTCAGTGACTTGATGCATCGCCTTGGAGAATGCACGTGGGGTCGCTGATTCAAAATGACATTTTAAAGAGCATGTGGCTTGGTGATTGGTTTTATCAGTTGAGACTGCATAGCAATGACTAGAATGACCTAGAGATGGTCTGGCTGACATGTAATCGACTAAGTCGATTGATCATTGCCTTGAGTTTGATATTGTAAATTGATTGACTGAATGGAAATGACCGTGAGTGGTCTTGTTGGCTTGTAATCGACTAGGTCGATTTGCTCGATGCTTTGATCTGTGATATGATTACTTGGGTGCCTATTGTGAATTGTACTGACTTGCAAGTGGGATCTAAGGCCAAGGTAAGTCCTCTACCCTGTGCATGTTTAGGCAACCTATAGTATAATGGTTTACTAATCGGCCTTAGTGGGATAGAACTCGCTGAGACGTAGTCTCATCCCAGTTTGGGGAAAAATTTTTAGGACCCCGATGAGAAGTTGAGGAGGAGAAGTCTGGGAAGGAGGACTCGGAGATAAAACCTGAGGAGAAGGATTTTGGAAGAAGAAGATAATCCCGAGAGGGGTCTTGAGTGCGGCCTGGATGGACTGAGAGTCTATCTTCTTTTGAGAATTCCTTTTGAAGTGAATAGTTATGAAATGGTTTGTGTTTTGTATAAAAGTTTGGTTATAAATTTCAATATGAAAAATGAAAGGGGTCGGCGATACATTGTACTGGGATATCGCATTATAAAATCGACCAAAAGAGAAGGACGTGTGCATGCCCGAGGATCGGGGCGTGACACATAATGTCTAGATATAAGTGTCATTTCATTTCCATAGGAACATACAGTAAGAAATTTCTCAACTACTCAGCCTCAATTTTAATATGAGTTTGAGAAATTTTTCTTCTTCCCAAGAACTTGAGTAGTTCTTCAATCATCAAGATAAATATTTTCTTCTCCTTCCTTATAAGAGGTTAGGAGGATAAAGCATTATGTTTTTAACATATATGCTTGGTAGTGCCTGAGTCTACCTCAAATTCTTTTGCATTTGCCAAAATATTGGCTTGGAAAATGACTACAATAATTACATCATCAGATCATCTACTTCAACCTAGGGGTGAGCGTGGTTCCCAGTTCTAAAGGGATCGGTTCTGGTTCCCGGTTCCTTTTCCTTGGGAACTGGCGGTTCCCGGTTCCGGTTCTGATTTTAATAGGAACTGGAACCGGAACGGGAACCGGTCTGGTTAGGGCTAAAAAAACCCCAAATCAAAATTCACTTTCACTCACGACACTTTTCACTCACGGTTCTCTCTTCGCCCGTCCGTTCTCCGCCTCTGCTCGACGCCACCGCCGGTCGCCCTCGACACCACCGTCGCTGACCTCTGCTCGAGGCCACCTCCACTCGCCCTCAAAAACACCGCGTCTGACCTTTGGCTCGCCGCTCACCCTCGACGCCACCGCTGCTCACCCTCGACGCCACCGCTCACTGACCCTTGCTCGAGGCCGCCTCCGCTCGCCCTCGACGGTGCGGCTGACCTCTGGCTTGTTGCTCGCCCTCGATGCCACTACCGCTCGCCTTCGACGCCACCGCTCGCTGACCCCTGCTCGAGGCCACCTCCACTCGCATATTGCTCCTTTAGAGGCTAAAATCTTTGTTTTTTGAATTTTTTATGCCAGGATGATTTGAAGCTTGCTGATAATGGCGTAAAGACAAGTACAACAGAGAGGAGTGCTGACTTTGGCGAAAATCTTTGGGAACTTGAAGATGCTTTATTAGAAGCTGCATCAAAGCATGAGCTATGAGTCTTTTGCTAATTTAAACAAGTTTTCCCAGGTATGCCACCTGCATAAAGTTAGTAGGATAGCAAGGAATGCAAAATTTTTCCCACGACATCATTTGATAGAAACGTGCGGGTGATGAAATTGCCTAGTGTAACTTTCATTATTTAGCACTTAATCATGCATTTTAAGGAACTAAATTGATTTATTGAAGCATGAGCTGTCACCAAAGTAGTATTATATTTTTTTTACTCCTTTTTTTTTTTTAGCATTTCAGATTATGCCTTGTCAATGGTGTGTTATCATGACTCGAAGAATCATGTCTCAAGATATTCGCTTACATTTAATAAATGCCTATAAGGAAAATAAAAGTCTGTTGAATTTACTAACTGGTTTTCCCTAGTGATGAATGGGATTTTCAGGGTGCCTATACACCAAGAGGAGATGAACCTCAGAGCTTTGGCACAAGTGCTCCGTGGCTCGGTGTTGATGGGTCGAATTCAAGCCACAGTGTGCCAGTGTCCAGATTAGGAAATAACCTAAACATCTTGGAGGATATTTCTTGGGAGCATAAGGATGTCTACCATGGGACCAAATCTGCAGAAGTCTCTATAACCAGTCCTGTGGATTCGCTTAAAAGTTTTGGCATTGAATTAAAACTTGAAGATCTTGTTCAATTCTATTGCAATTTGAAGGATGATTTGTGCCTTGTTGCTTGCCGACATCTTAATTAGGTGAAGATCCGTTCGTGCAATGAATTGCCTGTTTTGTTATGAAGTTGCTCAAACCCTGAATGTTGATAATATGCTATTTGTCAGAAGGCACATGACCCTATTGATCTTGCTGGTGAAACTGCAAAGGCAAAAGCTCATGATGAGGAAATTCAGGTTTATGTTTACTAAATTGATCGTTTTAGTTACTTCCTTTACTATTATATCAAGAGACAGATATTTCAACAACAAAAGCTAGAGGTTGAAGTTTGCGAGTAGAATTCCCCCCTTGCTGCGAAAAAAAAAAGAATCTTAGTGTTTGGAATGAATGAAGTGCTTTATTATTTATTTTATCTTTTTGGCGAGAGAGTTATGTGCACTGTTTCTGCTAAATGGACGACGGAAAGGTGTGCCGTATATAGATGGGTTGAAGATTGGGACTATAACAAAATGATAATCTGCAACAGGTCTTACATCTTTTCAGATAGCATTTGTCCACCTTTTTTTTTTTTGGTATTTGAATCAAAGATCACCAGATAGTTGGTCTTCTTCCGTAAATGAACTGGATTCACTCTTGATTGCAGGTGTCAGATAGCTGTGCATCAAGAATGTTATGGGGTAAACAACGTCCAAGACTTCACTTCATGGGTTTGCAGGGCATGTGAAACGCCTGATGTGAGGAGGCAGTGTTGTCTTTGTCCGGTAGAAGGTTAGAGTCAATGTCTTAATCTCCTATTGTCCTCATGTGTTGTTTCTTATACTTTTAAATTATTTGACGTTCATGGTGACAATATTAGATATATCGCTTTTGATTTTTTAGAAATATTACTATTGGGATTTCGAGGAAGCCGTATCATATGAAATTCATTATCACAGTTGTCTGACTTTTGCTCTAAATCTATGTCTTGGTGTTGTGTGAGTTAGTATTTTCTTGCTTGAAATTATATTGACTGGCTTAAATGCTGGTCTCTAGGGGGTGCTTTGAAGCCAATGGATATCGAGCCGCTTTGGGTTCATGTCACATGCGTGTGGTTTTGCCCTGAAGTTGGCTTTCTGAATCATGAGAAAATGGAACCAGCCACTGGAATACTTAGAATTCCTCCAACTTCTTTTTTGAAGGTAATCCATACTTGTTTAGATTTACAGTTTTGAAGATTGCTGTTTCTTTGATGTGGTGGATTGTACTTATTGTGAGAATGATAAAAGCGTTTAGCAATAGAGGAGAACCTGATTTCATAATTGCTTTATAGCAGCTTACTGTTCAGTTGAGTATTTGAGTTTGATGTGTTGATTTTGTTTGTTGTCTACTGCTTAGTTTATTTGCCATTAACTTCTCGATGCTCAGTGCTTCTTTTCAAATGCTTTTCTTTGCTTGTGGTGCAGAGTTGTGTAATATGTAAGCAGGCTCATGGTTCCTGCACTCAATGCAGCAGATGTCCTACTTATTTTCAAGTTATGTGTGTTGCAAGAGCAGGACACAGCATGGAAGTAAGTCCTTATATAGATATATATTATTTTCATGACTTTTATCAGAACTAACATTGGCAGAATTTCTTGAGCTGGATTTTTAATCTATTCGACGCTCGCTCTTGCTTTCTTTCTATTTTCTTTGCCGTTGGATTTCAAGGAAGGATATGTTAGATAGATACTCATGTAAGTTTACACTGATTCTATATCTTTGTTTACAGTTACACTGCCTGGAGAAGAGTGGGAGTCAAATAACAAAGAAGTTGATATATTGCGCCGATCATAGGTTAGATTGGTTCCCCTTGTCTACATGTTTTAATTCTCTGCTTCAATCTCATGTCCAGAGCTGTATTGTTAAGTCTATTGCCTAGAAGATTTAACAACTATGATCCATTGACTAAAAACTATATGGTGCATGCTACCTTGTCCTGGAAAAATATGATTTTACTTGGATGATTATGCAGAAGGTTCGACAGCCAAGAGGTTGATTATAACTATGTCATGGTCATTAACAAGTACGTTTGATCCTCCAATTTTTATCATCGCATTTTGCTTGATGTGTCTTTCATAATGGCTAATATTAAATTACTGTTTCAGAGGACATAAAAGCATTGAATATGTTTCGGTAAATCTGGTATACATGGATGGGGACTCTTTGCTCGAAGAAATATTCAGGAAGGAGAAATGGTACTTTCTTGTGAAAAGTACCTCATTAGTTGCATGTTATGCTTTAGTTGGACGGAAAGGCCATATTTGTCATTATGCTTTTCATTTATTCTTGGAAATGGAGGAGATGATAAAAAGAGACAAGTACAACGATTTATATTCTCAATGTTTTTCGTTTTTTCATTATCATAAAGAGTGGAGTTTAGGAAGTGTGTTTCTTCATGATTTTCCCTCCCAAAGGTTTGTCTCTTTGGCTCATCAGGTTCATTGATTAGCATTGAAATCATGATTTGCATTATCTGTCAGTTTGTCTTCTAAACATGATGAGACATTGTGCAGCTCTTCAAGATCAGTGAAGAACTTGTAATTGATGCCACAAATAAAGGGAATATAGCTTGGCTAATTAATCATTCGGTAAGTTCCAATAGAAGCATTTTTTTTAACTAAAAATGAAAAAAAAAAAAAACCTGTTGGAACCTGGAACCGACCCCAGAACCTGTGACAGGGTAGATTCCAGGTTCTTGGTTCTGACGGGTAGGTTCCGGGTTCCAAAAAATGAGGAACCTATACCCGAGGGTAGGTTCCAGGTTTCAAGCGGAACCTGTAAGGAACCGGGAACTGCTCACCCCTACTTCAACAAAGTCAAATTTTGGTTGAGCAGGATTGTCATTTCCCCCACAATTTCATTCAACCGCTTTTTATGTTGCGACACCTCCACAAGGTGGACACATATTCATTAGTGAATTTTGTCTCATATGAATTCGAGATCCACTTAACATCACTGATTATTCTAATATAGCGGAAAATCCACTATGTAAAATGTCATAGTTTATATTCACATGGCCACAAAATCCACAAAAATTCTATTGTTGTGAAAATTGATCTCACCTGAGGTGTTCATTGGTTGTCATGGAGTCTTTGACTTCTGTCTCTTCACGCTGATCTCTACTCAAATCAGCCGGACATACATGTTCGTTGATGATGGCATATTCATTCAAAGAAAATTTTGCACTAGGAGCTGGTCTTATTCTAATAAAAAGAAGCTTGAAGAAGTGAGTATTTGTAAGGACAAATTTGGTCTCCACCAAACCTAATACCAGACATTCGTCAACACTAAATGGTATAGCGGCGGTAGAAAATTTGTTGCTTTGCTAAACATTTATGAAAGCAGCATCATAAAATCATCATAAATCCCATCTGAGAGTGATGGCTCTTTAATAAGAATATCATAAAATCTTCTATTTTAGTTTACTTTTTCACTTGCAGCTTCTAGAAGGTAACAAAATAAGGTGACAATAAGTTTTAACAAATCTTGAATGACACTAATAGTGTCCTGTCTCCTAGATAAGTTCTCATCATGCTCTGTTAAAGAGGCCATAAAATGTCACAAATTGAAATGATACCTAAAAAACACCACCACTTTCACTTTACAAGCACCAGACTAAAAATGAACCGGCTAAATCTCTTCCACTGGCACTCAGAGTTTATTCAAAATCTCAAACTGAGAAAGAAACAACTACCGGCATGCATCCATCAATGGTGCTCATCCAATATCCCTAAAATATAAAGCAGGGCAAAGACAAAACACAATATATATATATATATATATATATATATATATATATATATATATGAGACTCATAATTTTCAGCTTGCATTATTAAAAATTGCACTGGACAGAAAGGTCAAAGCCAAGCAATACTCAAAGTAAAACCTGCTAATATAACAATTCAGAGTTAAATCAAATACACCACCCGATCACAATCACGATTGCTCTCTCCTAATGGAAGAGCAATTGACGCCTTAATGAATTTTCCAAAAAATTTAACAACAAGAAGAACATGGTTCTACTAACAACAACATCATTATGGTGGTTCTCAAGCTTGGAGACATACTTCTTGTCCTATCGACACAAAAAATTCCTTGACGGATACTAGAAGTCATTAACATTTAGATGGTCAGAATTTGAAACCATTTTGTAAAGTAAAATTTACTCACAAAAATCCAAAGTTTCCGTTTTTTTTTTTTTTTCATTTCTAAAATATGAAATGGGTCACTACATAATGGTTAATATCAAGCAGTCAACCAATTAAAACAATAGGAGCAATGAAGTCACAATGAACAAACAATCTCTAATCCTACAATTACAACTTCCAGATCATGAACAGAATTAAAATAGGAAACCCCAATGCGGATTGAAGCTTACGATTAATCACAAATATGAGTGAGCAAATAATTACAAACACCCAACTTCCTCTCGAAACAAATTTAGGTATTAAAGCCTCAAAATACGATTTTACCTGACATTCAATAACCTTACCAAAACGACCAAGAAACCTTTTGATGATGCTCAGTAATTTCCCATGAGATCCGCCCACGATTATGTGATACTTGTCCTTCACCATCTCGATCATTCTTTCAATTCCAATTGCGGTGGCGGTGACAGCAACAACTTCAACTTGGAAATCCATAGGACTTATCCTTAAGATTGTTGGAAAAGTTTAGAATACATAAAAAATTATAATAAATGTTAATACATTGCGAAGGATTAGAAAATAGAAAAACAAATGTCTGAGGCGTGTAAGCACTGTCCTTAAGGATAATTCCGCCCCTCGGAGTACGAAACTCGATGCGTAAGGCTTCAGCAGCTATCCTCCCAAGATACAACAGACTTTCCTCTATACTCCGCACTGAATATTAGAAGGAAAGAAAACAACTTTTGTGTATAACCCAGCTGAAAGAAAATGAAAAATATATGAGAACATATTGTGTCTTATGAGATCTTATTTTTATATTCAGACAAAATAGAGCCATTGTAAAATAATGGAGGATTTATTTGAGAAATAAATTAAACGTTACAAAACAATTTAAAAAGCCATTATATGACCGTTAAGAAACCATTATGTGACCGTTAAAAATAATGATGGTCTTCAATGCGGTCATAACTTTTATCGAAGCTATTATTGTAAATATTTCAAAACTGCTGAAATATCCAACATTTTTTTGGTCAGAAAAACATAATTATAAGACTTAACGCGATAAAACACTCTGAAAATAACCACGCTAATGACGTCTGTCTAGTTTGAATAAATCTTAGTAGTCTTAGCATAAATAAGATTGTTTTAGACAACATTATTCAAATATGAATAGCAGCTAGTAACAAAAAATTCATATTTATCGTACAAACCTTTGTACCGTTATTTATGCTCAGCAAAACAGCAATTTTTTATTCTTTCTCCATTCGACCTGTCTCTAACAAAATCAAAACTTCCACATGAGGTCACATAATGGTATGTGACCTTTGAGTTTACTTGTTACACCTATTCTGTGGCCTTTACGGTTCTTGGAGAAAGAGAGAAGTATTAGGGACAAGGCTAAAGGGTATTTCGGGTGCATACAAAGGTTGGACGAAGATGACAAATGCATTTACGTGGGGTGGAATTCTGGGATGCAAGATTTTTTGGGGACCCCCGAAATTCGCCCCCACTAAAATATTCTTCTATTCCAAGCTCTCCCAAGCAGATTATTGTGATTTTTCCTACCTGCTCATACTCTTACTGGTCACGCCTTCATAAAGTCGCCAAATAAAAGTGTAGACTTTGTTAAATGTGATTATGATAAACCCATGCCATCATATGTTGTGTTGAATTATGACTCGAGTTTGAGCATTTGCAAAAATGCGATTTGTTGGATTTATAAGGGCAGCAAAATTCTATTTTATTTATCCGCAGGAGGAGCCAAATTCTTCTTATGCAGGTAGGGCCCACTTGGGCCCATAGGCACACTCCACGCCGAAGGAAGAGGCCCTTGCATGTAGACAAAAGAAGCAAGCGTTGGTGGGCCCAGGTCAACTATTTGACCTGTGGGCACATGATTCCCTTTTTTTCTTTCGTGAAGTCGGTTTAAAGAAAGAAACCTACGTAGAAGCCGCCGCTGAAACCCTACGGCCGCCGAAGCTACGTATGAGCTGCTGCACATACATGCCGAAGAGAAGCCACACGTCAAGCCAAAGATTGAAGCAGCGCGCGCGTTATACTTTGATCCAAAGGGATGCACGATAATTTTGTGCCATGAGTTTATTCCCAAGTGAGTTGTTTATTTATAAACACTTAGGGTTTAGGGTTAAATCTAGGTGTGGGAAACACTCAAGCGATTGAGCGATTGTAAACTCTAATTCTCCGATTTTAGTGAATTATTTGCTACTGGCTCTCCCCGTGGACGTAGGTACCGATACTCGGACCGAACCACGTAAATTTCTGGTGTTATTATTTTTCTCATTAATTTCTTTGGTGATTTCGCATTGATGTAAATTGCAAGATCCTGTCGTTTCTGCGTATTATATCCCAATAATTGGTATCAGAGCTTGGGGTTGGATTTCTTGATTGTGATTTGGGGCTTTTGCTTGTCTGATTATTATCTAGAAATTCTGTTATTTACAATTATGTCTGAGAGGAAATCTGAGATTGAGAAGTTTGATGGGAGAAATAACTTTGTGCTATGGAGTATCAAGATGCGGGCTTTATTGACAACACAAGGTTTGGCCAAGGCACTCGATGGGGAAGATGAGTTGCCGAATATAATGAAAGCCTCGGAGAAGGTAGAGCTTATGGAAAAAACAAAGAGCATAATCCTGTTAAATTTGTCGGATGAGGTCTTACTAGAGATTATTGAGGAGAAGGATGCCGCAGCATTATGGGCAAAACTTCGAACACTCTATGTGAAGAAAGGTTTGAACAATCGCTTATACATGCTGAAAAAGATGTTTCAATTTAGATATACTAAAGGTACATCTATCAGTGTGGCACCCCTCGATGGCCCCCGATTCGTTAGGGTCGCCACAGTTCGCTTACCTTTCACTTTCCCTAATAACAAGTCATTTTGATACCATTTCAATTGTAGCGGGTCCATACAACCACGGGGGTTTATATCTTTTAGACCTATCCCTTACGCAGTTCATATACGGAAGCACATCCAACAACTTCCTTCCCTATATTCAGAAAACGATGCACACCCACTAAACATTTATAGGTAAAAGCCAAACACTTTTATTTACTTAAACCAGATGGACATCATTCATCAGTACATCAAAATGTCGTAGTCTTCTATGCTCGGCTATACTTCAAAAGATGACCGACATCTCCTCCAACAGTCGTATACTTAAGGTCCATCGATCAGTGTCGGCGTCCAATAGTTCCTTCCTTTACTATCCTCCTCCTTGCGGTCATATCCAAGCACTTGATCCATCTACCGATGGTAGTGGCAGCAGAGGTATCTTATTTAGTCTGAAATGTTATTCCTCAAATAGGGTGAGTACAACCACTCAGCAGTAAAGATCCATCAAACTACTCAATGCGTCAAACAGAACAATCAATGTATCATGAACAAAGCACATATCATTCATGTATTCAAGCATACTTTACCTTGCAGCCATGCATATATCACCATGCCATATGTGCATATACCACCATGCACTAATCATCAAGCATTCATACATATATCACCATGTACTTATCATCAAACATTCATGCATATGTGTCCATGCCATATGTGCATATACCACCATGATTCATATCATCCATGCTATCAAGCATACATCACCATGAGATCCATTCATACCTTCATGATCGCATTTTCAATATCAAATAGCATCAATTTACTTTTATAAGTAGATCATGCATCATGCCATATGCATACACCAACGCACATGATTCACTTTCAATTCTTATCTTCCACAAAGATCTCATCAATTTTTCTTCCCAGGGACCAATGTTTGCATCCCATAATTTATCGCTCGCACTCAACATGGCATCGCGAGGAACCTCCGGCACACACCTTTGGGCATCTCGCATCCCACTTAGCATCACGAGGAATCCCCCTGGCACACACCTCCAGGGCTTCTGGGATTACGTACCGACATACCACCAGGCATTCCTCATGGAATTATGTACCGTATACCACCGGGCATCTCAAAACTCCCGAGGACATCCGGGCATGTATCGTAATACAACCGGGCATCCAAAGGACATCGACTCATTTGAACCTCTGGGCATCCCGATTCCCGGGGCATCGTTGGCTCACACCTCCGACGGTATCATCATTTATCATAATTCATATTCACATTTGTGTCTCAATATCAACATGGCACATGATGTGATGGCAACAAGGTCAATTCTAGCTTTTGATTTTATATATAATGCCAAATATCATCACATGTGCAGCAATATTCAATCAATTAAAAACAATATAATTCATGGGGCAAACTCATGGATTATTGCTATTATTTTAGAAACGTAATGTATTCTTTTAATTTACACTTCTTAAAATTTAGTGATTGGCCCTAATAATTTCTAAGAATTTAGTACATCATAGATAAACTCTAGGGGCATTCATCTCATGAAGAACACAGCACCACCAGAATTTCATACAAAACAGGATAGTTCATACATTACAGCCTTTGAAATTCGCACAGTCCAGCTTGCACAGTTTTAGAAAGTATTTTAATTAAATACCCAAATGACCTTCAAAATTTATGAAATTCAAACATATGATAGTCAAGACATAAAGGCAGATATTCCATGCAGAACATTATACCAAAATATCTCCATATAATTCGGTATAAACCATGTATCACAGCACTACTATTCTAACAGTTCAACTTGCACAGTTTTGGAAACATTTTTTGGTTAAATAGGCAAATGAACTTCAAAAATTACGAAATTTGAATATGTTGTAAGAAAGACATAGATAAATATATTTCATGCAGAACACTTTTCCAAAAGAATCTCATACAAAACGGTATAGACCACGCATTGCAACATTACCAAGTCCGAACACATCAAATCGCACAGTTTTAAAAACATTTTTGATTAAATACACAAATGACTTTTAAAAATTATGAAATTAGACTATGTGATATCCAAGACCATAAGGTAAATACTTCATGCAGACATCAAAGTCAGATTCGTCCTAGGTAATTAAATATAGGCGGTTAAAACTTCTGTTCCTACTACCGAAATTTCCAGATCTGACCATCTCCGAAAGACAACGATTTCACCTACCTATTATTGTTTTTTTTTCTCTAAATTTTTGATATGTTAAACCTCAGGAAGTACACTACAACTTTCATTAAGAGATCAAGGTGATATTTTCACAAGAAGGTTACTTTACAGACCACGAAACCACTGAAGGTCAGCACAACGAATTCCAGATCTAGTCTCTCCAAAGAAAAATTATTTCACTAACCATTTCTTGTTAGTTTTTCCTCAAATTTTAGTATGTTGTTCTTCAAGGTGTTCTCTACAACTTTCATGAAGAAATAAAAACAAGATTCCAACTAAAAAGTCACATGCAACACACAAACTCAAAGATGGTCAAACTGGTCTTTCCAGAAACAGCATGCATGACCAACGAATCTCTCTCCATAGCTCCGAAATTTCATCCCATCTACCACAACCAAGACTTACCATCTACTACACATACACACAGCAATGCAAAGAGTAGGTTTTAGGACTTCACTTGCCTTAAACTCAAGCACAAACAGCAACAAGAACGGCGGCAAAGCGGCAAACGGACGGCGGCGAGCTAGGCGGACGATCCTCCTCCTTCCTCTCGCACGCACGGCTTCTCTCTTTCCTCTTCCTCTCTCTTGATTCCCTCTCTCTCTCGAATGGTACTTTCTCTCTCCCTCTCTTGGTCGATTCCCCTTCATCCGCCTCTCTCCCGTTAGCTTTCTTTCCCCCATAATCATTTGCAATCATTTGATTGCATGAAGCCGCCCAAGGAAGCCAATGGGGGCAGCCACACTTGGCTCCTCCTCCATGCCACTTGGCAGCTTGCATGCAAGGCTTATGGGCTTCAAGGTTTGGGCCAGTCTTGGGCCTTCATGGGCCGGTTGACCAAGGGGCTGGCGTGGGCTGGTTGGACGGTCTTTTGGGCCTAAAGATCAGCCCACCCTCTCCTATTCCTATCCCATTTAACCCTTATTTAAATTAACACTTAATTTCAACTTATAAACTCACAAAACTTTATAATTTAAATCAATGAAATTCTACTTATAAAGTGCACCACCAAGAATAAGATTTCTATGTCAATTTGCACCTTAATAAAATTCTTGGGTCACTTGTAGACACATCTCCACCCAAAATAATCATCCCTTACAATGCTCGGCCTTAAATTAATTGAAATTCATTAATTCAATGGCTAATACAAAATCAAACGGCACTTCCATTACCTAATCATGGTTCATGGTACTCTAGAGGTTGTCACGAGATTTTAGGATGCCACAATCAGAACCCACCTAGATGAATTTAATAAACTCATGTTGGATCTGAAGAACGTCGGTAAGATACTTGATGATAAAGAGCAGGGCATGATGTTGTTAGCCTCTTTACCAGAGTCATGGGAGAACTTTATGTCACGCCCCGATCCTCAGGCACATGCACATCCTTTACCTTTGGTCGATTTTGAAAGTGATATCCCAAGACGTATTGCCGACCCTTTTCTTTTTAATAGCACATGCGAAAGCAATTATAAATCCCTAGACAATAAAGCAATGGGATAGAAAAGTAGGGCTATATTTTTCATACTGAAATTCACAACTATTCTTTTATAGAAGCACCTCATAGTATATAATGCAATACTATTCTCAGGGGTTTGATCTAACCCTTATCCACATATAATCAAGGTCTGACAAAACTAGATGGGATCTCAGTCCTCATCAGGGTCATACTCAGGATCCTTCTCATGGTCATCTTCTTCTCCAAAATCTTCCTTCTCATCTGGTTCCACATTAAGGTTCTCCTCTTCAGATTCTCCTCCTCAGGCTCCTCATCAGGGTCCTGAAATAGTTATTCAATAACCATTGAGACCACGTCTCAGCAAGTTCTATCCCCCAAGACCCGATTAGTAAACTAATACACTTTAGGGCTGCCTATGCACAACACGAGTCAGAGGACTTACCTTGGCTTCAGATTCTACCTGCATATTAGCACAGATCAAATAGGCATCCAAGCAATCACATCACTGATCAAAGCATCAATCAAATTGACCGAGTCGATTACATGCCAACAAGACCACTCACAGTCATTTCCATTCGATCAATCAATTCACAACATCATATCAAAGCAATGATCAATCGACCTAGTCGGTTTCATATCAATCAGACCATACATTCCCCACAATGGAATATTCAGTCGTCGAGCCTACATGAATACCTCAGGATGACATCCCAAGTCCCCGAGTTCACGTGCTCCTTTTCTAAGACGACATACTTACTCACTGGGCCCACGTGCATTCTCTTAGCCGACCCTTTTTGCCAAGGTGATGCATCGATTCACCGAGCCACGTGCCTTTTTTATGATGCCTGGGCCCACGTGCATTCTCTTAGGCACTAGCTCACCAAAGTGATGCATCAATTCACCGAGCCCACGCACCCATTTTACAATGCCATACTCTATCACCGAGTCATGTGCGTTCTCCTAGAGGACATACCGAGTCTCCGAGCTACGTGCATTCTCTAAGGCTACATTTTCGCCAAGGTGGCATATCCAATCATCGAGCCATGTGTCCTTCCTAGGTGACACTCCAATTCACCAGGCCACGTGCATTCTCTAGGTGATTTACCAACTCAGTTTCGATACTGACAACCGATACCCGACCAATCCTCAATCACATAGCCAAAATTGAATTATTTAAGAACATAACTTCAAAATGCACCATTAAATCAATTCGACACGAATTAAAGCTCAAATAAATAAACGGAGTGCTCCACGACAATCAACATGAAATTCTGGTCACCGACCATCCCAGTGAATTTTCGAAAAATAAACAATTAAATAATTAATTTCGAAAATTAAATAAATAAACACAATAATTCCAATTTGGCACAACATAAAGCTCAATTAAATAAACGGACTGCGCCACGATCATCAGCATAAAATCCCAGTCCTTGGCCATCCCGAGTTGAATTTCCGAATATAAATAATTAAATAATTAATTTCGAAAATTAATATTTAATTCCTAAAAATTCCAATTAGGCCCGAATTGCCTAATTAACACCCGATAAGGGTTGGGGAAATTCCAAGAAGCATCCAATAAATACTATAGGTAATTCTCTAATTAAGTACACTAACCACCTATCTAATATGCAATGCAATTAACTAATAATCGTTAATCCATTCTAATCTAACCATCTAATTGCACTTAATTAAATCTAATCAACATTTAAGTATGATTAGCAAACTAAGAAGGCATTAGTGAGCAAAACTCACTTGATTAAAAGCGGGGACCAGATCACTACACGGCGACGCGACGGCGGCCGAATTCCAAAATTTTGGTGATGTCGATGCACCCTCAGGCCAGGCCAAGAAACTTTGCAAGCCCGTAGAAATTCTGGGCTTCAAAGGAACGTGCTGGACTTCACTGGATTATGGGCTGAACTGGGCTACTGAAATTGACAACTTGCTAGGCTGAATTCTGGTCTAACTTGCAGCCCAAAGAAATTCACTGGGCTGGAATGCGCTGGACTTGCTGGCCGAAATTGCTAGATCCGTGGGCTGGAGACACAGGCCCAAGACTGGTCACCAAAAAAAAAAAAAGCACAGGCCCAAGACTAAAGACACTGGGCTGCTCGCTGCAAAGAAGATGGGCCGAAGACACTGGAATCTGCTGGCTTTGCTGGGCCCGAAGACTGAATTCTGTTGGGCCAAGGAAATGCGTGAGCTACAGGTGACGATGGTGAGCTGGCGGAGAAGAAATCGTGGACTGTTGTTTCGTTCGGTGCTGCCCGCGTGAGGAAGGAGCACGGGTCAACAGAGGGCTTCGGCTGGTTTGTTTGCTGACCGAACGTGCGCATGCCTGGGCTAATCTGAGAAGAGGCTGAACTCACGGGATTTAACTGGAGCAGCTACGGCGAGGCTTCGCTGGACCATTCGCTGGTGCGGACTACTTGCTTGGGCATGGACTGGAGAGAAGCTTGCCGTTTGTGTTGCCTCTGTACTGGCGACGCTCAAGTTGAGGGAAAAACAAGGGCGAGACGCCACGAGGCAACTGGCGTCGGGGCTTGCGGCTTCGCTAGCTTGTGGTCAACGAAGAGCCCCTGTTGACTTCGGTGGAATTTGTTCTTCACGGACGTGGCAGCGGATGAAGGTTTGGTGGATACTGAGCAATCAATGAAATCAACGCTGGTGGAAGGAGTGGTGGTTTGTTGACCGAGGAGGGCTGAAACATGAACAATTGGCAGCTCGGTGGAGAAATCTCGATGGAGGATGTAGGCGAGATGATGGGCAGCTTCGGTTGCAGAGAAAAAGAAAGTAGAACAAGAGAAACGTGAAGAAGACGGGGCGAAGGAGGCGTGAGCAAGAAGCTGCCATAGAGGAGGGGATAAATCAAGAAGAAAATATCCAACTTTTCATCATAGCTTAGGCAAAAAGTCCACATATATATCCCTTGCATTGATGGCATGTGCCCCACCTTAATACTTTCCACCCAAAATTTCTACCAAAATAGTCCAAATTGAAGTTAAAATTGAAGCCCTTCTCATGGATCCGAATTTCATAATTTAAGCTTCAATTTCTTTACTCAATTCCCTAAATTGAGGTTCGATTCCAATGAAGAAAAATCCCGTATAATTTTCTGTAAATCCTCGATACTCACAAGCTTAGTTTAGAAGCCCCAATTTCCATTGATTTAGCCCATCTGAATCTCCGTTAATTTTTAACGACGTCCGAACCGATTTTCTGTAAAATTCTCGGAATCTCCGAAAAATCTTTTGAGACTATGTTGACATTCCTAGAATGACCTGTGACATGAAAAAATCTTCAATTTCTGAAATCGGACTTGAATTCACGGTTAATTTCCATTCGACGTGTTATTAATGTGGCCTAGGCTACTAGGTAGTTTTCAGAATTTTTTAGGATAAATGACCCATGGTCGATTTTCTTCGAGCCACGATGAACCCACTCGATGCATTGGCGACTCTTGATTGACGTGAAAATCTCGAAGATTCAAATACGGACACAAGATACCAAAATGATAGTAAAATCAAATTAGTGCTGGTCGATGAGAATTTGCCAATTTAATGGTGTCACCCACAATTGGCCACACATCTCTGTCGAGCCAGCCTATCTCTGATTTCAAATCGATTTTATACTATGCCGCAATGATCTCTAAAGATGAGCACGGTCGAGAAGTCGATTCCTGGTCGAATTCTCAAGTCTATTTGCCTTAAAGTCCTTAATAGCCTACCCAGCTAGTCTAGTTATCTCGTGAGTGGCCAACTCAGAGAAAAACACTTTAGTCGCGTCGATGAAATGCCAAATTTAACCAATCAAAATTAAAGCCTGAAAATCAGGATGTCACACTTTACTGATTTGCTGTTGTAGGGGCGTACTACTATGACTTTAGAGGAGGTAAAGTCCGCCTTATTCTCTAAGGAGTGACCAAGAAAGTTGCGAGATGACGGTCTGGCGAAAGGAGCAACGTAAGCACTGACGATTCGGGGTAGAGAACAACATCGAGAGCTTAGTAGCAGCAGAGGTAAAAACATATCAAAATCACGCCATAGAAAGTCCAAGGGACGTGTGAAGTGCTTTGAGTGTCACGAGGAGGGGCACATTAAGAGAGATTGTCCAAAGCAGAGAAATAAAGTTGATAAGCAGAATGCCACAAGCAGTGTGGCAAACGTTGCTGAAGGGAGCAATAAGGATGCAGAAGCTATTTTATGTGTGACTGCTACTTCGTCAGGAGACAAATAGGTGCTAGATACGGGGTGTTCTTATCACATGACGCCTCATAAGAACTGGTTTACTACTTACCAAGCTACAGATGGTGGTAGGGTTCTTTTGGGGAATAATGTAGTTTGTAAGGCTGTGGGGATAGGGACAATTCGGATTCGGATGCACGATGGGGTGGTGCACACATTGACAAATGTAAGGCATGTACCGGAGCTCAAGAAGAACCTTATTTCTCTGGGGACACTCAATGACATCGGGTGTAGGTACATCGCTGAAGGTGGAGTACTGAAGATCTCTCAAGGTGCTATGATAGTGATGAAAGGGAAGAAAGTGAATACTCTCTATCATTTACTGGGAGAGACAGTGACTGGAACCGCTGCAGTTTCATCAGGTGAGTCAGACTCTAATTTGACTCAATTATGGCATATGCGTTTAGGACACATGAGTGAGGCAGGTATGACGATGCTGAGTGAAAGGGGGTTATTGAGTGGTCAGAAAACAAGAAAGCTGGACTTATGTGAGCACTGCATCTATGGGAAGCAGCATCGAGTTAAGTTTACTACAGCTATTCATTCGACCAAACGACCAGTTGAATATATTCATTCAGACATCTGGGGCCCGTCTTCGATTCCTTCAAAAGGAGGTGCTCAATATATGCTGACTTTTATCGACGATTATTCGAGGAATGTATGGGTTTACTTCCTGAAGCACAAATATGATGTGTTTGATCGGTTCAAGAAATTTAAGGTATTGATTGAGAAGCAATCAGATAAACAGATCAAATGCTTGAGAACCGATAATGGCATGGAGTTCTGTGGTAAATATTTTACCGAGTTTTGCAAGAAAGAAGGTATTGGGAGATACCGTACAATACTTGGGACACCATAGCAGAATGGCGTGGCAAAACGGAAGAACAGAATTTTGCTTGAGTGAGCTCGATGCATGCTTTCGCATCCAAGACTTGACAAGGAATTTTAGGCGAAACAGTGAACATGTCATGTTACCTGGTTAATCGATCTCCATCATCTGCTATTGAGTGGAAGACTCTTGAGGAAGTATGGTCGGGGAAACCTGTTGATTATTTCGGATTACAAATATTCGGATGTCCTGCGTATGCTCATGCGAGTGATGGTAAGCTTGAGTCGAGGGCGAAGAAGTGCATATTTCTGGGTTATGCACATAGGGTGAAAGGCTACCAGCTGTGGTGCACCGATCCCTGAACAACCAGTTTTCTAATCAGCAGAGATGTGATTTTCGATGAGACTGCAATGCTTCAACAAGGGAGTTCTGAGACACAACCAGCAGAGAAAATAGATCATGGTGTCATTAGTGAGGTGGAGATTCAGGTGGAGACTCCGGAGACCTCGAAGGTAACAGAGGTTGGGATTGCAGATGAAGCCGCAGTTCCTGAAGTCAGTGATAGTGAACAACCAGCAAAGCTGCAGTAGACTATAGCCGTAGATAGACAGAGAAGGCAAATTAAACCACCGGTACATTATGGTTATACAGATATTGCTTATGCATTGACTGTAGGTGATGAGGTGGAGACAGATGAGTATTCGTCTTACTTTGAGGCGATGGCTAGTTCGGAGTCATCGTAGTGGCTAGGGGTTATGAGTCAAGAGATGGAATCACTCCATCGAAATTAGTTATGGGAGCTGGTCAAAGTACCCAAGAGCCAAAAGATTGTTGGAAGTAAATGGGTATTTAAACGGAAAGAGGGCATTCTCGGTGTCGAGGCGGCGAGGTATAAGACGAGACTTGTGGTGAAGGGATATACACAGCGTGAGGGCATTGACTACAATAAGGTGTTCTCTCCTGTGGTAAGACATACTTCTATTCGTGTTTTACTTGCCTTAGTTGCTTCGCAGGATCTCGAGTTAGAGCAATTAGATGTGAAAACTGCGTTTCTTCACGGTGTAAGAAATATCATGTTTGTTTATTGAAGAAATCTTTGTATGGGCTGAAACAGTTACTTAGGTGGTGGTATAAATTTTTTGATGCTTTCATGGCTAGTCAAGACTACTTAAAAATTCAGATGGATAACCGCATTTACTATATGAGATTGGAGAATGGTTATTTGATTTATCTACTTTTATATGTTGATGATATGCTGATAGCAGCTAAGAATATGTCTAATATTGATGTGCTGAAGAGGCAGTTAAATGTTAAATTTGAGATGAAAGATTTAGGTGCTGCAAAGAAAATTTTGGGTATGGAGTTATTGCGTGACAGGACTGCAGGAGTTTTACGTCTGTCTCAAAAGAAATATATTGAGAAGATTGTGGCATGTGTTAATATGCAATCAGCAAAATCTGTAAATACACCTCTAGCAAAACACTTTAAACTTTTAGATAAATTATCACCGCAGACTAAGGAGAAGGAGGAGCATATGTCCCGTGTTCCTTATTTTAGTGTCGTGAGTAGTATTATGTATGCTATGGTGTGCACTAGGCATGATATTTCACAAGCTGAGAGCGTGGTTAGTCACTATATAAAGCATCATGGTAAAGCTCATTGGGAAGCTGTGAAGTGGATCCTCAGATATTTGAAGGGGACAATAGACGTGGGTATAGTATACCGAAGGGACAGCAATGGCAGTGAGACAACTGGTTTTGTGGATTCGGATCATGCCGGTGACTTGGATAATCGCAAATCTTTAGCAGGGTACGTGTTTACGCTAGTAGGTGGTGCAATTAGTTGGAAAGTATCCTTATAGGATCATATTATCTTATCTTCAATTGAGGCAGAGTACATGACACTAACCTTTGTAGTAAAGGAGGCGATATGGTTACAAAGTTTGCTCCCTCTGATTTTGGGTTAGAACAGAAAAGTGTAGATATACATTGTGATAACCAATGTGCGATATATTTGGCATATAATCCAGTTTATCATGAGAGAATAAAGCATATCAACATCAGGTACCGCTTCATCCGAGATGTCTTAGGTAAGGGTATTGTTACTGTTAAAAAGATTGCTACAGCAGATAACCTGGCAAACATGATGACTAAGTCTATTCCTTTGGTGAAGCTCAAGCTTTGCTTGAGCTCTATTAGCGTCTGGGAGAGTAAGCACCCGTCGGGGCGTTGGGAGAGCAGCATGGATGATGAACACTATAACTTGGCTTCAAACATCGAGCCAATGTGGAGAATTGTTGAATTATGACTCGAGTTTGAGCATTTGCAAAAACGCGATTTGCTGGATTTATAAAAGAGAAAATAAAATAGAATAAAAAAATAAGGGCAGCAAAATTCTATTTTATTTATCCGCAGGAGGAGCCAAATTCTTCTTATGCAGGTAGGGCCCACTTGGGCCCACACTCTACGCCGAAGGAAGAGGCCCTTGCACGTAGACAAAAGAAGCAAGCGTCGGTGGGCCTAGGTCAACTATTTGACCTGTGGGCACATGATTCCCTTCTTTGGCGTGTGTGAAGTCAGTTTAAAGAAAGAAACCTATGTAGAAGATGCCGCTGAAACCCTACGGCCACCAAAGCTACGTACGAGCTGCTGCACGTACATGCCGAAGAGAAGCCGCACGTCAAGCCAAAGATTGAAGCAGCGTGCGCGTTATACTTTGATCCCAAGGGATGCGCAATAATTTTGTGCCGTGAGTTTATGTGGCATCCCAAAAATAACCCATGGCCATGTGTTTTATAAGTAGGAGTTTATTGATTTATGATTTCAAGATTTATGGCCAAGTGAATAAGAATGATCTGGTATTTATATAAATGGACAATTATTTTGTTGGAAACGCGTCTCATGTCCATGTGAGACCAAGGATTTTATTTGATGAGGAAATTATGTTTTTGGCCATGAATTTTATAAGTTGGATTTTATTAAACTATGTTACAAAGTATTATGGCCATTTAAATTTGTAATTTGGTACCTTGTATAAGTGGGATTAAGATGGATTATCAAAAATAAATATGGGCCATTTAAGTTTGGACTTTAGGCCCAAGAGTGTTGGCCTAAAGTGGGCCAAGAGGCCCGGCCCAAGGAGCCCATGAAGTGGTTGACCAAGGCTGGCCCAAGCCCAGCCAAATGAAGGCCCATCATGTGCATGGCAAAAGTGCCTAGTGAAAAGCTTGCCAAGTGTTGCCCCTTTGTAACCAAGTGTCCCTCCATGCAAGAAGTAAAGCATGCAAGGGTTTTAATTCAACTAAAAGGAAAAGGGGGAGGGGGATTTCAACCAGAAGAGAGAGAGAGAGTACCATCCAAAGAAAGAAGAGAGAAAGAGAGGAAGAGAGGAAGAGGAGACGCCGTCGAACCTGCCTAGTCCTGCTGTCATTCTTGCTGTGTTTTCCTTCGATTTAAGGCAAGTGAAGTCCTAAAACCTACCATTTGCATTGCTGTGATGTGTGTGTAGAAGATGGTGAATGTTGGTTGCGGTAGATGTGATGAAAAGTCGAAGCTTTGGGTAGAAATTCGTTGGCCATGCATGCTGTTTCTGGAAAGACCAGTCCGACCGTCCATGAGATTGTGTGTTGCATGTGATTTTTTAGTCGGAATCTTGTTTTGATTTCTTCATGAAAGTTGTAGAGAACACCTTGAAGAACAATATAATAAAATTTGAGGTAAAACGAACAAGAAATGGTTAGTGAAATGATTTTTCTTTGGAGAGACTAGATCTGGAATTCGTTGTGCTGACCTTCAGTGGTTTCGTGGTCTGTAAAGTAACTTTCTTGTGAAAATATCACCTTGATCTCTTAATGAAAGTTGTATTTTACTTCTTGAGGTAGAACATATAAAAAATTTAGAGAAAAAAACAAGATTAGGTAGGTGAAATCGTGGTCTTTCGAAGATGGTTAGATCTGGAAATTTCGGTACTAGGAACAGAAGTTTTAACCGCCTATATTTAATTACCTAGGACTAATCTGACTTCAATGTCTTCATGAAGTATTTACCTTATTGTCTTGGCTATCACATAGTCGAGTTTCATAATTTTTAAATGTCATTTGAGTATTTAATCGAAAATGTTTTTAGAACTGTGCGATCTGATGTGTTCGGACATGGTAATATTGCAATGCGTGGTCTACACCGTTTTTTATGAGATTCTTTTGAAAAAGTGTTCTGAATTAAATACCATTATTTATGTCTTTCCTACAACATATTAAAATTTCGTAATTTTTGAAGTTCATTTGCCTATTTAACCAAAAATGTTTCAAAAACTGTGCAAGTGGAACAGACAGAATTAGTAGTGCTGTGATGCGTGGTCTGTATTGATCTATATAGAGATCTTTTGGTGTAGTGTTCTTCATGGAATATCTGCCCTTATGTCTTGACTATCACATGTTCAAGTTTCATAATTTTTTAAGGTCATTTTCGTATTTAATAAAAATGTTTTCAAAAACTGTGCAAGCTGGATTGTGCGAATTTCAAAAGCTGTAATGCATGGACTATTCTGTTTTGTATGAGCCCCATGAATTATATTGTTTAAGTGATTGAATCTTGCTACACATGTGATGATATTTGGCATTACATGTAAGATCAAAAGCTGAAGTGACTTTGTTGCCATCATATCATGTGCCATGTTGATATTGAGACACAATTGTGAATATGAATTATGTTAAATGAGGATACCGTCGGAGGTGTGAGCCGACAATGCCCTAGGAGTGTCAGGATGCCCGGAATGTGAGGGTGCCGGATGTCCTTGGGATTTTCGAGATGCCCGGTAGTATACGGTACGTAATTCCAGGGGGAATGCCTAGTGGTATGTCAGTACGTAATCTTGGAAGCCTTGGAGGTTTGTGCCTGGGGGATTCCTCGTGATGCTAGTTGAGATACGAGATGCCCGGAATGTGGGGGTGTCGGATGCCCGAAGGTGTGTGTTGGAGGTTTCTCGCGATGCTAGGTTGGGTGCGAGCAATAAATTGTGGGATGCAAACATTGGTCCCTGGAAAGAAAAACTGATGAGATCCTTGTGAAAGATAAGAATTGAAAATAAATCATGTGCATGAGTGTATGCATATGGCATGATGCATGATCTGCTTATGAAAGTAAATTAATGCTATTTGATATTGAAAATGCGATCATAAAGGTATGAATAGATCTCATGGTGATGTATGCTTGATAGCATAGAAGATATGAATCATGGTGGTATATGCACGATGACATGGTGAGATATGCATGACTGCATGGTAGTATAAGTACCTATGGCATGGATATGCATGAATGCTTGATGATTAGTGTATAGTGGTATATGCACATATGGCATGGATATGCATGAATGCTTGATGATGAGTGCATGATGGTATATGCACATATGGTATGATGACATATGCATGGCTGCAAGGTAAGTTATGCTTGAATGCATGACTGATATTTGCTTTGTTATGATGCATTGATTGTTCTGTTTGACGCAATGAGTAGTTTGATGGATCTTTACTGCTGAGTGGTTGTACTCACCCCTTTTGGGGATTAACATTTCAGACTAGATAAGATTCCTTTGCTGGCACTGCCACCAGTAGATGGATCAAGTGGTTGGATATGACCGCGAGGAAGAGGATAGCAAAGGAAGGAACTTTTGGACGCCGACACTGATCAATGGACTTTAAGTATACGACTGTTGGAAGAGATATTGGTCATCTTTTGAAGTATAGCCAAGTATAGAAAATTATGACATTTTGATGTACCGATGAATGATGTCCATCTGGTTTAAGTAAATAAAAGTGCTTGGCTTTTACCTATAAATGTTTAATTGGTGTGCATCGTTTTCTAAATATAGGGAAGGGAGTTGTTAGATATGCTTCCGTTATATGAATTGCGCAAGGGACTGATCTAAAAGATCTAAATCCCCAGGTTGTATGGACCCGCTGCAATTGAAATGGTATCAGAGTGACATGTTTTTAGGGAAAGTGAAAGGTAAGCGAACTGTGGCGACCCTAATGGATCGGGGGCTGTCGAGGGGTGCCACAGTTTATTCCCAAGTGAGTTGTTTATTTATAAACACTTAAGTTTTGGGGTTAAATTTAAGTGGGGGAAACACTCAGCAATTGAATGATTGTAAACTCTGATTCTCCAATTTTAGTGAATTATTTGCTGCTGGCTCTCCCCGTGGTCGTAGGTACCGATACTCGAACCGAACCACGTAAATTTCTGGTGTTCTTATTTTTCTTGTTAATTTATCTGGTGATTTCGCGTTGATGTAAATTGCAAGATCCTGTCGTTTCCGCGTATTATATCCCAACATGTTGCGACCTTTTTTCACAATCATTGACGCTAGGGCTTGCCCCGGGTCAAAATAAAATAATATTTATGCTTTAAGCAGTTGACCCGTAATGGGGGAAACAAATAAATATGGGTTCATTGTTCTTCTTTTTTCGCCAATGGAGAAATCTAGGTTTACTTAACTCTTATTCCAAAGAAAAAATTACGTAGTTTGAAAGCGCCACATCAGCAACTGATGTGGATATCGACTTCATGCCGGACATCATCCGCTTTAAAATGGTTCGTGCTCGGCAGCTCTTCCATAGCCACCGAGATCTTGGTCACAACGTCAAGCTTGGCAGCCATAGAAGGCTGTCACCTCCATATCTAGAGGCTTAAAGGCAATGAAGGCTGAGTGTCCAGATCTAGAATGTCGACATTGTGCCAAATCTGGCCATCGCGAAGGTTGTGACAAGAGGTCGAATTGCTGCGATGACCACCGTTAGAGGTCGACTTGAGAGAGGGCGTTAAAGGTTGCAGACCGCCATGGACAGAGATGAAAATACAAATAAAAATTGGTGTATAACAAGAATGGAGACAAAAAATAGAAAAAGGAAGAAGCAGAACGGGGTGTAACTTTTTGTTGGGATTGTCGGATTCCCAAAAACCGGATTCGACACTAAATCGAACCCCTAAAACGAATGCGGAAGACGAGCCCGGGAAAAAACACGTATCACCGATCCTAAAGCACACCACGGAAATCGAGCGTACCTTGTTAGCCACAAATTAAACACCAACGCCGATAAGAGGAAGAGAAAAATGATCCTATTCGATCCGATGACGCCAATTCGCCTTGAAGGGAAGAAAAAACGTCGCCTTGTGCTTTAATGTTTTTCTTTTTGGAGAGAGAGAGAGAGAGAGAGGGGGACGTACGTACGTTTATGATTCCAAGAGATGCGTCCTCCCTCTCTCTCCTCCCTTATATACGTCCCCTCTAAAATAGAAACATACCCCTTCATCCATGGGCCCTAATCCTGTGGGCAGGGCTTTTAGGCCCAACATGGGCGGACGGTCCTTAAGCCCATCACATAAAACCATTATCTCCCACTCGCACATGGTGGGCCGAACATGATTCTCTTTACCTCTCTTCAACATTCATACCGGTGAATAATCCGTGCGACCAGCATATTTTGAGAGCTCGTTGCTATACATCTGTTAGGAATATATAGCAGCTCATAATAGGCATCACACTTTGAGTAGATTGAGTATGTAGTACCCTAGATCGATCGATCACATTTATATCTCTCTTGATCTCTTTTAAACAATGATATATATATTGTATTCACAATTATGATTATCCCAAAGACAGTCATAATTGGTCGACCAGTGAATACAAAACTACAATGTGATTCACCAAATTCGATCTTCCTCTTTCCTTCAAACTCTCAATTTCAGTCCAGCTTGCTTTTTTAGAAATGCCCCATTAGATCGAATCAACTCATGACCATTGGCAACATCCTAAGATATCAAACACTAAATAGAAATCTTGAGAATAAGTAAGAGTCTTGAGGGCACTAAAATTGAGGAACTCTTTTCCTCAAGAGTCTCACACAGCATAAAAGTTGAGATCAAACTTTTGCCACTCTTATTGGTCGGCTCATGCATGCGTAGTATGAAATACGTATTACAGTATTAACTCCTTTCCCATGGAGCGTATGTCTACACCTTTCAATACCGTACAGATGATAGTTCAGACATACTAAATGTCTAACTAGAGTTCATGTATCTACTCATTCACAAAATTCATCAGAACTCACATCTGATATCATAGACAGATAAAGTAAAAAATGTGGGTTATTCTACTTTCGGACATAGTAAGTATCATGTCCTCATCTTAACACTCAGTTAAGGCGACATACGTATTTTAAGCTTGAGCTCTCGATTATCACCTAGATAATAAGCTTAAAAACAGTCTCATCTCTATTTATCACACAGTAAATAGAGGCGATTACCTGTGTGAGTGGGCCAATCTTATATCTATCCGACATACTTTCTCAACTTAAAGTAATGCACTAAGCATTAAGATGCATAAAGGTCAAACAAAGATTCATAAGCATTAACAATGAAAAAACACAAGTTCATTGATGTGAACAACTCAGGGAAATTACAATATCCAGTACATCAGACTCTACGCAATCTTAGAGATTTTACATGACCACAAAACACATCTCTAGGTATTGGCTTTGTCATAGGATCTGCTACCATTCTATGCGTAGATATATACTGTAAGTTCACATCCTTTCGTGCAACCATATATTTGACAAAGTTATACTTGGTATCTATATATTTGGTCTTGCCATGATATTTTGGATCTTTGGTGTACGCTATAGCTGCTTGGCTATCACAGTTAACCAATAATGGATTTGTAGCTTTCTCAATAACACCTAAATGATCCAAAAATCTCTTAAGCCAAGCTCCTTCTTGTACCGCTGCTGATAATGCCACGAACTCAGCTTCCATCGTGGACAAGGCTATACACGTTTGCTTCTTACTACTCCATGATATGGCGCCATTGTTCGTAAGAAAGCAAATCCAGCAGGTAGATTTTCTTTCATCTAAATCTCCCCCAATCAGTATCACGAATAGCCTTCAAGTCGCAGATCCTTTCCTTGGTAATTCAACTTGTAATCGCGGTTCCTTCGAGATACCTCGTATTCTCTTAACGGCTTTCCAATGTGCTGGACCTGGATTGGATTAGTATCTACTTACCATTCCAACTGCAAAACATATGTCGGGTCTTGTACACATCATATCATACATCAAGCTCCCAACAGCACTAGCATAAGGAACATGTTTCATTTGTTCCTTCTCTTGTGGAGTCCTTGGACACAGTCTATGGCTCAATCTTTCACCTTTTGCAATAGGAGTGTCTATGGGTTTACAATCTTGCATACAAAATCGTTCAAGAACCTTATTTTATATATGTTTCTTGCGAAAGACAATGATTTCTTCGAACGATCTCTCGAAATCTTAACTCCAAGAATGTATGCAGCCTTACCCATATCTTTCATCTCAAAGTTGGAAGATAACCAACTCTTGACAGTATTAACAAACTCTATATTGCTTCCGGCAATCAGTATATCATCAACATATAATGATATGATCACAAATTGATCCTTGGATCTTTTGATATATACACAATGATCCTCATCAATCATTGTAAAGTCATATGCCATTATGGCATTATAGAAACGTGTATACTATTGTCTCGATGACTGCTTGAGGCCATATATCGATCTCAAAAGTCGACATACCTTTTCTTATTGGCCTTTCACTATGAAACCAGCAGGTTGTTCCATATATATTTCTTCCTCTAATTCTCCATTGAGGAAAGTAGTCTTTACATCTATCTGATGTAACTCAAGATCCATACTAGCCACTATTGCCAGAATAATGCGAATCGAGGTAAATCTCACTACAGGAGAAAATGTATCTTCATAATCAATTTCTTCCTATTGATTATACCCCTTCACCACAAGGCGAGCCTTATGCCTTTCTATCGAGCCATCAGCCTTTCGCTTTATTTTGAGAACCCACTTGTTCCCAATAGCTCTGCGTCTTTTTGGAAGATCAACTAGTTCCCAGACTTGGTTTGATTTCATTGACTCCATTTCCTCTTCCATTGCATGAATCCATTTTTCCTTACTAGGGCAATTCAGAGCCTCATATATATTTCTTGGCTCATCCTCATCTTGTGGAGCAATCATAAAAGTTTCCCATTCAATGTCAAAACGTCGACGAGGAATACTTTGGCGACTTGTTCGCCGTATGGGAGATTGTACACTTTGCACATCATTCCCCATTATTCTTTCACTAGGATTAGATAATGATGACGTCGTCTCATCATGTGGTGGCAATTGAGAATGAGTTGAATTAAATTCATCACTTCTATTACTCCCACTTGGACGAACTCCACTAATATCATTATCTTGATCTAAGGTTTCAAATAAGGAGTAATCTTCCCCTATTTCGCCCTTCTTAGGAAATTCATCCTCTAAGAATGTGACATCCCGTGATTCAAATTCAGTTATACTCCTACTTTCCTGCTCACCTATGAACACATACCCTTTCGAGTGTTCGGAGTATCTTATGAAAATACTTTTATTTCCTCTAGGACCCAATTTCCCAAACTTGTGAGAGGATTCATGAGTATAGGCAGCACAACCCCATGGCTTAAAAAAACTTAAGTCCGGTTTTCTAGCTGTCCATAACTCATATGGAGTGGAAGTAACTGATTTGGAAGGCACCCGGTTAAGTATATAGACAGCAGTCAACAATGCATCACTCCAAAAAGTAATAGGTAAGTTAGCATGCGCCATCATGGACCTAACCATTTCTAGTAGGGTTCTGTTTCTTCTTTCCGCAACACCATTTTGTTGGGGAGTATATGAAATAGACAACTGTCTTTCTATTCTTTTTTCATCACATAATTTTCTGAACTCATCAGATAAATATTCTCGACCTCGATCGGATCTCAATGCTTTTATTTCTTGTCTAATTGATTTTCTACCAAGTTCATAAATCTTTTCAAACAACTCAATGCTTCAGATTTATGAGAAATCAAATAAACATATCCGAATCGAGTATAATCATCTATAAAAGTGATGAAATAAACAGCCCCATGCCTTCCTCTCACATTCATTGGACCACAAATGTCAGAATGGATTAAATGCATAGGAAATTCAGCTCTTTTACCTTTTCCAAATGGTTTCCTTGTCGTTTTCCCTTCTAGGCAATGCTTACATATGGGCAAATCAACTTTTTCAATATTGCCCAACAAGCCCTCTTTTGCTAATCTATTCATACGTTGTTGGCCAATATGATCAAGTCTAGCATGTCACACATTCACATTATTATCATACGAATTAGGAGACGTGAGAAGGGAGTAACACACATTTGCATTAACATAGTCAATATCTAATACAATGAAACCGTCCAGAAAATAACCACAACCATAGTAGTTTGTATCCAAATACAAATCCACACCCCTATTATGGAAGTTCATATTAAAACCTAGTTTAACCAACACTAAAACAGACACTAAATTCCGACGAATCTCCGGAGCATACAATACATCATGTAGAAATAAAGTGCGTCCACCACGCATGTTCAGTTGGCATGTGCCAATTCCTTTTACTTCAACTCTGGAGTTGTTTCCCACATAGACCCACTGAGTTCCAGTTGGTACTCATCGAAATTCCACGAAGGATCCTCTATCCTTCACTACATGGTTTGTCGCTCCTGAATCTACAGTCCACAAAGGATTAGACTCAGTCAAGAATACATAACTCGACACAAAAGTAAAGTTCTGAAAAGTACAAAGGGTGTTTACCTTCTTTGGCTCACGACAATCGCGAGCATAGTGACCCTTCTTGTCATAGTTGTAACACTTCACCCTTGTAAGCTTCTTCATTCGAGGACGCTTTCCTCTTTCATGTTGGTTAAGCTTGGGTTTCTTCCCTGAAGGACCTGCTTCCTTGCCTTTCCCTTTATCAAACCAGTTAGGACGTTTGCGCTTGGAGCTCGAAGCTCCATGTGAGCTAGAACTAGCATGATAGAGTTCAGCTTCTGGCTTAGCCGCCAAGAGGCGGTCCTCTTCTAGCTCAAGATGACGCATAGCATCCTTAAAGGTTTTGATATTATCATTATGGGTCAAGTGCACCTTCATATGCTCCCAACTCTGAGGCAATGAACGAATCACTGCTTGCACTTGCTGCTCATCTGTCAGGACATGGCCAGCATCTTTCAGCTCATTTATCATATTTGACATCTTTTTAAGATGTTGCTTCATGGTCTGACCATGAGGCTTCTTATAAGAGTCAAACTTAATAGTGAGCTGCCTCAGTCTGGTCACCGAAATATGACCAAATCTTGCTGCCAATGCTTCCCACATTTCCTTGGCATTGTCAAAACGCCTAAACTCTCGCATGACGTCATTGTCCATGCTGCTTAGCAACGTAATGCGAACAAGAGAGTTCTTTCTTTTCCATACAGCAAAAGCTTCCTTATCTCTTTTGTGTTGTGCAGTGTTTCCTTCTTCAGGTTCTACCATGGTCAGGTTAAGAGCTTCTAGTGCCTCTTGCTCTTCCAGCACATATTGGATTTTCATGTGCCATATTTCATAGTTGTCACCATTGAGCTTTTCACCTTTGTTCAGCTTGGCAACTATGCTCTTTGTGGCTGAAGCCATTGATCTGAACACATTAGACATATATGCACGAATTATTAATGCCTATCATTTATGCATCCCTTTTTGCATAGACCCATCATATTAATGAATAATTTCAAGTAAGGTTTTAGAATCAAAATGTCACTATGTTTCTAATCATCCTCTAGAAATCCTAACTTAAAACTATCATTAATATAATTGTCTTATGCAAAATAAATTCTATGAAGCTACAAAAACTTCTATGAACTACCCATAGCAACCAGCAAGCAATAATAGAAAGCATATAATATTTAACATTCAGTAGAATAATAATGCTTTCACATAATACAACTAACATATTGGTTGCTACATCAACAACAATCAGGTAGTAAACATTACACAAGATGTCCACAAAGCACACTTAACAAAGATCAGCCAATACATCTAACACCAAGTCAGTACACGAACTGGGAAAGATCCTATTTTGTTTAATTTCTTGATCTTTTCACTTGTAACAATCCAATAATATTCATCTACAAAATCCATCACAATTTTCCTATATGAAGCAGCTCTGTTGACATTCCATATGCGATTCAACACTCCTTGCCATTCAGGTGGAAGAGTGTTCATGAAAAATCGCACCATCTCAGACTGTGGCATAGGACGACCATTCCATATGACCTTTTGCATTTTCCCGTTGACTTCAAGGACGTGATCAATTAAGTCACCACTCTCCCATCGATGATCAGTCAGCTCAGCTGCCAACTTAGAAAGCTTTTCCTTTTGCTCATCGGTAATTGCGCGAACAGGTGTGCACAACCTAAGGGGAGGCGTTGTTCCTGCAACAAATGCAGAACAAATAAGGAATCACATATAATCCACATAAACTTAATTGAAAAAGAAACACATTCTTTTCCTCCTTTTTTTTTTTATAATTGGGTCAACGGTCAATGGTCATCAGTCAATGGTCAATGGTCGTCGATCAACGGTCGTCAGTTAACGCTTAGGTCAAGTCATCGGTCGTCAGACCGGTCGGACCGGTCGGGTCGGTCGAACCGATCGGACAGGTCGGGCCAGGTCGGACGAAACCGACTCGACACGTGCCTCGCACGTGCGACCAACCGGTCGGAGCTCGGGTCGGGTCGGATTGCCAGCCGGTGACTGACCGGCCAACGGTCGCCGGCAATGACGTCATCGATGACGTCATCCCAGCGGTTACCGACCGTTGGGTGACGTCACAATGACGTCAGCACGCGTCGATTCGCCGACCGGCGTGTGCCGGTTCGCCGGCTGGCGGCGCGCACGTGCCGGTTCGCCGACCGGCTGTGGCATCCCAAAAATTCAAAGCCAAGCCATAAGGTGTGTTAAAGTCTTTAATTAGGTGGTAGAATTTCCATGGCTTATGTTTTAGCCATTAGTCTTTTAAATTTGATGATTTGTGTTTGTGATTGTGGAAATTTAAATTTAATAGATTAATAATCTATGCTTGGCCATATGATTTAAATTTCAAAGAGCAAAAATATCCTAAGGCTTTGGCCAAGATTGAAAATTGAAATTTAGAAATATTTATAGCAGGAATTTCAAAAAAAAAAAAAAAGAGAAAAAGAGGGTTAAAATTCGAATGGGCCTTGGACCCATTGGCCTAAAGCTTGGTGGGCCAAGCTAGTCGGCCCATTAGAGCCCAAGAAGAGAATTCGACCAGCCCAAGGGGAGTGGCCGGATGGGCCTAAGCCCAAGCCCAAGCCAAATTCAAAAGAAAGCCCAATAAGACAAGTGGCAAATGGCAAGAGCATGCATTGGTGGGATTGTAGGCAATCTCATGATTGCTAATCATGGGATTAAGGGAGTATAAAAGGGATGAGGAGAGAGAGATGGCCGGTTCTTTGCTTCATTCGGCCGAGAGAGGGTGAGAGAGGGAGAGAGAGTTCGAGAGAAAGGGAGAAACCGAGAGGGGAGGAGGCGGAGCCGAGGGGTGCCGCCCTTCGTTCGCCGTCCGATCGCCGTGTCCCGCCGCCGTTCGTCGTCGTTTGCTCATCTTAGAGGCAAGTGGAGTCCGTAACTTCTCTTGCATGTTTGTTGTGGTGGTTGCATGTTCGATTTTAGGTGTGATTTGTGCGAAAAACCGAGGTAAGAGTTGGTTATTTGCAAACCGTGTGACTGTTCTTGTTCGGTTTGTTGGAGTCAGTAGCTTGTTTGAGCTTGCATGTGTGTTTGGAGTCCGATTTTGGCTTCGTTGTCTTCACGGAAGTTGTAGCTAACGTCTTTTACTATAACAGACTGAAATTTCGTGGAAAATAATGGAGATATTGGGGGTTAAAGTTCCATTATACGGAGACCCTAGATCTGTGAAGTTTTCGCTGACCTCTTGCTAGATTCTTGTTTGCATGTTAACTTCTGTTGAATATTTGACTTCGATGTCTTCATGAAAGTTGTAGGTAACACCTTAAGCTACAACATACTCAAATTTGAAGCAAAAAGAACAAGTATAGCTCGGTGAATCGGCTAGATCTTGGAAACAATGGTTCTGGTGAAGTATTCCGAGACACCCGAGACTTCATGGACTTAAATGGTGACTATACTCTGATTATTTGACCTAGATCTCTTCATGAAAATTGTAAAGGACACCTTGGTACATAACATACTCAAATTTAAGAGGAAACGAAAGAGAATAGATGGGTGAAATCTAAAAATTTCGGAGAAGTGTATTCTGGACGATGCGGTAGTGGTTCCAGAAGTTTCGTGGGGTTGTATAAATTAATCTATAAATAATTTGACTTAGAGTTCTTCATGAAAAGTGTACGAAAATGTGTTGGCTATCACCCTGTGAAATTTCGTAATTTTTTAAGGCCATATGAGTATTTTAATCGAATTTATTTGGAAACTGTGCAATTCTGGTCATTATCCGAATATCATGTGCTATTTTGTGGAAATTGTGAATTTGTGAGAAATTCAATTTGGCCATGAATTTTCTATGAAATTGTGATCCTATTGATTTTTTTAATGATTGTTTTAATATTATGATTTTGGGAAAATCATAGATATTAAATTTAATATTTATTTATGAAAATAAATAAATATACTAATATAATAATATAATAATAAAATAATAAAATAATAATAAAATAATAAGGGATTATTTTATTGGCCATGAATTTCATTGAATTTGTTATGCATTGTTATATGACATTGGTGTATGTATGATCTTAAATTGTGATGCATGTGTGAATCATATGCCATGTAATAATAAGATTAAAAGGATGGTGGATGTGGAAAATGTTATGTGAGTAAGAGGTTGTGGTGGATGATGATGTCTGGTGGCCTAGTGGCATAATTCCAGAGATTCCCTGGGAGATTCAGGATGCCCGGAATGTGGGGGGCCGGAAGCCCTGTCGGAGGTTTCTGCCCGAAGGGAATGCCTCGCGATGCCAGGATGTGGGTGCGGGATGCCTGGCTAGAAGGATAAAGGCCGGAAGCCCTGTCGGAGGTTTCTGCCCGAAGGGAATGCCTCGTGATGCTAGTTGAGATGCGAGATGCCTGGAATGTGGGGGGCCGGAAGCCCGGTGGCCATGGGATGGCTGGAATGCTGGGAACCCTGTCGGAGGTCTTTGCCCGAAGGGATGATAATTGAGAATGGGTGATGTGGTGATCAAATTTAAAGATAAAAATGGAAATTAATGCATGATGATATGCATGGTGATGTAATGCATGATGATAATGTGATGTGATATGATGATCACCCATGATATGATATGCATGATAAGATGCATGATGATGTGATGATGATGATGATAATGTGATGTGATATGATGATCACCCATGATATGATATGCATGATAAGATGCATGATGATGTGATGATGATGATGATAATGTGATGTGATATGATGATCACCTATGATATGATATGCATGATGATATGCATGATGATGTGATGATGATGATGATATTGATGCGATACGATGATCATCTATGATATGATATGCATGATAATATGCATGATGATGCGATAATGATGATGATATTGATATGCATGGTGATGTAATAATGATGATGATGTGATGTGATATGATGATCATCCATGGTATGATATGCACGATAAAATGCATGATGATGATAATGATATATGAGATGCCATGATGATGATGTGTATGATATGATGATGCATGAATGTGCCTGGCTTCAAGGTAAGAAATGCCTGCGATGCATGTGAAATTTGCATGATGCAATGAGTTGTTATTGGATTTCCCTATCTGCTGAGTGGTTGTACTCACCCCTTTTGGGGATAACATTTCAGATTAGCAAGTATGCCGCTACCTGCCGTCACGCGAGTTACATTTTACGGGATACCATCCGATGTAGAGGTCGAGTGTGTTGAGATAGACTGTCCCTCTATTCCCGGACTGACTTTTATCCGAGTACGTTGTCTAGTGATGTATGACGTGGGCCTCGGGTGGGGCTGTCATTCGGAGGAGTTCATTTACGTGCACGTTCGTCGGGATGGAGCGATGCGAGGGATGTTGCCGCCGCCACCGCCTGATGCACCGGGTTGGGTGTGAGACCTACGCGCGATGAGTAGGAGCTGGATCTCTTTTTGATGTAGATAATCGACACTTTCGATGGGGGTTCGTACTCGTATGATGTTGAGGGTCGAGAGTTTCTTTTTGAGGTTTTAGGCTGGACGTGGCTGAGTCCTAGCTTTTCCTTTTTTTGTACCGACCCAAAGGGAATCCCATCTTGCTATATATATATATGTAAGCAAAGTGTCGAAGTTGTTTATAAAATCCTGATGTTTAGCTGGTGTGTATTTGTATCATGGATTGGTAGGGGGATAGATGGTGATGTTTAATTTGCTTCCGCTATGAGTCGCTTTGGGACCGATCGTTTATAAAAAAAAAAATGCCTGTGATTAACGGCGCTTGTTTTAAGTACAAGATAGAAAAAGGTAATAAAGTGTAACATCGGCGCTGGTGATGACCTGCGAAGGGTTCGGGGTGTCACAGCCGCCCTTTTTGGTATCAGAGCGAATGGTTATAGGTGGAGTGATAAGGAGCCTCAATTGGAAATTGAGGAACATGATGATAATGCACACCATAGGATGTGGAACGAAATAATTGAATAACGGGTGATGGGTATTCACTCGTAGATCCCTAGTAGTTTGTTTTGAGCTACCTTTAGGTGCCAGTGACATGTATATGTTACTTATGTAGTGATAGTAATTGCTTTGAGTGGAGGCAGTGAGTCTCAGATTATTCCTGAGGCAATGCTTGGAAATTGCAGGAAAGTCATGGTGCGAGCTGGAAGTGCTCATCCATCGAGGGCTAAAGCCTCTGCTGCAAGAGCTGAACCCCGAATGGAAGATATCCCTGAGCATTAGCCAATATTGGAAATCTCGATGGAGAGGCGAGCGCGCAGAACAGCCCGGAGCAGAGCGCCGTACTCAAAGACTAGTGGAGCAGTTTTTGAAGCTGAAGCCACTTAAGTTTAATGGAATGGGAAGTCCTGAGGAGGCAGAGCAATGGATTGATGGAATGGAAAGAATTTTCCGGCTGTTGGACTGCACTAATGCTGAGAAAATAGTCTTAGCAGAGTGTCAATTGGAGGGAAATGCGAAGTTTTGGTGGAGAGCTTCGAAGGACATAATCTTTCCACCAGGTACTGATGTGAGCTGGGAAGAGTTTGTTAGAGCCTTCAATAGGAAGCATTTCTTTGATTGTGCTAAGGATAGGAAGATTACTGAATTTGTTCAGCTAGAATAAAAGGGGTTGACTGTAGATCAGTATGAGGCTAAATTTTCTGAATTGTCTAGATATGCTCCTAGATTGATTGAGGATCAGGAAGAGAAGGCTAAGAGATTCCTGAAAGGGCTGAGGACTAACATTAGAAAGCAACTGGTGCCTTTGAACATAAGGGATTATAATGAGATTTATGAAAGGGCGCAGTTAGTGGAGCAGGAGTTGTTGAGGGAACGGTCGGAATTTAAGAAACCGTTGAATTTTAGTGATGTGAAAAAGGGGAAGAGGCCTTATTCTGGTCAAGGTTAGACCTGGAATGTGAAGAAGAAGGGTAACTTTGGAAATTTTGGAGGGGCAAGGAGCGGTATGAATGTAGGGAAAGCACCCTATCAGCCTGGTATTTGTCAGAGGTGTAATGGGAGACATGGCCCAGGACCTTGTACTGGACAGCAGAAATGTTTTGGTTGTGGACAAGTAGGTCATCTTAGGAGGAATTGTCCACAAGAGAGGTCGCAAGTGAGTGTTGGCTCGGTGCGACAGGGATATCAGAGTGCTGTTAGGTCAAACCCGCAAGGAAATCCTCAGAGACCACCTGCACAAGGAAGGGTGTATGCGATTACCCAGGAGGAAGCGGAAGCTTCCAAAAATGTTATCTCAGGTACGATTCTTATTAATAGTGAAAAGGCATATGCATTGTTTGACACGGGTGCAACGCATTCGTTTGTGTCTGAAAGGTATAGATGTTTGAATAAGATAGAAGTTATGCCTCTTGAGACGCCTCTTTGTGTTTCCACGCCTTTAAAGGATATGGTATTGTCTACGCTGGTGTGTGGAAATTGTAAGATATCCATGGGAGGAAAGGACATGGAAATAGACTTGGTTGTAATGGCTATGTATGATTTTGATGTTATTATAGGAATGGACTGGCTTCGTAAGTATCGGGCTAGAATGGATTGCTATAGAAGAGTGGTTCAATTCGTCTTACCTGATCAGTCTAGTTGTGAATTTTTAGGAGGTCAGACCCATTTTCCTGTAGCGCTTATTTTGGCAGTAGAAGCATGTAAGTTACTTGACGAAGGATGTCAAGGGTACCTAGCCATAGTTAGAGATTATGCCAGGAAGGAGCCTAATCTTGAGGAAGTTCGTGTAGTTAACGAATTTCAAGATGTATTTCCGAGGAATTGCTGGATTGTCGCCAAAGCGGGAGATTGAATTTGAAATTGAATTAATGCGGGAACAGGACCAATATCAAAAGCCCCGTATAGAATGGCCTTAGTTGAATTGAAGGAGTTGAAAGTGCAACGCAAGAATTGCTTGACAAAGGATTCATTAGACCAAGTGCTTCACCTTGGGGTGCACCGGTCTTGTTTGCGAAAAAGAAAGATGGATCGATGCGCTTGTGTATTGACTATAGGCAGTTGAATCAGGTGACCGTTAAGAATAAGTATCCTTTGCCTAGAATTGATGACTTGTTTGACCAACTCCAAGGAAGTTCAGTTTTCTCTAAAATTGATTTGAGGTCAGGATACCATCAGTTGAGAATTAAGAAGGAGGATATTCCTAAGACTGCGTTTAGAACTCGTTATGGACACTATGAGTTCCTTGTTATGCCATTTGGATTGACTAATGCCCCGGCTGCATTTATGGATTTGATTAATAGAATATTTCAGCCTTATTTAGACCAGTTTGTGATTGTGTTTATTGATGATATTCTGGTATATTCGAAAGGGCCTAAGGAGCATGAGCAACATTTGAGAATAGTTTTGCAGACTCTGAGAGAGCATAAGTTGTATGCTAAGTTTAGTAAGTGTGAATTCTGGTTGGATCGGATAATATTTCTAGGACATGTGGTGTCAGGAAAAGGAATTGCAGTAGACCCAGCAAAAGTTGAAATGGTAGTAAATTGGCCGAGACCGACGACACCCACTGAGATACGAAGTTTCTTAGGACTGGCTGGTTATTATAGGAGGTTCATTGAAGGATTTTCACGACTAGCAGGACCTTTAACTAAGTTAACACGAAAGGATGTGAAATTTGAGTGGAATGGAGAATGTGAAAGGAGTTTTCAGGAGCTCAAAAGGAAATTGACTTCAGCTCCAATTCTGACTATACCTACTGGACCTGATGGTTTCACGGTGTATAGTGATGCATCTCACAAAGGACTAGGATGTGTGTTGATGCAGCATGGCAAGGTTGTAACCTATGCATCCAGACAATTGAAACCTCATGAGCTAAATTACCCGACGCATGATTTAGAGCTAGCAGCTATAGTGTTTGCCTTGAAGATATGGAGACACTATTTGTATGGGGAAAAGTTTGAGATCTACACGGATCATAAGAGTTTGAAGTATCTGTTCTCACAAAAAGAGTTGAACATGAGACAAAGGAGGTGGATGGAGTTATTGATGGATTATGACTGTGAGATAAGATATCATCCAGGAAAAGCGAATAGAGTAGCAGATGCTTTTAGTCGAAAGTCGGCCGTAGAAATAGCTAGTTTGAGGATGGTAGAATGGAAATTGTTAGAATCTGTAGCAAATTCAGAGTTCAAATTGGAAGTGGATTGTCTCACTGGTATACTTAGTGCATTGAGGATTGAGCCAGAGATTATCCAGAAAATTAAAATTCTGCAAGAATCTGACCCAGAGATTTTGAAAGTGAAGGATGCTGTATCTTTAGGGAAAAGATCAGAATTTCAGATCTCTGATGATGGAATAGTGAGATGTCAAGGACGACTTTGTGTTCCCGACAATGAGGAATTAAGGAAGGAAATTCTGTCGGAGGCACATAAAAGTAATTATAGTATCCACCCAGGTAGTACAAAGATGTACAGAAATTTGAGTCAGCAATTTTGGTGGAATGGTATGAAGGCAGATACGGCTAAGTACGTTTCTCAATGTTTGATGTGTCAGCAAGTAAAAGCGGAGCATCGTAAACCCGCAGGACTTTTGAGACCATTAGATATTCCTGAATGGAAATGGGAACATATAACGATGGACTTTGTGCAAGGATTGCCAAGGACATCAAGTAGTCATGATTCAATTTGGGTTGTAGTGGATCGTTTGACTAAGTCGGCACATTTCTTAGCGATTCGCATGGATTACCTAATGGATAAGTATGCGGACATGTATGTAAGTCAAGTGGTACGCTTACATGGTGTTCCAGTGACCATTACTTCAGATCGAGATTCGAGGTTCACTTCGAATTTTTGGAGGAGTCTTCAAGTTGCGTTAGGATCTAAGCTTCAGTTTAGTACTGCTTTTCATCCTCAGACAGATGGTCAATCGGAAAGAGTAATCCAGATACTGGAGGATATGTTAAGGGCTTGTGCAATCGATTTCAAAGGAAGTTGGGATGAAAGATTGCATTTGGTAGAGTTTGCCTATAACAACAGTTTTCAGAAGAGTATAGGCATGGCACCTTATGAAGCATTATATGGAAGGAGATGTAGAACTCCCATGCTGTTGGAGTGAAGTAGGTGAAAGGAAGTTGACAGGACTCCGAACCGGGTACAAGTTACCGTTGAAGCATCGATATTATCGAGAGAAAGACTTAGAACAGCTCGAGTAGACGGAAAGACTACGCAGATAGACGTAGAAGGCCTTTGGAATTTAGTGTAGGAGACCATGTATTCCTTAAGGTATCTCCAATGAAAGGAATATCTCGATTCGGGATGAAGGGTAAGCTAAGCCCTAGATTCGTTGGACCTTTTGAAATTCTGGAGAGGATAGGGAACGTAGCTTATCGTTTAGCGTTACCTCCTAAGTTAGGAAATCTGCACGATGTGTTTCATGTATCGATGTTGAGGAAGTACCAGCCGGATCCTGGTCACATACTCGATCATGAAGCCATCAAAGTGGATGAGAAAGTAAGGTACATTGAAGAGCCTGTGCAGATATTAGATCGAAAGGAGCAAATTCTTAGGACCAAGAAGATCCCGTTAGTTAAGGTGTTATGGCGACATCATGATGTGGAGGAAGCCACATGGGAAAGTGAGCAGCAGATAAAGGAAAAGTATCCCTATTTATTTCAAGAAGGCGCGAGTAGTGCTTGAATTTCGAGGACGAAATTCTCTAAGGAGGGGAGAATTGTGGCATCCCAGAAATTCAAAGCCAAGCCATAAGGTGTGTTAAAGTCTTTAATTAGGTGGTAGAATTTCCATGGCTTATGTTTTAGCCATTAGTCTTTTAAATTTGATGATTTGTGTTTGTGATTGTGGAAATTTAAATTTAATAGATTAATAATCTATGCTTGGCCATATGATTTAAATTTCAAAGAGCAAAAATATCCTAAGGCTTTGGCCAAGATTGAAAATTGAAATTTAGAAATATTTATAGCAGGAATTTCAAAAAAAAAAAAAAAGAGAAAAAGAGGGTTAAAATTCGAATGGGCCTTGGACCCATTGGCCTAAAGCTTGGTGGGCCAAGCTAGTCGGCCCATTAGAGCCCAAGAAGAGAATTCGACCAGCCCAAGGGGAGTGGCCGGATGGGCCTAAGCCCAAGCCCAAGCCAAATTCAAAAGAAAGCCCAATAAGACAAGTGGCAAATGGCAAGAGCATGCATTGGTGGGATTGTAGGCAATCTCATGATTGCTAATCATGGGATTAAGGGAGTATAAAAGGGATGAGGAGAGAGAGATGGCCGGTTCTTTGCTTCATTCGGCCGAGAGAGGGTGAGAGAGGAGAGAGAGTTCGAGAGAAAGGGAGAAACCGAGAGGGAGGAGGCGGAGCCGAGGGGTGCCGCCCTTCGTTCGCCGTCCGATCGCCGTGTCCCGCAGCCGTTCGTCGTCGTTTGCTCATCTTAGAGGCAAGTGGAGTCCGTAACTTCTCTTGCATGTTTGTTGTGGTGGTTGCATGTTCGATTTTAGGTGTGATTTGTGCGAAAAACCGAGGTAAGAGTTGGTTATTTGCAAACCGTGTGACTGTTCTTGTTCGGTTTGTTGGAGTCAGTAGCTTGTTTGAGCTTGCATGTGTGTTTGGAGTCCGCTTTTCGCTTCGTTGTCTTCACGGAAGTTGTATCTAACGTCTTTTACTATAACATACTGAAATTTCGTGGAAAATGATGGAGATATGAGCGGTTAAAGTTCCATTATACGGAGACCCTAGATCTGTGAAGTTTTCGCTGACCTCTTGCTAGATTCTTGTTTGCATGTTAATTTCTGTTGAATATTTGACTTCTATGTCTGCATAAAAGTTGTAGGTAACACCTTAAGCTACAACATACTCAAATTTGACGCAAATATAACAAGTATAGCTCGGTGAATCGGCTAGATCTTGGAAACAATGGTTCTGGTGAAGTATTCCGAGACACCCGAGACTTCATGGACTTAAATGGTGACTATAATATGATTATTTGACCTAGATCTCTTCATGAAACTTGTAAAGAACACCTTGGTACATAACATACTCAAATTTCAGAGGAAACGAAAGAGAATAGATGGGTGAAATCTAAAAATTTCGGAGAAGTGTATTCTGGACGATGCGGTAGTGGTTCCAGAAGTTTCGTGGGGTTGTATAAATTAATATAAAAATAATTTGACTTAGAGTTCTGCATGAAAAGTGCACGAAAATGTGTTGGCTATCACCCTGTGAAATTTCGTAATTTTTGAAGGCCATATGAGTATTTTAACCGAATTTATTTGGAAACTGTGCAATTCTGGTCATTATCCGAATATCATGTGCTATTTTGTGGAAATTGTGAATTTGTGAGAAATTCAATTTGGCCATGAATTTTGTATGAAATTGTGATCCTATTGATTTGTTTAATGATTGTTTTAATATTATGATTTTGGGAAAATCATAGATATTAAATTTAATATTTATTTATGAAAATAAATAAATATAATAATATAATAATAAAATAATAAAATAATAAAAATATAATAATAAGGGATTATTTTATTGGCCATGAATTTCATTGAATTTGTTATGCATTGTTATATGACATTGGTGTATGTATGATCATAAATTGTGATGCATGTGTGAATCATATGCCATGTAATAATAAGATTAAAACGATGGTGGATGTGGAAAATGTTATGTGAGTAAGAGGTTGTGGTGGATGATGATGTCTGGTGGCCTAGTGGCATAATTCCAGAGATTCCCTGGGAGATTCAGGATGCCCAGAATGTGGGGGGCCGGAAGCCCTGTCGGAGGTTTTTGCCCGAAGGGAATGCCTCGCGATGCCAGGATGTGGGTGCGGGATGCCTGGCTAGAAGGGTAAAGGCCGGAAGCCCTGTCGGAGGTTTCTGCCCGAAGAGAATGCCTCGTGATGCTAGTTGAGATGCGAGATGCTCGGAATGTGGGAGGCCGGAAGCCCGGTGGCCATGGGATGGCTGGAATGCTGGGAACCCTGTCGAAGGTCTTTGCCCGAAGGGATGATAATTGAGAATGGGTGATGTGGTGATCAAATTTAAAGATAAAAATGGAAATTAATGCATGATGATATGCATGGTGATGTAATGCATGATGATAATGTGATGTGATATGATGATCACCCATGATATGATATGCATGATAAGATGCATGATGATGTGATGATGATGATGATAATGTGATGTGATATGATGATCACCCATGATATGATATGCATGATAAGATGCATGATGATGTGATGATGATGATGATAATGTGATGTGATATGATGATCACCTATGATATGATATGCATGATGATATGCATGATGATGTGATGATGATGATGATATTGATGCGATATGATGATCATCTATGATATGATATGCATGATAATATGCATGATGATGCGATAATGATGATGATATTGATATGCATGGTGATGTAATAATGATGATGATGTGATGTGATATGATGATCATCCATGGTATGATATGCACGATAAAATGCATGATGATGATAATGATATATGAGATGCCATGATGATGATGTGTATGATATGATGATGCATGAATGTGCCTGGCTTCAAGGTAAGAAATGCCTGCGATGCATGTGAAATTTGCATGATGCAATGAGTTGTTATTGGATTTCCCTATCTGCTGAGTGGTTGTACTCACCCCTTTTGGGGATAACATTTCAGATTAGCAAGTATGCCGCTACCTGCTGTCACGCGAGGTACATTTTACTGTCCCTCTGTTCCCGGACTGACTTTTATCCGAGTACGTTGTCTAGTGATGTATGACGTGGGCCTGGCTGGGGGTCCTGTCATTCAGGAGTTCATTTCTGTGCACGTTCGTCGGGATGGAGCGATGCGAGGGATGTTGCCGCCGCCACCGCCTGATGCACCGGGTTGGGTGTGAGACCTGCGCGCGATGAGTAGGAGCTGGATCTCTTTTTGATGTAGATAATCGACACTTTCGATGGGGGTTCGTACTCGTATGATGTTGAGGGTCGAGAGTTTCTTTTTGAGGTTTTAGGCTGGACGTGGCTGAGTCCTAGCTTTTCCTTGTTTTTGTACCGACCCAAAGGGAATCCCATCTTGCTATATATATATGTAAGCAAAGTGTCGAAGTTGTTTATAAAATCCTGATGTTTAGCTGGTGTGTATTTGTATCATGGATTGGTAGGGGGATAGATGGTGATGTTTAATTTGCTTCCGCTATGAGTCGCTTTGGGACCGATCGTTTATAAAAAAAAAAATGCCTGTGATTAACGGCGCTTGTTTTAAGTACAAGATAGAAAAAGGTAATAAAGTGTAACATCGGCGCTGGTGATGACCTGCGAAGGGTTCGGGGTGTCACACCGGCGCGTGGCGCCCATGCACAGCGGCTTTTGGCCACGCACGAGCCATCGACGGACTCGTCTCGACGAGCTCTTTCACCCTATACCTTTAGAAATCGATTTCAACTTACAGAAACTCGAAAAAACGGATGAACAGTGCTCCGGTGTCGGGATTTTTCGCCTCGATCCGTGTCAGCCGATTATTTTCGCGAAAAATCAATCAAAAGAGATGAAAGGGGTCGGGAAAACATGAACTAGGGCTTTGATACCAATGTTGGGATTGTCGGATTCCCAAAAACCGGATTCGACACTAAATCGAACCCCTAAAACAAACGCAGAAGATGAGCCCGGGAAAAAACACGTATCACCGATCCTAAAGCACACCACGGAATTGAGCGTACCTTGTTAGCCACAGATTAAACACCAACGCCGATAAGAGGAAGAGAAAAACGATCATGTTCGATCCGATGACGTCAATTCGCCTTGAAGGGAAGAAAAAATGTCGCCTTGTGCTTTACTGTTTTTCTTTTTGGAGAGAGAGAGAGAGAGAGGGACGTACGTACGTTTATGATTCCAAGAGATGCGTCCTCCCTCTCTCTCCTCCCGTATATACGTCCCCTCTAAAATAGAAACGTACCCCTTCATCCATGGGCCCTAATCCTGTGGGCCGGGCTTTCAGGCCCAACATGGGCAGACGGTCCTTAAGCCCATCACATAAAACCATCACTTTTTTATGAGCGACAAACAGATCTGGAGAACCAGTAGCATCCTAGGGATGAGTGACGACAACGATCATGGACGACTAGATCTGGAGAGCCAGTGGCGTCACCAGCCGTGGCAAAGCAAGGTTCACGAGTGACATCAACGGCCAAGAACGGCCAAATTTGGAGAGCCATTGGCAGCCAGATCTGGAGAGCCATCTACGTCGCCGTCACTAGCCATGGCGGCTCATTTGAGGTGAGTATTTTTCACGAACGAGGAAGATGGAGCCAGACAGAACAAATCCACATAAATTTAAATTAATTTAATCCAAGACACGTGTAAATTTTTAAGTGGATGCAAAGCAAAAAATTGAGTTACATATTTGTTGGAGAAATCTTTCCAGAATATTTTGAAGCTGACAAAACGTTTCTTTCAGTCTAAGTCTGGATGTTCGGAGACCGACAGTTTAAAGTCTGAAGACTTTGTATTCTCAAGACTCAAGACTTAAGACTCAAGACTCAAGACTCAAGACTCAAGACTCAAGACTCAAGACTTAAGACTCAAGACTCAAGACTTAAGTCTATTCTCACTGACAGTCTTTCTAATCCAGTGACGAAGGAAATCCAAAGCCGAGGTATATGGTTGAGGATTCGATCCTATCCTCTGGAAAAGATTCTTTGGTTGGATAATCATTTCGGATTCTTTGATTCTTATCTAAGATCGATTGAAGATCCGATGGTCGACGAAATATTCTTGGAATGTTCTATTCTTGGAAACCAAGATCCTGATTGTATGGGCGAATAGGATTGATGGGCTATCATCAGATTCCTTAAATAGCTCGGATGATCTTCTTGATTGATTCCGTCCAACGGGTAGATTGGAGGAATTCCTTTGGTAAGTGCCAACGGCTATGATGGCATAAAGGAGTATAAAAGGAAGACGTTCTAGTTGTTTTAAGTGTGTGATCGATAGAGAAATTCCAGAGTTCGAAGAACCTTGATTATTAGTCGATACGATGGGGCCCGAGCGAAATTGTATACATAGAGAGTGTTTGTACTTGGCGATACCTTGAGTGAGTGTGGTAGATCATCTACACCAAGAAATCAAGGAAGATCATCACTGTAACATCTCTTTGTTCATAGTGGAATCCAGCCAAATTGGCTGTCAGTGCAGAAGAGTGGACGTAGGCTTGGATCAAGCCGAACCACTATAAACCGCGTGTTTAATTCTCTCTTTCCTTCACTTAAGTCCTTCGTTGATTATTACTTAACGCAAACTATCTTTCAATTGTCTAAGTATTGCGCAAGTATACAGAAATTATCAAGAAAAATCTTTGTATACCTATTCACCCCCCTCTAGGTACTCATACTAGCAATATCAATTGGTATCAGAGCCCGTGTTCTTACTTTGTTTGAAGTGTTTTACTTCAGAGTAAAAGATCCATGGCTAGTATGCTAGCACCGGGGCTGATGGAAGGGCAAAGCAATACCAGACCTCCCTACTTCGATGGAAAGGATTACAACATCGGAAGAACAAGATGAAAGCTTTCCTACGATCAAAGGATCCTCTCGGAATGGGACGTTGTGGAAAGAGGAATCACTCCGCTGCTGCATCAATCTCTCGAAAGAGGGAAAGACACTATTGAAACCAGCGGAATGGCTCAGAAGAGATAAACAAGAGACAAGCACTCGATGCAAAAGCAATTTACTCTTTATATTGTGCTTTATCTCCAACTGAATATAACAGAATATCTTCTTGTGTTACAGCAAAAGAAGTATGGGATAGATTACACATCACCTATGAAGGGACAGATCGAGTGAAGGAGACCAGAATTAACATTCTCCTCGGTCAATATGAGGCCTTCAAAATGAAACCCCGAGAATCTATAACTGACATGTTTAGTCATTTTACAGATATTGTCAATGGTCTTGAGAACCAAGGACAAAAAATTTCTGATCCCATGAAGGTGAACAAGCTCCTGCGTGGACTCTCCAAGGATTGGAATCATATAAAGACTTCAATAAGAGAGACGCAAAGAATCATGCCATTATCTCGTAGACGAGCTGATTGGAACTCTTGATCTTACGAAGTGGAACGAATTAATGAAGACGAAGATCCAAGAGGTAAGAAATCTATTGCACTAAAATCAAATGATGATTCGATGATGCAGATTCTGAAGATGATATGGATGATGAGGAGCTCGCCCTCATGATAAGAAGATTCAGAAAACTGAATAGAAAAGGCGTAAGGTTCAACCCAAAGAAACAAAGTTTTCAGAGACAGCAGACCAAGTCTCTGTTGATGATGAGGAACCAAACAAAGATGTAGTTTGCTTCGAATGTAAAAAGAAGGGACACATCGACCCAACCGTCCTCTTTCGAAAAAGAAAAGAGGAAAAGCTGAGAAGTTTCGAAAGGCTCTCAAAGCCGAAACCACGGAGTGATACGAGAATGTGAAGAGAGTGATAATGAATATGCCAACATATGTTTGATGGCACATTCAGACTCAGATTCTGGATCAGACTCAGACAGTGAATTTGAGGTAAGTGATTTTAAAATTCCTGTCAAAGTCTCTAAATATATTGATGAACTGTGTTTCAGTCTTAAGACTTCTCTCAAAAGGATTTCCGAACTTAAAAAGGAAAACTCAATTCTAAAACAAAAGGAAGTTATTTTAGAAGAAAGAGTTAAAAGTCTAGACCTAAATGTTTCTGCTCTTAAAGAAAAAGAAGATGATCTTTTGAAAGAAAATGTTTTCTTAAAAACGGACTTATCAAATATTTCAAAGAAGTTTTCGATAGGATCCGAAAAGCTTGAAAAAGTTCTTTCAGTTCAAAGACCTTACTTCAATAAGTCTGGTTTAGGCATGACAGCGGAAACAATTCCCTTGATTGATTTTCCTAAAGTTAAAGAAAGAATTAAGAAAAGACCGTCGAGAGAGGCTTACAAAAATCATTTTAAGAAAGTTTTTGTAAAGTCTGTTGGTCGAAATGCTCTAAGGTGTTCAAAGTGTAACAGTAAGGATCACTTTGAAAAAGAATGTCCTATGGTTTGGAAACCTGTTAAGAAAGTATGGCCTAGTAATGCTTATCCTACTAACATCAAAGGACCCAAGAAAATTTGGGTACCAAAGAAAGCTTGAGACTCTCTTTTAAATTCAGGTCTCCGTCAAGAGAAAGATAAAATGGTATCTTGACAGCGGATGTTCAAGACACATGACAGGAGACTCAAAGTGCTTCGTAAAGCTTGTTCAAGTAAACGGCGGAAATGTTTCATTTGGAGGAAACGGCAAAGGAAGCATCGTGGGATTTGGAACCGTGAAAATTGGAAATCTCACAATAAGCAATGTTTCTCTAGTAGAAGGACTCAACTATAACCTTCTCAAAGCATTAGCCAACCGTGTGATACCGGTTTCAAGATCTCCTTTCAAGAAGGAATTTGCTATGGAATTAGTAAAGACTCTACTGAGTCTTTCATGGGTCGAAGACATGGAAACATCTAACTCTTAGACATGAAATTGAATAAATCTCAATGTCTAATTTCAATCCAAGATGAAGCAAGCTTATGGCACGTAAAGCTTGGCCATGTCAATATGAAGCAATTAGCCAAAATCTCATCAAAGCAGCTTGTTCGAGGTCTACCCAAATTACCATTTCAAAAGTCCGATTCATGCACTCCATGCATTCCGGGGAAAGCAGGTAAGAAATTCATTTAAGCCAATAAATCATGTCTCCACTAATCATGTACTACGCTTGCTTCATATGGATCTCTTCGGACCAACAAGAACCTAGAGCATTGGAGGTAAGAAGTATTGTCTAGTAATTGTAGACGATTACTCTCGCTTTACCTGGGTATATTTTCTTGCAAGTAAGTCAGAAACCTTTTCGTACTTTGAGAAGTTTGCTAAAAAGGTTCAAAATGAAAAAGGATGTGCTATTTCTAGTATAAGAACAGATCATGGAGGTGAATTTGAAAATCAAGATTTCACAAAATTATGTGATGAATCTGGTTTTAAACATGTATTCTCTTCTCCATACACTCCTCAAGCAAAATGGAGTTGTGGAAAGAAAGAATAGATCTCTTCAAGAAATGGCTAGAACACTTTTAATTGAAAGCAAAATTTCTTCACGATTTTGGGCTGAAGTCTGTTTCAACAGCATGCTATATCATCAATAGAGTCTTCCTAAGACCTATTCTTGAGAAAACCCCTTATGAATTATTCAAAGGTAAGAAGCCTATTGTTTCATACTTTCATGTGTTTGGTTGCAAATGCTTTATTTTGAAAAATGCAAATGATCGAGTTGGTAAGTTTGAAGAAAGATCGATGAAGGCATCTTCCTTGGATATTCTACATCAAGCAAAGCCTACGAGTCTATAACAAGAAAAGCCAGTCTCCGTGGAGAATCAATGAATGTCAAATTCCAAGACTCAACGCAAGATGAATCCAACCGACTCAATATGAAGAGTCCGAACTCACTCTAGACCTTCCAAAGTCTTCAACTCAAGAAGCATCTCGACTGGAAGTCCAACATCAAGAAGCTCATGAAGATTCAAATAAAGAAAGAGATCATCAACCAAGCAAATCAACCAAGAATCGGAAGCATAAATCCAGCCATCCTAAAGATCTCATTATCGGCGAAATTAATGAAGGAATTCGTACCAGATCCAAAAGACGTGAAGAGTCTAGTGCTGTGGCTCTCATTTCTGAAATTGAACCAAAAAGCATAGAAGAAGCTTTATCTGATGAAAGCTGGATCGAAGCTATGCAAGAGGAGCTCAGACAGTTCAACATTAATGATGTCTGGGAATTGACATCTAAACCAAAAGGTAAAACTGTTATTGGAGCCAAATGGGTATTCAGGAACAAGATGAATGAAGAAGGAAAAGTCGTTCGAAACAAAGCAAGACTCGTGGCCAAAGGATACACGCAAGAAGAAGGAATAGACTATGATGAGACTTACGCACCGTTGCAAGGTTAGAAGCTATTCGTCTATTACTTGCGTTTGCTTGTTACAAAAATTTCAGGTTATTCCAAATGGACGTCAAAAGTGCTTTCCTAAATGGATTTATCCAAGAGGAAGTTTATGTGGAACAACCGCCTGGATTTGAAGACCCAAAGAAGCCAGACTCGTCTTCGACGAAAAAGGCTTGTATGGTCTAAAGCAAGCACCTCGAGCTTGGTACGACAGACTAAGTAAGTTTTTATTACAGAATGGATTTGTCAAAGGTAAAGTAGATACTACTCTATTCATCAAAAAGGAAAACAAAAGTTTTTTACTCGTTCAAATATATGTTGATGACATTATTTTTGGATCCTCTAATGAAAGTCTTTGCAAGAAATTTTCTAAGTCTATGCAGGATGAGTTTGAAATGAGTATGATGGGAGAATTAACATTCTTCCTTGGCCTTCAAATAAAGCAATTGAAGGAAGGAACTTTTATTTTCCAAGAAAAATATGCTAATGATCTTGTCAAAAGATTTGGATTGGAAAATTGCAAGAAGATTGATATACCAATGTCAAGTTCTTTGAAGATAGACAAAGATGAGGAAGGGAAGAAAGTTGATCAAAAGCTGTATAGGAGCATCATCGGTTCACTTCTTTATCTTACTGCTTCTAGACCTGACATTTTGTTAAGTGTTTGTATCTGTGCTAGGTTTCAATCAGATCCTAGAGAATCTCATCTCAGTACTGCAAAACGTATTATTAAATACGTTGCTTCATCTTCAAGCATGGGTCTCTGGTATCCCAAGAAGGGAGACTTTAATCTTCTAGGATACTCAGATGCAGATCTGGCCGGATGCAGAGTCGATAGAAAGAGCACTTTGGAACTTGTCAACTACTTGGAAACAGACGGTGTCTTGGTTTTCGAGGAAGCAAAGCACCGTAGCTCTCTCAACGACAAGCGAGTATGTAGCTCTTGGAAGCTGCTGTTCGCAAATTCTATGGATAAAACAACAGCTACAAGACTTTGGGATTGAAGACTCATGCACGTAAATCAGATGTGACAACACCAGTGCGATCAATCTCACCAAAAATCCAATCCTTCATTCAAGAGCAAAGCATATTGAGATTCGACATCACTTCATTAGAGATCATATTCAAAATGGAGAAATCTCGATTCAATTTGTTGATTCAAAGAGTCAACTAGCGGATATATTCACAAAGCCATTGGAGAAAAATCAATTCGACTTTATCCGTTCAAGACTCAACATTTTGAAGCTTGAAGAAGTTAAAGTCTAGAGACTCACCAACTCTAAGACTCTAATCTCTCAGACTTTAAATCCTCAGACTCAGACTTTCATGGCTATAGACTGTAAGTTGCTATTTTATCTAAAAGGTACGAATTCTCGCTTAGTTATTTAAACTCGAAAAGGTACGATCTTTTGTTCGGTTATTCTATAATCCGTGTGAAATTCAAAAACTTTTTTAAATAAAAAGGGATTAATTTTGGCAGTTATTGATTTTTGAAAAGAAGTGTTCGTACACTTTCCTTGTACCGATTGAACTTCCCTTTTCAAAAACTGAGTTATATATATACAGTTTCTCTTCGCCCAATCTTCAAAACCCTAAAAGGCACTCTCCTCCCGATACTGTTTTTCTACTCCTTGTTCGTTGTCGAGAAAGTGGTCATTTTTCTTGGGAAAAGCAAGTGAAGGAATCTTCCAATAGACAAAGAAAGATGTCGTCTTCGAGGAAATCATCAAGAATCGCAAGGGGACCACAAAGAATGGAGAAGGGACCGACTCACTTCGATCTTACTCGAGGAAGAAGACTTATCAAGTCAGCGACAAAGTCCGATTCGCTCTCCTCCACGTCATTCAACGTCTCCCGCCCCACAAGGTGCAAGTCAAAATCTGGAAGAAGAGATAATCGAGGATGCCGACCCAGTAAGAGTCCAAAAACCCTCCTTTATCTATAAGCTTTATCGTGCGTTGAAAAGCACCGGTACTTCATTAAAATATATAGATGACTTCCTTAAGGACAAAAATTATGGGAATGAGTATCTTTTTCTGTGGAAAATGGAGGAATTGGGAGTTGCTCCTAAAGGAAGGGCAGAGGAGGCACTTGCGAACATTCCAAGTGATCCTCGTGTGCCAAGACAGAATCTAATTGAAGGGAACGATGATGACAAAATGTTCCTTGAATTTCAACCTAGAATGGGTGTGGCAGCAAAGGTGAAAGGAAATCGGATGGATTTGTTTAAATCCAAGGATCAAGAAAAAGTGTATTTCAGGCTGTTGAAAAGAGGGGTGATAAACCCTAGAAGTGTTGATTTTGACTTCCTGGACGCCATCAACATGAACTTAAGAGAGAAGTTGAATTTGCTTCAACTTGAGACTTTTTGCTCGACTCTACGGATGGGTATGCTCAATCGACCGCTTATTTCTATTCAAATCTTAGCTTTTTGGATGCGAATAGAATTTCATTCAAAGTGTTCGAGACCAAGTCTACATGGTAGATGTGAATATGTTGGCGGACATAGTTGGAGTTGAACGAGGACGTTATTTTCCAATCAAAGTCTCACCGCTCGTACTACTCGGAACTTGTCAAAGATATGGACGTAGAGAAGAAAATTACCTATTCCAAGGATGAATGCCATCAACATTGTGCTTCATAAGATTGTGATCAACTATCTCAGACCAAAGTCTACGTCAAAGACTTCTGTGTCTCTTTCTGAAGCAAAGTTAATGTACGCGATCAACTCAGGACGGAAGTTTTGTCTCCCGCACACTATTCTCTTCCATATGTACAGAGCAATGTCGAAAGACAAAGGACAATTGCCTTATCCCGGTCCGGTGACCAAGATCTTCGACATATGAATATTCAACCGCCACAAACATTTTGTGTTCGACCGTGTGATAAGATGGTGGTAGGTTTGAAGATGTTAACGAAGATGCGTCTCGCAAGAACTGTCCAAGGCAATGGAGAAATTCGGGTGAAATCTCCAGTTCGATCCGCCTCAAAGAGGAAAGGAAAGGAGGCCATTGGTGCCCCATCGAAAAAGAAGAAAAGAACTCTCATCCCGGAGGAGGATGAAGATGAAGATGAAGAGGATGAAGATCCCACTATCCAAGCACCGACAAGAACCGGACGTTCGTGTCTCAACCGACGTAACTTCGAAGAACAAGAAGAAGAAGAAGAGCAGAGAGAGAAGGAGAAAGAAGCTGAAGAAGAAGGAGAAGGAGAGAAAGAAAAGTCTGCTGATAAACGGGAGAGAAGGGAAATCAAGAGCATGATCATCACTCTTCCCCTTTCGATGTCCTAGAGACGGGGGAGTTGGCGAGCAAGAGAAGTCTACACCTCATGCCGCCGATGTGAAGATCTACGACAATCTCCGAAGACCCAGAAGAAGTTCAAGTCTCACAATTGCATGAAGAAGGTCACGATACGTCAGAACCAAATCTGCAAGACTTTACGAAGCGCCATCGTCCGCATACACACCATCTCGAGAAAGCCAATGCTAGTACACAGACGGATGATTCTCGCAGATTTTCGTCGTATCATGGATATTCTTTCGGAAATGCGTGGACGATATATGCTCTGGACTGTGAAATCCAAGCCATGAAGAATGCTGGACAAGCATCTTCAGTCTCTCTGGAGGATAAATTCAAAGACCTCGCTCTGCAACTTCAAGCCAATGCTAAGGGAGAAGAGGTAGCTCAACTGAGGGAAGATCTGAAGAAGCTCGAAGGAGTAGTCCAGTCCATTGGGGATTTCCAGATCGTGCGCATTCCCAAGCAGACATGACTCCTTTCTCACCCTTTTTAATGATGACAAAAAGGGGGAGAACCAATTTGAACCAACATCAACATCTTTTAAAAACTTTGACTTTTGTGGTTATGTTTATTTTTGAGTATGACTTGAGAACTTGAACTTTGGTGTGAATTTAAATTTGACTGAATTGGCTGTGGATTTTGATGCTTGACTGGTTGCATTTTTATCAAGTGTTGTTATATGGTATTACTCATGAAAGACTAACCAATTTTCTGTGGATGCAGAGTCTCGGTTGTTTTATTAATCTTTATGAGTTAGCCATATTGCTTGAGAAATGTTTTTGCAGGTCAAAGTTGTTCAAATCTACAAGAAAGTTTTGTCACCATCAAAAAGGGGAGATTGTTGGAGAAATCTTTCCAGAATATTTTGAAGCCGACAAAACGTTTCTATCGCCTAAGTCTGGATGTTCGGAGACCGACAATTTAAAGTCCGAAGACTTTGTATTCTCGAGACTCAAGACTTAAGACTCAAGACTCAAGAGACTCAAGACTCAAGACTCAAGACTCAAGACTTAAGACTCAAGACTCAAGACTTAAGTCTATTCTCACCGACGTCTTTCTAATCCAAAGTGACGAAGGAAATCCAAAGCCGAGGTATATGGTTGAGGATTCGATCCTATCCTCCGGAAAAGATTCTTTGGTTGGATAATCATTTCGGATTCTTTAATTCTTATCTAAGATCGATTGAAGATCCGATGGTCGACGAAATATTCTTGGAATGTTCTATTCTTGGAAACCAAGATCCTGATTGTATGGGCGAATAGGATTGATGGGCTATCATCAGATTCCTTAAATAGCTCGGATGATCTTCTTGATTGATTCCGTCCAACGGGTAGATTGGAGGAATTCCTTTGGTAAGTGCCAACGGCTATGATGGCATAAAGGAGTATAAAAGGAAGTCGTTCTAGTTGTTTTAAGTGTGTGATCGATAGAGAAATTCCAGAGTCTGAAGAACCTTGATTATTAGTCGATACAGTCTGAGCGAAATTGTATACACAGAGAGTGTTTGTACTTGGCGATACCTTGAGTGAGTGTGGTAGATCATCTACACCAAGAAATCAAGGAAGATCATCACTGTAACATCTCTTTGTTCATAGTGGAATCCAGCCAAATTGGCTGTCAGTGCAGAAGAGTGGACGTAGGCTTGGATCAAGCCGAACCACTATAAACCGCGTGTTTAATTCTCTCTTTCCTTCACTTAAGTCCTTCGTTGATTATTACTTAACGCAAACTATCTTTCAATTGTCTAAGTATTGCGCAAGTATACAGAAATTATCAAGAAAAATCTTTGTATACCTATTCACCCCCCTCTAGGTACTCATACTAGCAATATCAACCAAGGGATAGCCGATCCATAAAGTAGTTCTATTGCAGGCCATTATTCAAGTGAAACTAGATCAAGGAACCAGAATATATCCTACAAAGAAACAATCATTTCCCGTTTCTTTTGCTAGTATGGAGGGAATCAATTTAAGAAAATTGACTAAATGTTCAAAATCATGGCAGATCCGAAGATAATGCCCAAACAGCATGCATACCCACCCGGATCCGAATTTTCATTTGTTGGTTTGTAGCTCAAGTCCACCGGAATACCTTCGGTTCAGAAACAAAAGAGTAGGTGATGAGCCAGGTATGATCATCTTGAAGGGAATCAGTAATGAAGGGATGCGAGTGCAGAAAGTACCGACATTTGTATATCAATGCTTCCAAAACACTGAGCATGGTTCCGCTGGGAAGGTGAGACTCCCTCCTTGCCAACGTCCCCGCCAACGTCCCCATTATGGTTTTGCTATCACGGTTTCCACTTTCCATGGTCATAAATTTAGGGTACTGCTCAACTAGAAAAAGGGTGATATCTATCCAAATTCACCAGCAGAGTGGATCAGGAAAATAAACCAAGTCTAGAATGAAACAAAAAATAGAAGGAATTGAGATACAGAGCGATGATGATCTTACCATGATGACCAGCGTGGGTGAGATCTATAATGGTCTCAATCGCATTGGGACTGCTGAAGGGATGACCTGGCCCATCATCTGTCGTACTTTTCGCCAGGAACCAGGCAATCTCCTTATGCATAGAAGCTTCTAGAGCTGATATTCCCAAAGGAACACGTCCTTCCTTATCTGCTAGTTGCGTCGACTTAGGATTACTTCTAACTAATGCCTTCACCATCCTTATCCTTCCACACAGAACAGCATTGTGGAGGGCTGTGCGGCCATCACAATCAACCATTTCAAGCGCTTCCGGATTCAGAGACAAGAGCTCAACCAGGTTCTCCAAAAATTGGTCATGTGCACTCAAAGCGGCCATGTGAAGCAATGTTTCTGATCTGCTTGTTATTTTGGCTGTCTTTGAAGCAGCATCTCGTTGGAAAAATCCTGTAGCAAATTCCCAGTCGCCCTTGAATGCAGCTTGCAGCAGTGGTCGGTAATAGGGTTCATCCACTTCCTCTTCGAAATTTTCTGCAATAGATGCAAAGTTTTCATATCATTCAGTTAATAATTTTATCCTTGCTAACATTGAGAAGTGTCCCACAAGAACAATTTCATAAAGATCCGCCTCAAATATTAATTTCACACTGAAAAAAACTCTTTTGAGGGATAACGCACCTAAAGCACCTCCAGAGTGGGAAGAAGCTGATCCAGCGCTTGCTAAAACATTTTCAATATCTGTAGGAGAAAGAGTGAGCGCTAAGTCCTTCCCATACTTTTCCCCCCTTTTTTCTAGCCAAGGTCAGCATTATGTTTGTTTGGCGATAAAGAAAATAAAATGAACCATGAGGAAAATACAACTTCCAGCATATTCGGGACTCCATCGATTACACCATATTCTTTCTCGATTGGAAGTTGAATATGTACCTGCCGCTGCTTCTGCACAATTCAAATTTCCTTGTTCATCACTTGGTTGCGTGGCCATTGGGTTGCTTTCCCGGTGACAGTGTTTCAACAGCAAACGGCGAATGCAAAAGAGGCTTTCGACTTTCCTAGAAAGTTGAAGCTCTAATTGCACGGCCTGTTATATCATGTGGTTCTCGTTGATGAAAAGCCTGTTAGCGATGGAAAAATATAACTCTCGTTACACGAAAATTAATTTAGGTTAAATATGGCCCACACTTATCAATTTTTAATTTTTTTTATAGTATTAAAACTTAAAAAATATAGAAATTGTTTGAGTTCTTTCGAGTTCGCCTCTCTCTCCTCCCTCTGTTTCTGCTGCTGACCGAACTCAACTGTGGTCTGCAAGGATTCTCTCACGATGGATGGAATCCACATAAAAATGAGTAGTAACCATATATTTTAAACAATGGTTCAAATAGTAATTCAAAAGATTCGCATTGAAGTTATGTTATTACAAAAATCTCTACGATTGATTATAAATTTAAATTGAATCTTTTCCATCCTCTTGACAATTTAAATTAATTTCTATACTAAGTTCTATCACTCTTTTTCCTCCGTTAACTTTTTCCTTCTCCAATTTTCGCGCACTTATGTGAATGTGACATTTTTTTAGCGAGTGTTCTCACAATGCATGTATTACTCGCACTTGTTTACAAACATTTCTAACCAACAATATTGAGTTACATTCTGCAGTTTTGATATTTCAAATTTACCGACACGATTATTGTCTCCTCCTTTGTGGTCACGCTCAATATGTAATGAGCTTACATAGCTAACCTAAAGGGAATGGATGAAGACTTATACAAAAGTTTTGAGCAATGGAAATTAATTTTTTTCTAAAACAATCTTATAATGGTTACAACTTAAACCAGCTAGTTAGTTTTGTCAGATAATTTAAAAAATTCGAACCATTATTTAATACATGGAAAGTTAATTCTTATAATTAGCTATGCAGCCAGTGGATATTAGACTAGTAAATCAAAACTTATTGTTGGGCAGTCTTGGACCTCTCACAGCTAAAAAGTTAGCTAAAAAATTGAGATATTTTCTCATACTTATGAATCGACTACCAACCCCTTTTGCAACAATTATGGGATAAATCCCAATGATCCCCCCACTCAAAGATTAATTCCGCAACTGATTTGATTCAGATTATTTAACGAAATCTATCTGTGGTGGAAGCGAAGGGCGAGACCGAACATGCAGGGGCTGCGAGGAAATCTCCCTCCGTTTGACAAACTTGTTTAACTTTAGTATTTTCTCTTAGAGTTATAATATAAATATTATTTCAAAGAATGTAAGAGATATTAGCGTATAGAGATGTTTATAGTTCTTTCTCTTTCATTGTATTTTGAGATGTAAATCTTCGCAATTATTGTTAGCCCATGAATGCAGGCCATCGACTAAATCATGTAAATTTCTTGTGTTGTCTTTTGGCTCTTAATTATACTTCTTGGGCTACTTGATATTACAAGGTTGAGACTTGGTTTGCTGATGGTCTTGTTGTGAAGTTCGAATCGCTATTTCTCCTGAGTTAACATTCTTTTGCTGAAGAACAATAATTTGATGTAATAAAGCATAGCGCGTTGTTGGTACGTTTCTTTTTCTTAGACCTCAAGTCATGAGGTTGTCGTGCCGACTTCAATATTATTCACCTGTTTAGCCACCATGGCTGGCAGCGTCTAGTCATCATCTGCATGTAATAATTTTTGTTGTTGTTTGTGTCCGGGGTTCACCAATCACCATGCCCATTGTGAAGAGGAGTACTTCCCATCATATACTAATTCTCTCCGATGTCTTTGGGCACACTCATATGGGAATCCCATACGAAATTGCGAAAATTGCCAATTAAATGTATCTGTCTCATTCTCAACCTAACTCTGATGTATTTCATTTTAATAATTTTGCTATTTAAATGTACTGTCTCGTTCTCAACCTTCCTCTGATGTGTTTCTTTCCAATATTTTATCTTCTATGGATGGCATTTTATCATAAAATGAGTCATGAAATAGATTTTTAAATGTGTAGCAGATGCATATTTTTTTCCTTGATTTTGATATTTTAAGTAATCATCTTTTGGTTAAGAATGGGGATAAAAACACTATAAGTGCTATAACTTAGTACAAAGGGACACTTAAGTCTTATAACTTTTGGAATGTACACTTAAGTGCCACATTCGAAGAAAAACGGATCACTTTTTTTTTTTGGTAAAAAGAAAAACGGATCACTTAAGTGCCACTCCAGCCAAAAAGTCCGCCAAAACGCTGACGTGGCATTTTTCCAATGAAACGAGTGCAAAATGGCGTCGTTTTTTACGCTACGTGGCCAAATAATATAAAAACGGTGTCATTTGTGGCTGACGTGGTAAAAAAATGATATAAAAACTAATTAATTTAAAAAATAATATAAAAAATAAATTTAGTTAAAATATGAAATAATAATAATTTTAAAATTAAATTTAGTTAAAATATTAAAAATTAATAATTTTAAAATTAAAAAATTTTAAAAAAATTAATAATTTAAAAAAGGGGGGCGATGGCTGAGGGCTCAGCCCCCCTTTTTTTTATTATTTTTTTAATTTTAAATTTTTTAATATTTTAACTAAATTTAATTTTAAAATTATCATTTTTAATATTTTAACTAAACGTAATTTTAAAATTAACATTTTTTTAATATTTTAACTAAATTTAATTTTAAAATTATCATTTTTTAATATTTTAACTAAATGTAATTTTAAAATTATTATTTTTTAACATTTTAACTAAATTTAATTTTAAAATTATTATTTTTCATATTTTAACTCAATTTAATGTTAAAATTATTTTTTTCATATTATAACTAAATTTAATTTTAAAATTTTTATTTTTCATATTTTAACTAAATTTAATTTTAAATTTAATTTTATTATTTTTTATATTATTTTTTTAAATCACATCAGCCCAAAATGACGTCGTTTTTGCATTATTTGGCCACGTTAGTGTGCAAAACAGCGTCATTTTGCACTCGCTTCGCCGGAAAATTGTCACGTATGCAATTTGGTTGGATTTTGGCCGGATTAGCACTCAAGTGATCCACTTTGCTCCGATTTTGGTACTTAAATGTATCTTTTGAAAGTTATGACACTTAAGTGTCATTTTCTATCAAGTTATGACACTCCAGGGGTTTGCACCTCGTTAAGAATGGTATGATAGAGCAGGAGCATGTTACATCATTTGGTCAAAACGTGAATGCCTATATTTCCTTCGCATACTCTTAACTTTGGTTGCATTCGCCATGTGCATTCACTTGCTAGGTTTGAAAATTTCCATCTCTCTTTTGTTTTATTTTATTTATTTTATTTTTTAAGAAGGAAATGCTTAGAGCGGCTAACCATATGCGCTTTGTCAGTTATTTACACATGACGTAAATGGAAGATTCCAGCCCATGTGCTTGGTTAATACAAGTAGTGTTGTTCAACATGGACGCTTTAACTTTTTCTGTAAAAGCAAATAACCCTAACTAGAGTGACTATTTATGTATTTGGCCCCCTAAATTAGAGGAACGTATAAGTTTCTGAAAGGATAATATCTATAAATTCTTAAATATGACTTCAAATCAAAAGTAAATTTAATATGCCTTGAAGCCTCAACAACTTTACAAAATTCAAAGAAATAAATAATATGCTAGGAGTGGATTTGAGACGACAAGGACTTTCGATGAATTTTTATTGAATTAAAACAAATGACCTACATTCTTGGAGGTCATGTTTGCTCAACGACTAAAGTTGAACATAAATTGTTAATGTAGATAAGTAGAGTGCGTACAAAAAGTTAAAAGCTTACAAAGCACGACCGAAAAACTTTTATAGACAAAGATGAGCACTGAAAATGGTAAACCTAATCTAATTCGAAATTAAAATTCAAACTTAGGCAAAATCTAAAAAAAAAAAAATCCATTATGAATGATCTTCTCATCTTCATCTTCAAAGTCAAATCTCAAGTGCTGTTGTGATTTTTCCAATGTCTTGATAGTTGATGATTCCCCTCTTTTCCTCGACTCTTTCTGTGTCATTCAATGGCCGTCCTCTTATGAGTTTTGGTTATTCTCGGCATGAATCTCACACTATTTTGACTTGCGCTCTACTCTAACATTTTGTAATTACTGCTAATCCCTTATTGATGATTTATCTTTGATTCACTCTTCAAAAATTGCGCATATATCGAGTCAATCTATTATTGCCCATTTCATGCTGCCCATTGGAAACTTATGATCAATGAGCTGATCATTCATTCCATCAATGGGCCTTGTGGTTCAATTGTATTGCCATGGCCTTCATGATTGATGATCTTATCAAACGTTCCATTGATAGGGTTTGTGGATTAAGTGTATTGTCATGACCTGATTTTGGCAACTTTTTCTCTTTACATTCAAGGTCAAATGTTTTCTTTTTTTCTTTTTTCTTTTTTGGGTCAAAAACTTCATAGCGTTCATTTAGCAGTAGACTAAGAATACAAAGTACTTACTTCAGAACATAACAACTCCAAAAAAAATGGGTCCCCGAGTGGGGTGGGGTAATTCAATGGAATTCAATGGAAGGGTATTATTGCGATGGGCTTTGACGACCCAATCCTCCACCCTATTAGATTCCCTTCTGCAATGGGCTAGCTTTAGGGATTGGAAATTCTTCAAACGGGCCTGGGCCTCAAAGATGAGTGCTCTGACTTCCCAAGCTAGTTGACCTGCAAGTGTACTTAGTTCCTTCCACAGTTCGAAGTTATCTGTTTTTAACTCAAACTCTATTGCATTCTATTTCTGAAATCTCCATAGGGTTTCCATGATAGCCATGGCCTCCGCTTGGAGAGCCGAAGCCACGCACAACGAGGAGGTGAACCCAGCGATCAACTTTCCAGTGCTGTCTCGGCATACGTGTTGGAGAAATCTTTCCAGAATATTTTGAAGCTGACAAAACGTTTCTATCAGTCTAGTCTGGATCTTTGTAGACCGTCTGTTTAAAGTCTGAAGACTTGTTGATAACCAGACTCAGCACTCCAGACTCAAGATTCAAGACTCAAGACTCAAGATCAAGACTATTCTCATTGATGAGTCTTTCTAATCCAATGTGACGAAGGAAATCAGAGCCGAAGTATATGGTTGAGAATTTAATCCTATCCTCACGGGAGAAGATCTCTTGGTTGGATAAATATAACGGATTCTTTTATTCGTATCTAGATCGATTGAAGATCCGGTGGTCGACGAAATATTCTTGGATTGTTCTATTCTTGGAAACCAAGATCCTGATTGTATGGGCGAACATGATTGATGGGCTATCGTCAGGTTCCTTTTATAGCTCGAATAATCTTCTGGATTGATTCCGTCCAACGGGTAGATTGGAGGAATTCCTTTGGTAAGTGCCAACGGTATGATGGCATAAAGGAGTATAAAAAGGAAGACGTTCTAGTTGTTTGAGAATGTGATCGATAGAAAAATTCCAAAGTCTGAAGCACCTTGATTATTAGTCGATACAGTTTGAGCGAAATAGTATACACAAAGAGTGTTTATACTTGGTGATACCTTGAGCGAGTGTGGTAGATTATCTACACCTAGAAATCAAGGAAGATCAACGCTGTAACATCTCTTTGTTCATAGTGGAATCCAGCCAATTGGTTGTTAGTGCAGAAGAGTGGACGTAGGCTTGAATCAAGCTGAACCACTATAAACCGCGTGTTCAATTCTCTCTTTCCTTTACTCAATCTTACGTTGATTATTACTTGTTGCAAATCCTTCAACTGTCTAAGTATTGTGCAATTATCAAGAAAAATCTTTTATATACCTATTCACCCCTCTAGGTACTCGTACTAGCTATATCAATTGGTATCAGAGCTCGTGTTCTTACTTTATTTGAAGTGTTTTACTTCAGAGTAAAAGATCCATGGCTAGTATGCTAGCACCAGGGCTGGTGGAAGGGCAAAGCAATACCAGACCACCCTACTTTGATGGAAAGGATTACAACATCTGGAAGAACAAGATGAAAGCTTTCCTACGATCAAAGGATCCTCTGGAATGGGACGTTGTGGAAAGTGGAATCACTCCTACTGCTGCATCAGTCTCTGAAAGAGGGAAAGAAATTGTTGAGACTAGCGGAGTGACTCAGGAACAGATAAACAAGAGACAAGCACTCGATGCAAAAGCAATTTACTCTTTATATTGTGCTTTGTCACCAACTGAATATAACAGAATATCTTCTTGTGTTATAGCAAAAGAAGTATGGGACAGATTACATATCACCTATGAAGGAACAGATCGAGTGAAGGAGACCAGAATTAACATTCTCCTCGGTCAATATGAAGCCTTCAAAATGAAACAAGGAGAATCTATAACTGACATGTTTAGTCGTTTTACAGATATTGTCAATGGTCTTGAGAACCAAGGACAAAAAATTTCTGATCCCATGAAGGTGAACAAGCTACTGCGTGGACTCTCCAAGGATTGGAATCATATAAAGACTTCAATAAGAGAGACGCAAAGAATTATGCCACTATCTGTCGACGAGCTGATTGGAACTCTTCAGTCTTATGAAGTGGAACGAATTAATGAAGACGAAGATCCAAGAGGTAAGAAATCCATTGCATTAAAATCAAATGATGATTCTGATAATACAAATTCTGAAGATGATATGGACGATGAGGAGCTTGCTCTCATGATAAGGAGATTCAGAAAACTGAATAGAAAAGGAAGAAGGTTCAACTCAAAGAAACAAAGTTTCCAAAGACAGCAGACCAAGTCTCGTTGATGATGAGGAACCAAACAAAGATGTAGTCTCGCTTCGAATGTAAGAAAAAGGGACACATCGACCCAATTGTCCTCTTCCGAAGAAGAAAAGAGGAAAAGCTGAAAAGTTTCGAAAAGCTCTCAAAGCCGAAACCAGAGTGATACAGAGTGTGAAGAAAGTGATAATGAATATGCCAACATATGTCGATGGCACATTCGGACTCTAGACTCGTATCTGGATCGGACTCGACATGAATTTGAGGTAAGTGATTTTAAAATTCCTGTCAAAGTCTCTAAGTATATTGATGAACTGTGTTTTAGTCTTAAGACTTCTCTCAAAAGAATTTCCGAACTTAAAAAGGAAAACTCAGTTCTAAAACAAAAAGAAAACATTTTAGAAGAAAGAGTTAAAAATTTAGACTTGAATGTTTCTACTCTTAAAGAAAAAGAAGATAATCTTTTGAAAGAAAATGCTTTTTTAAAAACTGACTTATCAAATATTTCAAAAAAAAAATTTCGATAGGATCCGAAAAACTTGAAAAAGTTCTTTCAGTTCAAAGACCTTACTTCAATAAGTCCGGTCTAGGTTTGACAGCAGAAACAATTCCCTTGATTGATTTTCCTAAAGTAAAAGAAAGAATTAAGAAAAGACCGTCGAGAGAGGCTTACAAAAATCATTTCAAGAAAGTTTTTGTAAAGTCTCGTAGGTCGAAATGCTCTAAGGTGTTCAAAGTGTACAATCGGGATCACTTTGAAAAAGAGTGTCCTATGGTTTGGAAGCCTGTTAAGAAAGTATGGCCTAATAATGTTTATCCTACTAACACCAAAGGACCCAAGAAAATTTGGGTACCAAAGAAAGCTTGAGACTCTCTTTTAAATGCAGGTCTCCGTCAAGAAAAAGGTAAAGTGGTATCTTGACAACGGATGTTCAAGACACATGACAGGAGACTCAAATTGCTTCATAAAGCTTGTTCAAGTAAATGGTGGAAATGTTTCATTTGGAGGAAATGGCAAAGGAAGCATTGTGGGATTTGGAACTGTGAAAATTGGAAATCTCACAATAAGCAATGTTTCTCTAGTGGAATGACTCAACTATAACCTTCTCAGCATTAGCCAATTATGTGATACTGGTTTCAAGATCTCCTTTCAAGAAGGAATATGCTCTGGAATCAGTAAAGACTCTACTCAGTCTTTCATGGGTCGAAGACATGGAAATATCTACCTCTTAGACATGAAACTAAATGAATCACAATGCCTAATCTCAATTCAAGATGAAGCAAGCTTATGGCACAGAAAGCTTGGTCATGTCAACATGAAGCAATTAGCCAAGATCTCTTCAAAACAGCTTGTTCGAGGTCTACCCAAATTACCTTACCAAAAGTCCGATCCATGCACACCATGTATTATGGGAAAGCAGGTAAGAAATTCATTTAAGCCAATAAATCATGTCTCTACTAATCATGTATTACAGATGCTGCATATGGATCTCTTCGGACCAACCAGAACCCATAGTATTGGAGGTAAGAAATATTGCCTAGTAATTGTGGACGATTACTCCCGCTTTACTTGGGTATATTTCCTTGCAAGTAAGTCAGAAACCTTCTCGTATTTTGAAAAATTTGCTAAAAAGGTTCAAAATGTAAAAGGTTGTGTTATCTCAAGTATACGAACAGATCATGAAGGTGAATTTGAAAATCAAGATTTTACAAAATTGTGTGATGAATCTGGAGTTAAGCATGTGTTCTCCTCTCCATATACTCCTCAGCAAAATGGAGTTGTGGAAAGAAAGAATAGATCTCTTCAAGAAATGGCTAGAACTCTTTTAATTGAAAGTAAAATTTCTTCACGATTTTGGGCTCAAGTCATTTGTTTCAACAGCATGCTATATCATCAATAGAGTCTTCCTAAGACCTATTCTAGAGAAAACCCCTTATGAGTTATTCAAAGGTAAGAAGCCTATTGTTTCATACTTTCATGTGTTCGGTTGCAAATGCTTTATATTGAAAAATGCAAAAGATCGAGTTGGTAAGTTTGAAGAAAGATCAGATGAAGGCATCTTCCTTGGATATTCTACATCAAGCAAAGCCTACATAGTCTATAACAAGAAGAGCCAGTCTGTGGAAGAGTCAATGAATGTCAAATTTCAAGACTCTATGCAAGATGAATCCAGTCAGACTTAGTATGAAGAGTCTGAACCTGCTCCAGACCTTCCAAAGCTTACAACTCAAGAAGTATCTCAGACTCTGGAAGACCAGCATCAAGATAATCATGAAGATTCAAATAAAGAAAGAGATCATCATCCAAACAAATCAACCAGTAACTGGAAGCACAAGTCCAGTCATCCTAAAGATCTCATTATCGGCGAAATTAATGAAAGAATTCGCACCAGATCTAAAAGACGTGAAGAGTCTAGTGCTGTGGCTCTCATTTCTGAAATTGAACCAAAAAGCATAGAAGAAGCTTTATCTGATGCAAGCTGGATCAAAGCTATGCAAGAAGAGCTCAGACAGTTCAACATTAATGATGTCTGGGAATTGACATCTAAACCGAAAGGTAAAACTGTTATTGGAGCCAAATGGGTGTTCAGAAATAAGATTAATGAAAAAGGAAAAGTCGTACGAAACAAAGCAAGACTCATGGCCAAAGGATACACGCAAGAAGAAGGAATAGACTATGATGAGACTTACGCTCCTGTAGCAAGGTTAGAAGCTATCCGACTATTACTTGTGTTTGCTTGTTATAAAAATTTCAGGTTATTCCAAATGGACGTCAAAAGTGCTTTCCTAAATGGATTTATCCAAGAGGAAGTATATGTGGAACAACCACTGGGTTTGAAGACCCAAAGAAGCCGACTCAATCTTCGACCGAAAAAGGCCTTGTATGGTTTAAAGCAAGCACCTCGAGCTTGGTACGACATACTAAGTAAGTTCTTATTACAGAATGGTTTTGTCAAATGTAAAATAAATACTACTTTATTTATCAAAAAGGAAAACAAAAGCTTTTTACTCGTTCAAATATATGTGGATGACATTATTTTTGGATCCTCTAATGAAAGTCTATGCAAGAAATTTTCTAAGTCTATGCAGGATGAGTTTGAAATGAGTATGATGGGAGAATTAACATTCTTTTTTGGTCTACAAGTAAAGCAATTGAAGGAAGGAACTTTCATTTACCAAGAAAAATATGCTAATGATCTTGTCAAAAGGTTTGGATTGGAAAATTGCAAGAAGACTGATATACCAATGTCAAGTTCTTTGAAGATAGACAAAGATGAAGAAGGGAAGAAAGTTGATCAAAAGCTGTACAGGAGCATCATTGGTTCACTCCTTTATCTTACTGCTTCTAGACCTGACATTTTGTTGAGTGTTTGCATCTGTGCTAGGTTCCAATCAGATCCTAGAGAATCCCATCTCAGTGCTGCAAAACGTATCATTAAATACGTTGCTTCATCTTCAAGCATCGGTCTTTGGTATCCTAAGAAGGGAGACTTTAATCTTCCGGGGATATTCGACGCAGATCCGGCTACGCGAGTCGATAGAAAGAGTACTTCAGGAACTTGCCAGTTGCTTGGAAGCAGGACAATGTCTTGGTTTTCAAGGAAACAAAGCACTGTAGCTCTCTCAACAACAGAAGCAGAGTATGTAGCCCTTGGAAGCTACTGTTCGCAAATTCTATGGATAAAACAACAGCTACAAGACTTTGGGATTGAAGACTCATGCACATAAATCAAATGTGACAACACCAGCGCAATCAATCTCACCAAAAATCCAATTCTTCATTCAAGAGCAAAGCATATAGAGATTCGACATCACTTCATTAAAGATCATATTCAAAATGGAGAAATCTCGATTCAATTTGTTGATTCAAAGAGTCAACTAGCGGATATATTCACAAAGCCTTTGGAGAAAAATCAATTCGATTTTATCCGTTCCAGACTCAACATTTTGAAGCTCGAAGAAGTTAAAGTCTAGAGACTCTCCAACCCTCAGACTCAGAAAATTGATGATCATCAGACTCTAATCTCTCAGACTCTAAATCCTCAGACTCAGACATTGATGGCTATAGACTGTAAGTTGCTATTTTATCTAAACTCGAAAAGGTATGATCTTTTGTTCAGTTATTTTGTAGTCTCCGTGAAAAACGAAATCTTGTCTTTTCAAAAGGATTAATTTTGGCAGTTATTGATTTTAAAAAGAAGTGTTCGTACACTTTCCTTGTGCCGATTGAACTTCCCTTTTTCAAAACTGAGTTATATATATACAGTTTTCATTTTCCAATCTTCAAAACCCTAAAAAGCATTCTCCTCCCAATTCGGTTTCTACTTCGTGCTCATCTTCGAGAAAGTTGTCATCTTTTCTTGGGAAAGCAAGTAAAGGAATCTTTCAGCGACAAGGAAGGATGTCTTCTTCAAGGAAGTCTTCAAGAATCGCGAACAGGGGACCACAGAGAATGAAGGAGGGACCTACCCATTTCGATCTCACCGAAGAGGAAGAATTATCAAGTCAACAACAGAGCCCGATTCACTCTCCACCACGTCACTCAACGCCATCTACCCCACAAGGTGCGGGTCAACAACCGGAGGAAGAGATAATCGAGGACGCAGACCCTGTAAGAGTCCAAAAACCCTCTTATATTTATAAACTCTACCGTGCGATGAAAAGTACTGGGACTCCGTTGAAATACGTGGATGATTTTCTCAAAGATAAGCATTATGGGAATGAGTATATCGTTCTGAGAAAAATGGAGGATTTGGGAATTGCTCCCAAGGGTAAAGCAGAGGAAGCACTTGCGAATATTCCCAGTGAGCCTCATATGTCGGGACCTAATTCGACTGAAGGAAACGACGATGATAAAATCTTCAGTGATTTTCAACCTAGAATGGGTATTGCTGCAAAGGTGAAGGGAAAGAGAATGGAGTTATTTAAATCAGAGGAACAGGAGAATTTGTTCTTCAGACTGCTGAAACGAGGGGTGATAAACCCTAGGAGTGTCGATTTCAATTTTCTGGATGCCGTTAATGTGAACTTAAGGGAGAAGTTCAAACTGCTTCAACTTGAGCAATTCCGCACCGATACCACAGACGGTTATGCGCAATTAACAGCATATTTCTATTCGAATCTCAGCTTTCTAGATGCGAATAGAATATCATTCAGTGTTAGAGACCAGGATTATGTGGTAGACGTGGACATGTTGGCCGACATAATTGGAGTTGAACGAGGACGTTATCAACCAATCAAAGTCTCAGTTGCTCGTGCCTCAATGGAACTTGTCAAAGATAGAGATATCAAGGGAAGAATCATTTATTCAAGGATGTGTGCCATCAATGTTATGCTGCACAAAATTGTGATCAATTGCATCAGGCCCAAGTCTTCATCAAAGACTGATGTGTCTAATTCTGAGGCAAAATTGATGTACGCAATCAACTCAGGGAAGAAGTTCTCTCTCCCTCACACTATTCTCTTTCACATGTACAGAGCAATGTCGAAGGACAAGGGACAATTGCCTTACCCAGGTCTGGTGACCAAGATCTTCAGACACATGAATATTGAACCGCCACATACACTTTGTGTTCGACCGTGCGATAAGATGGTGGTAGGTTTGAAGATGTTGACGAAGATGCGTCTGAAAGAAATTTCCAAGGCAATGGAGAAATTCAGAGTGAAGACTCCAGTTCCGTTTGCTTCAAAGAGAAAAAGGAAGGAGGCCATTGGTGCCCCATCCAAAAAGAAGAAAACTCTCATCTTAGAGGATGAAGATGAGGAGGAAGATCTCACAATCACTGCCTTGATAAGGACCCCGGACGTTCGTACCTCAATCGACGTAACTTCGAAGAAACGAGAGAGAAGAAGAGGAGCAAGCCAAGAACAGAGAAGAACAAGAGCGAGAGAGAGAAGGAGAAAGAAGCTGAAGAGGAAGGAGAAGAAGAGAAAGAAAAGTCTGCAGCTGAATCGGAGAGAAGGGGAATCAAGATACGAAGAGCATGATCATCACTCTTCCCCTTTTGATGTCCTAGAGACAGGGGGAGTTGGCGAGCAAGAAAGGTCCACACCTCATGCTGCCAATAGTGAAGGTCTAAGACAATCTCCAGCAGATCCAGATGAGTTTCAGGCTTCTCAATTGCCTGAAGAAGGACACAATACGTCGACACCAAATTTGCAAGATTATACAGAAGCGCCATCGTCTGCATTCACTCCATCTGAGAAAGCAAATGCAAGTACACAGACGGACAATTCTGCAGATTTTCGTCGTATTCTAGATGTTCTTTTGGAAATGCGAGGCCAAATCTATGCTCTGGACTGTGAAATTCAAGCCATGAAGAATGCTGGACAAGCATCTTCAGTTATCCTGGAGGACAAAATGAAAGACCTAGCTCTACAACTTCAAGCCAATGCCAAAGGAGAGGAGGTAGCTCATCTAAGGGAAGACTTGAAGAGGCTAGAAGGCATAGTTCAGTCCATGGGAAATTTCCAGATCGTGCGCATTCCCAAGCAAACCTGACTCCTTTCTCACCTTTTTTAATGATGACAAAAAGGGGGAGAAGCAATTTGAACCAACCAACTTTAAACTTTGACTCTTAAATTTGTTTTTCTGGTTATGTTTGTTTTTGAGTATGACTTGACTTGAGTGAACTTGAATTTGACTGAATTGGCTGTGGATTTTGATGCTTGACTATTTGCATTTATATCAAGTGTTGTCATATGGTATTACTCATGAAAGACTAACCAATTTTCTGTGGATGCAGAGTCTGGTTGTTTTATTAATCTTTATGAGATAGCCATATTACTTGAGAAATGTTTTTGCAGGTCAAAGTTGTTCAAATCTACAGGAAAGTTTTGTCACCATTAAAAAGGGGGAGATTGTTGGAGAAATCTTTCCAGAATATTTTGAAGCTGACAAAACATTTCTATCAGTCTAGTCTGGATCTTTGCAGACCGTCTGTTTAAAGTCTGAAGACTTGTTGATAACCAGACTCAGCACTCCAGACTCAAGATTCAAGACTCAAGACTCAAGACTCAAGATCAAGACTATTCTCATTGAGAGTCTTTCTAATCCAGTGACGAAGGAAATCCAGAGCCGAAGTATATGGTTGAGGATTTAATCCTATCCTCTGGAGAAGATCTCTTGGTTGGATAAATATAACGGATTCTTTTATTCGTATTTAGATCGATTGAAGATCCGGTGGTCGACGAAATATTCTTGGAATGTTCTATTCTTGGAAACCAAGATCCTGATTGTATGGGCGAACAGGATTGATGGGCTATCGTCAGGTTCCTTTAATAGCTCGAATAATCTTCTTGATTGATTCCGTCCAACGGGTAGATTGGAGGAATTCCTTTGGTAAGTGCCAACGGTATGATGGCATAAAGGAGTATAAAAAGGAAGACGTTCTAGTTGTTTGAGTACGTGATCGATAGAAAAATTCCAGAGTCTGAAGCACCTTGATTATTAGTTGATACAGTTTGAGCGAAATAGTATACACATAGAGTGTTTATACTTGGTGATACCTTGAGCGAGTGTGGTAGATTATCTACACCTAGAAATCAAGGAAGATCAACGCTGTAACATCTCTTTGTTCATAGTGGAATCCAGCCAATTGGCTGTCAGTGCAGAAGAGTGGACGTAGGCTTGAATCAAGCCGAACCACTATAAACCGCGTGTTCAATTCTCTCTTTCCTTTACTCAGTCTTACGTTGATTATTACTTGTCGCAAATCCTTCAACTGTCTAAGTATTGTGCAATTATCAAGAAAAATCTTTTATATACCTATTCACCCCCCTCTAGGTACTCGTACTAACTATATCAATACGCAGGCAATTGTGCCATCTCCCGTCTCTTCAACGAACGATCCATCCACGTTTAACTTGAGCATGCCACGAGCAAGGCGCTTCCAAGCCGAAGGTATGCCTGTCTGCTCGTTTAGATCTGCTTGCTTCCACTTACCCATCTGCTGATGCTTTGATTTTTTGCCAAGGCCGCGTCTATGAGGAGTTGGGGCTTCGGTGGTAGAGTTCGGAACACAAAATCGTTCCAGGCTTTCCAACTTTGCCATAGCAGTAGGGTCAAGAACTCGAAGTATACTAAGATTCGGTTAAAGTACACGAGCCAAGCTTCCATTCTAGTCACGTCGTTTGTGTAGATTTTGATTTTAACTGCTGTATGTTCCCAAACTTGTTTCGTCCAAAGGCAAAGGAGGAAGAGGATTTCTATAGTTTCGAGATGTCGTTGACAGAGAGGACAGATATCATCTGGTAATACTCTTCTTCTTTTAAGATTTTCCGTGGTTGCCAGTGCGTTGTTGCAAACCTGCCAAAAGAAATGCTTGAATTTGGGTTGTGTTTGTGCCTATGATTCCACAGCACTTTAGGGATTTGGAAAGATTATAAGGCCACTTTTAAGATAATACGGTACTTCTAGCGAAAATTGCAAGTTTTGAACTTCTTATTGAGTTCTTCCAATTGGAAATGTATTTGGAGTTCATACTCTTTAAAGAGATGAATATTCTTTTACGAAGCCCAAAAATATCTAAAGATATTTTTTGATTGTTGTACTTTAGCAAGTACGTCTATGATGGAGTGCGATTGGACCGCACCGTTTCGTCTTGATATACTACGATGAGAAGGCACCATTTTGAAAGGGTATGAAAAGAGTTGTATAAATTTCTTCTGAAGACAACCGTTGGAGGTTGTTGTTGAAAGAACGTACACTTCGAGAAAGTACACTCGTTTTCTCTCCCCTTTTCCATCAAAAAGAAAAAGAGTATTCCATTTCTTTTTTACGATAACAATTTGCATTTACGCCATGGAAATTGAATGATTTCCTTGTGATTGCATTTAGACCAACGTGAAGTAATTTTGTTCGTGTTTCATCGGCAATTCAATATTCATTCCAGGGCTAATTGTTGTTTGCGCATCAGATAAAAGTAAGTCGTCTTCTGCTGACTTGAAATCCAATATTGGTATCAGAGCAAGATCGTGATTTCTGAATTGTTTTCATCGAATTTTCTCATTAACCACATTATATTGAGATCTAGAGATTGAATTCTATTCTGTTGGATGTTTATCGATCGAAATTGCAATCTGAATCCTCGAAATAGAACCAAAGCGAAGAACGAGTTCGGGGTCGCATACACCCATGAGCTTTTGGCCATTTTCGATATATTTTTCCAAAATAAATTTTTAAATATATAGGGTGAAAGTACTCGTCGAGACGAGTCCAAAGATGGGTTGAGCGCCGCCGGAGGACGCCGGATGCATCCACAAGCTTGGCCAGAAGCCGCTGCATGTGGGCTCCACGTGCTTGAAGCGCTGGGAATGTTAGCATGTGTGCAACATGCGCCAGTCAATGAATCGGCACGTGCACGTCACGTGCCGGTTGGCGAACCGGCGTGTGATGACATCCGTTGGGTGACGTCACAGTGACGTCATCGCCGGTGGCAGTTGGCCAGTCAATCACCGACCGGTGACCCGACCCGACCCGACCGTTAATAGATCAACGGTCAGACCGGTCAACTGGACTGACGATCAAACCGGTTGGACTGATTGGACCGGTCGCCGGTCGGATCGATCGGACCGGCCAGGAGCCTTGAGGCTCGCTGGCGCGTGCGTCACACACGCTGCGCACTCAGGTAGCGCGTGTGGGCGTGTGGGAGGTCGGATTGGAGTGTAGTTAGTGGCGTTTGGTTCGTATGAATGTGCTCTACATTGTGGTATAATTATTTTATACTTTTTGAATTTTATAAATGTATGAAAATGCGAAGGAAACCCTAAGTACGCATATGTTTTGGGGTTTAATGCATAATTTATTCATTTATAACTTGTATTTTCTTATGGTTTAGGAAATATAGTAGCTAGCTTGTGTGTAAGTGATGTCATATATGCTCTGTAGAGTTTGGTTCGATAATATCATATATATAGTTTAATATACTTGTAATTTTCTAGTTGCTAGAAAATTCTAACAATGGTAGGAAATTCATTACATGTTGAATTGCGATATTGATTCTAGTTGTAGCATGATTGTTTATTGTACGTTGGTTCACATCATATTATGTTTTTTGTGTTAATGGAAAAATGTATAAATTACATGAGTCATGTAATTATTTTTTCTAGTGAGAGTTCGTAGGTTGGTAGAATTGAAAGGAGTTCTCACCTAAAATTTAAAATTTGTGCAAATTAAAATAATTATTGATAATAAAACAATTGTACGTAGAAGTTAATTAGGAATATAGTGAACTTTTGCTTTTGTGTCTTTTGTTGAATTATCATTAATTTAGTTTGTCTTTGCTGCAAATTAAATATGTGTGTTACTCTGTAAAATGTGCTAGTATTGATTATGCGTTTATTATATCAATGTGTTATAGCAATTAATTATGGCTTCGGCATCCAAGACCATTATGGTTGACCTCAATAAGGGTGAGAAACTGAACGGTGATAATCATGATATTTGGCACCGAAAGGTTCAGTACGTCCTTGAGGAGCAAGAGGTTTTGGAAGCCCTCAACCATACCATAGATGAACCTGAGCATGGAACTTTAGCTCAACACAGGAAAGATCTAAAAGCTTATCAAGCTTGGAAAGCTTACATCACGTTGTTGAGCTATATGCAAGATGATCTCATGTGTGAGTTTGAAAGTTATGATAAAGCTCAAATTATGTTGGTTGCCTTAAAAAATAAGTTTGGGGGTACATCTGCCATTAAGTTGAGGAGACTCATTATCAAGTTTGACACATTCCGAAAGCGCCCAAATATAACGATGAAGTAGTATCTACGGGAGATGTCAAACATGATTTGTGAGGTGAAGTCGGCAGGTCACTCTCTTACTGATGAACAACAAGTTCAGGATATTATAAGGTCTTTTCTTGACAATTGGGAGCATATGAAAATCAATATAACACATAATGAGAATATTGTCACTTTTGGTGATATAGCGCGTCATTTGGAATTAGAGAATAAGTGTCTAGAGGTTGCGAGATCCTCTACCCATGCTTTTGTTGTTGAATCGAGTTTGCGCAAAGCTTTGGGCTTCAAGCGCAAAAGAAATTCTCAATTCAACAACAAATGGAAGAAAACTGATCAAGCACCTAAGAGGGCTAAGATCTTCCAACGTAAGAAGCGTGGTGGGAAGAAGGACAAGGCCAAGATAAAGTGCTACAATTGTGGCAAGATGGGTCATTTTGCTTGTGAATGCACTTAGTCGAAAGAGGTACCCTATTACTCAATTACTTTAAGTAATGCTTTTATTTTTAGCACTGTAATGCTTGCTGAATCTCATCTAATGTGGACTGTAGACTCAGGAGCAACAGACCATGAAGCTAGAGACTGACAAGCATTTGTGGGGTATCATCGGATTCAGCCTGTAAGAACATGGATATATGTTGGGAATAACTCAAGAATTGAAGTGAAGGGTATCGGCACATGTAAATTAATTTTATGTGGTGGTCGAAACTTATTCCTACATGATGTCCTTTATGCTCCAGATATTCGATAAAACTTGGTTTCCGTAATTGTTCTTCTTAGTTTAAGTTATGTATTGAATTTCCATGGTGATTGTGTTGACATTTTGTATGGAACAGTTTATTATGGCTCATGATATGTATTTAATGGTTTTATTATGTTAGACATTGACTATGATTAGTATAATATTACTGTCAATAGTTGTTTTTCTTTAATTGCATTTTCTAATAATGTCGAGAATAATGCAAATACTTGGCATGCTAAGTTAGGTCACATTGGATTGCAAAAAATGCAAAGATTAGCTAAAGAAGGCCTTTTAAATTAGTCTACCCATATGTGAACATTGTCTAGTGGGAAAAGCAACTAGAAAACCATTCGGTAAAATGACTGGAGCTGAATTTCCATTACAACTCATACATTCTGACATTTGTGGTCTTTTGAATGTGAGGACAATGCATGAAGCCTCATATTTTATCACTTTCATAGATCACTTTACGCGTTTTGATTATGTCTTTCTGATCTTCCATAAGTTAGAAGCATTAGACTGCTTTAGACGATATATAGCGATGGTAGAGAATCAGTTGAATCAAACAATAAAGGCATTGAGAACCAATGCGGATGTGAGTATCTATCAGAGGAATTCACGGCTCTTTGTGATGAAAATAAGATTGTACGACAATTGACTATTCCTGGTACTCCATAACAAAATGGGGTGGTTGAGAGAAGAAAGAAAACCCTATTGTAAATGGTTAGGTCTATGATGGCGCAAGCAAATCTACCTATCTCCTATTGAAGAGATGCGTTATTGATTGATTGCCTATGTACTTAACCGAGTGCCCTCAAAATTGGTCACTTCCACTCCTTATGAATTATGGACTGGTAGGAAACCAGACTTGAGTAGTCTACGTCCATGGGGATGTGCAGCTTATGTTCACGATTCTTCCCATAAATATGACAAATTAGGTCATAGAGGGAAGAAATGTATCTTTATAAGATATTCTGAACACTCCAAAGGGTGCGTGTTTATAGGTGAACAAACTAATGGAAGTGTGACCAAAATAGAGTCACGAGATGTCACGTTCTTGGAGAACGATTTTCCTAGTAGAGGTGAGATTGATAAGGACTTCCAATTATATGAAATGAAAGATCCTAATAACACATCCACTGATGTTATAGAGGGAAATGGAAATTTACCTCAGCATGCAGACTTAGTGAGAGTGTTGCATCGTCTGACGAATTGAATTCAAGAAAAATCCAATTGCGTAAAAGTAATCATAAAAGTATTCCCCGTCGTAGTTTTGAGATTGAAGGGGAAGCATTTATGATTGCTCAAAAAGACAATGCCGAACCTAAGACTAATCAAGAGGCTCTTTCATCCTCTAATAAGGAAGAATTGATAAAATCTTTAGAAGATAAAATGGAGTTAATGAGGGCAAATTATGTCTGGCACTTGGTTGATCACCACATAATCATAAGGGCATTGGAAACAAATGGGTCTTCAAGATTAAGCGAAGGGCGAATGAATTCATTGAAAAGTATAAGGCTCGCCTTATGGCGAAAGGTTATACTCAACAAGAGGGTATAAACTATGAGGAAATTTTTTCACCAGTTGTAAGGTTTGCCTCAATACGCCTTATTTTAGTCATTGTTGCACATTTGGACCTTGAATTACATCAAAAGGATGTAAAGACAACATTTCTCAATGGAGAACTAGATGAGGAAATCTATATGAAATAACCAATAAGTTTCATAGCTAAAGGTCAAGAGTATAAAGTTTGCAAGCTTCATCGCTCAATATGTCACTGTTTATATGTCAAACAGTGGTATTTTCGTTTTCATCGAGCCATAACCACTTTTGATTTCACGATAATTGAAGAAGATCACTGTTTATATGTCAAACAGTCTGAAGGTAAATTTGTAATTTTATCACTTTATATGGACGATATTCTATTAGCAGAAAATGACAAGTTTTTGGTTATCACCATAAAAGAATGGTTATCCCCCAATTTTGAAATGAAGGTTATGGGAGAAGCTACTTATATATTAGGAGTTAAAATCGAAAGAGATCAATCAAGGAAACTCCTTACTTTATCACACGAGTCTTATATAATGAATATTCTTGAACGTTTCAATATGCAGCATTATAATCGCATTGATATCCTTATCATACAAGGTGAAGGCCTAAGTACTGAGATGTGTCCTAAGACTCTAGAAGAAATTAAAGTGATGGAAACTGTCCCATACGCTAGTACGGTCGGAAGTTTGATGTATGCTATGATGTGTACTAGACTCGACATATGTTATGCCGTGGAATTGGTGAGTCGATATCAATCAAATCCTGGTCAAGCACACTAGAAAGCAGTGAAGAGGATCCTGAGATACTTAAAGGGCACCATGGACTATCGACTTTGTTACTAATGGAATGACTTACGCCTATTGGGTTATTTAGATGCCGATTGGGGTGAAGAGCTGGATGAGCATAAATCAACGTCTGGATATGCGTTCTTGCTCAATGGATGTGCAATTTCTTGGAATAGCAAGAAACAAACATGCACAACCTTATCTACGATGGAGGCAGAATTTATTGCATGTTCTGCTGCAGTACAAGAAACAGTATGGCTAAAACGTTTTTTGAAAAATTTAGTCACTATCACTGAGATTCCAAGACCGGTGATAGTTTATTGCAATAGTCAAGCAGTCATTGCCTATGTGAAATATCCCAAGTATTATGGAAGGACAAATCACATTGACATAAAGAACAACTTTATAAGAGATATGATAACGCGGAAAGAAGTGATCCTACAATACGTTTCAACCAATAGAATGGTTGCTGATCCATTTACGAAGGCTGTTCCTAGAGACATATTCTTGATCCATAAGATGTCACTATGATTGCGTAGAATGTGATATGTGTTATTGTAAAGGATCATTGGTTTATGTATTTGTGAACATATGTATTGTACTTGTTTGTTTATTAGTGACTTAATGTTTTATCAATAAGTACGAATACAGTATGAGACTAGCACTACACACATATATTATTGAAAAGCATGTTAGCAGGTAATGATTGGCTCACTCACACAAATAATCGCCTCAAATGCTTTAGATAGCACGTTGAGATGAGATGTTATGTACAAATAAATGCTAAATAGCAAGTTTAATACATAAAATATGCCGCCTTGATTGGAGTCAAGATGAGGTCTGTGATTTATTTATAATAAGATCGAACACGATAGTCCCACAATCACGTATGCCTGTAAGATACTAGATGCAAGTATTTAATTGAGCGCTATAGAAAGCGAGTTGATATAGCACTCGAGCTAAACATGAGTATGTGAGAAGCAAGTGACTATGTTTAGGCTAAGATCCATATAGTGGATATATTTGATAAATGATATACGCTCTTATAGAAAGAGAAATCCACTATAGGATGTAATTCATATTACATATGCATTGTATGACTGATAAGGGAAGGTGAGTAAAATTATCCCTATTTAATCATCGTGTGAGCCTTTAAGATAATTTATAATTTACCTCATTTTTGTGCCCTATGTTACTTCTGACTATGTTATCGAAGTGAAAGATCAATGTTGCTACTTTAGCATGTTATCGGCGGTTATGAATAGATATGGCCTTATGGGACATGTCTAGGAAAGCAGTTGTTCTAAATTGGAGAGAGGCATGAGTGCAAATGAAGACTATTGTTATTTTACATCTATCACATGTATTTACTGGTTGACCGATTATATCGCCTTATGTGATTACAGATATAATTGTAAATACATGGTGTTTTGATAATAGTCAAATATAGCCTTTAAGTGATAGGTATGCTTGGACTGATGTAACAAAATATATTTGGGGCACTGTAAGACATCGATTGTTTATTTCTTTTCGCGGTTAGCCATTATGTCATCCCTAACAGGTGCATAATTTGAGCTCCTAAGTGCAGGTGTACTCATTGGTCGTACAGCTTACTTGCTAGTATGAATTATTTTGTAAAGTTGATGAATGTTGAATGTCTTATATTCTTAATAGAGCGCTATCAAACCCATCATGTTCGAGTGGGAAATGTTGTACTTTAGCTAGTACATCCATGATGGGGTACGATTGGACCACACTGTTTCATCTTGATATGCTACGATAGGAAGGCACCCTTTTAAAAGGGTATGAAAGGAGTTGTATAAATTTCTCCTGAAGACAACTGTTGGAGGTTGTTGTTGAAAGAACGTACACTTAGAGAAAGTACGCTCCTTTTCTCTCCCCTTTTCCATAAAAAAGAAAAAGAGTATTCCATTTCTTCTTTATGATAATAGTTTGCACTTACGCTGTGGAAATCGGATGCTTTCCTTGTGATTGCATTCAGACCAACATGAAGTAATTTTGCTCGTGTTTCATCGGTAATTCAACGTTCGTTCCGGGGCTAATTGTTGTATGCACATTGGATAAAGGTAAGTCGTCTTCTGCCGACTTGAAATCCAACATTTATCAATATATATATATATTATGTGAAGAGATTACCCTCCGACAAGTATCATGGATTGTAATCTGTCTGCTTCCAATGTACCCCTTTCCTGCATTGCCATGCACGTGAAACCCTACATGGGGTCTTTTATCCTCTCGGCCAATCACCAATGCCTTAAAACATCCCACAATGTGCCACTCTATATATACCTCCCTGAGAATCCCTCAAACACACATTCGAAAGGAAATCCTTCTCCCAAGAAATTAAAGAGTTGGTATAAAGATGTCAATACTCCAAACCTTAATTATGTTCTCCTTCCTCCTCTCCGCCTCCCATGCGGCAGTCTAGGACTTCTGCGTTGGAGACCTCTCGGCCCCTGAGGACCCTGCGGGCTACTCCTGCAAGAAGGTCTCAGCAGTCACCGTGAATGACTTTGTCTTCTCAGGCCTCGGCGTGGCTTGGAACACCTCGAACCTCATCAAGGCTGCGGTGACCCTAGCGTTTGTAAACTAGTTCCTTGGCCTGAATGGGCTCGGCATCTCCTTGGCCCGCCTAAACATAGCCCCTAGTGGGGTCATTCCATTGCACATGCACCCGGGTGGCTCGGAGGTCCTCCTTGTCCTCCAAGGGACGATTTGTGTCGGGTTCATCTCATCATCAGCAAACACCGTCTACTTGAAGACCCTTGTTGGAATTCAAGTCGGCGGAAGACGACTTACTTGATTCCAATGCGCAAATTACAATTAACCCCGGAAGGAACGTTGAATTGCGGATGAATCACGAACAACACTACCTCATGTTGGTCTGAATGCAATCACGAGGAAAGCACCCGATTTCCACGGCGTAAATGCAAACTGTTCTCGTAAAGAAGAAATGGAACGCTTTGATGAAAAGGGGAGAGAAAAAAAGAAGAAAACTTTATGAACGTACGTTTATCCAATCAGTCCAACGGTTGTCTTCAGGGAGCCTTTTATACAACTCCCTTCATACCCTTTTATCACAGCATATCAAGGCGAAATGGTGCATGCCAATCGCACTCCATCATGGACATATTAATTAATAAAAAACTACATCTCCCACTTAGACATAATGGGCATGATAGCTCTCTTTCAAGAATACAAGGCGTTCAACATTCATCAACTTTACAAAACAATTCATATTAGCAAGTAAGCCGTGCGACCAGTGAGTACACCTGCACTTAGGAGCTCAAATTATGCACTTGTTAGGGATGACATAACAGCTACAACCCCGAAAAGAAATAAACAATTGATGTCTCATAGTGCCTCAGATATATTTTGTTACATCAGTCCAAGTATACCTATCCCTTAAAGACTATACTTGATTATTCTAAAAAAAAAAAAAAACACAATGTATTTACAATTATATCCTCAATCACATAAGGCGATATAATTGGTGGACCAGTAAATACATGTGATAGATGTAAAACAATAATAGTCTTTCTTCACACTCATGTTTCTCTCCATTTTAGAATAACTGCTTTCCTAGACACGTCCCATAAGACTATATCTATTCATGACCGTCGATAACATGCTAAAGTAGCAACATTGATCTTTCACTTCAAGAACATAGTCAGAAGTAACATAGGGCACAAAATGAGGTAAATTATAAATTATCTCAATGGCTCACACGATAAGTAAATAGAGATAAATTTACTCATCTTCCCTTATTGGTCGTACAATGCACATGTAGTATGAATTACATGCTATAGTGGATTATTCTTTCTATAAGAGCGTATGTCATTTATCAAATATATCCACTATACGGATCTTAGCCTAAACATAGTCACGTGCTTCTCACGTACTTATGTTTAGCCCGAGTGCTATATCGATTCGCTTTCTATAGCGCCCAATTAAGTACTCGTATCCAGCATCTTACAGGCATACATGATTACGGGACTATCACGTTCGGTCTTATTATAAACAAATCACAGATCTCATCTTGACTCAAATCAAGGCAACATATTTTATATACCAGACTTGCTCTTCAGCATTTATTTGCACATAACATCTCATATCAACGTGCTATCTAAAGCACTTGAGGCGATTGCTCATGTGAGTGAGCCAATAATTGCCTGCTGATATACTTTTCAATAGTATATGTGTGTAGTGCTAGTCTCATAATGTATTCATACTTATTGTTAAAACATCAGGTCACTAATAAACAAACAAGTACAATACATATGTTCACAAATACATAAAGTAATGATCCATTACAATAACACATATCACATTCAACGCAATCCTAGTGACATCCTATGGGTTAAGAATATGTCTCTAGGAATAGTCTTCGTAAATGGATCGACAACCATTCTATTAGTTGAAACGTATTGTAGGATCACTTTTTTCTGCACTATTCTTTATGTCAATGTGTTTTGTCCTTCCATGATACTTGGGATCCTTCACATAGGCAATGGTTGCTTGACTATTGCAATAAACTATCACCGGTCTTAGAATCTCAGTGATAATGGCTAAATTTTCCAAGAAACGTTTTAGCCATACTGTTTCTTGCACTATGGCAGAACATGCAATAAATTCTGCCTCCATCGTATATAAGGCCGTGCATGTCTGTTTCTTGCTATTCCAAGAAATCGCACCTCCATTGAGCAAGAACGCATATCCATAAGTCGATTTACGCTCATCCAGGTCTCCACCCCAATCGGCATCTGAATAACCTAATAGGCGTAAATCATTCCCTTGGTAACAAAGTCGATAGTCCATGGTGCTCTTCAAGTATCTCAGGATCATCTTGACTAGGATTTGATTGATATTGGCTCACCAATCCCACGGCATAACATATGTCGAGTCAAGTACACATCATAGCATACATCTAACTACTGATTGCACTAGAGTAAGGAACGATTTCCATCACTTTAATTTATTTTGGAGTCTTAGGACACATCTCAGTACTTAGGCCTTCACCTTGCATGACAAGGGCATCAATGGGATTACAATGCTGCATATTGAAACGTTCAAGAATCTTTATTATATAAGGCTCTTGTGATAAAGAAAAGAGTTTCTTTGATCGATTTCTTTTGATCTTAACTCCTAATATATAAGCAGCTTCTCCCATGTCATTCATTTCAAAATTAGAGGATAACTACTCTTTTATGGTGATAACCAAAACCTTGTCATTTCCAGCCAATAGAATATTGTCCACATAAAGTGATAAAATTACAAATTTATCTTCGGACCGCTTGACATATATATAGTGATCTTCTTCGATCATTGTGAAATCAAAAGTTGTTATTACTCGATGAAAACGAAGATACCACTGTCTAGATGATTGCTTAAGGCCATATATTGAGCGATGAAGCTTGCAAACTTTATGCTCTTGACCTTTAGCTATAAAACCTATTGGCTATTTCATATAGATTTCCTAATCTTGTTCTCCATTGAGAAATGCCATCTTTACATTCATTTGATATAATTCAATGTCCAAATGTGCAACAATGGCTAGAATAAAGCGTATTGAGGCAATCCTTACAACTGGTGAAAAAATTTCCTCATAGTCTATACTCTCTTGTTGAGTATAACATTTCGCCACAATGCGAGCCTTATACTTTTCAATGGATCCATCCGCCCTTCGCTTAATCTTAAAGACCCATTTGTTTCCAATGGCCTTACGATTGGGTGGTAGATCAACCAAGTCCTAGACATGATTTGCCCTCACAGACTCCATCTCTTCTTCCAAAACTTTTATCCATTTTTCCTTATTAGAGGATCAGAGAGCCTCTTAAACAGTCTTAGGCTTAGCATCGTCATTCTGAGCAATCATAAATGCTCCCCCTTCAATCTCACAACGACGATGGGGAATACTTTTACGATTACTTTTACGATTACTTTTACGTAATTGATTTTCTCTTAAGTTCAATTCGTCAGGCGATGCAACACTCCCACTAGGTCTTGCATGTTCAAGTAAATTTTCATTTCCCTTTACAACATCAGTAGGTGTGTTATTAGGATCTTTCATTTCATATAATTGGAAGTCCTTATCAATCTCACCCCTACTAGGAAAATCATTTTCCAAGAATGTGACATCTCGTGACTCCATTTCGGTCACACTTCCATCAGCTTGTTTACCTATGAACACGAACCCTTTTGAGTGTTCAGAATATCTTATAAAGATACTTTTCTTCCCTCTATGACCTAATTTTTCATATTTATGGGAAGAATCATGAATATAAGCTGCACATCCTTATGGACGTAAACTACTTAAGTCTGGTTTCCTACCAGTTTATAATTCATAAGGGGTGGAAGTGACCGATTTTGAGGACACTCAATTAAGTACAAAGGCAGCAGTTAATAATGCATCTCCCCAATAGGAGATAGGTAAATTTGCTTGCGCCATCATAGATCTAACCATTTTCAATAGGGTTCTATTCTTTCTCTCAGCCACTCCATTTTGTTATGGAGTACCAAGAATAGTCAAATGTTGTACAATTCCCTTTTCATCACAAGGAATAGTTAATTGTTGTACAATTCCTTTTTCATCACAAAGAGCTTTTAATTGCTTAGATAGATACTCACATCCACGATCGGTTCTCAATGCCTTTATTGTTTTGTTCAACTAATTATCTACCTTCGCTATATATCGTCTAAAGCAGTCTAATGCTTCTGACTTATGGGAGATCAGAAAGACATAACCGAAACGTGTGAAGTCATCTATGAAAGTGATGCAATATGAGACTCCATGCCTCACCCTCACATTCAAAGGACCACAAATATTAGAATGTATGAGATGTAATGGAAATTCGGCTCTAGTCCCTTTACCGAATGGTTTTCTAGTTGTTTTTCCTGTTAGACAATGTTCACATACGGGTAGATCAACATTAGTGAGTGACCCTAAAAGACCTTCTCTAGCTAATCATTGCATTATTTGTAACCCAATGTGACCTAATTTAGCATGCCATATACTTGAATCAATATCAATATTACTCAAAGATATAATTAAAGAAAAACAACTATCAACATTAACATTGTACTGATCATAGTCAATGTCTAAAACCATAAAACCATTCGATACATGACATGAACCATAATAAACTGTTCCATACAAAATGTCAACACAATCACAATTAAAATTTAATACATAACTTAAGTTTAGAAGAACAACTACGGAGACCAAGTTTCGTCGAATATCTTGAGCATCGAGGACATCATGTAGGAATAGATTTCGACCACCACGTAAAATCAATTTACATGTGCCGACACCCTTCACTTCAATTTTTGAGTTATTCCTAACATATATCAATCTTCTTCCAGGTTGTATTCGACGATACTCCACAAATGCTTCTCGATCTCTAGCTACATGATCTATTACTCCTGAGTCTACAGTCTACATTGGATGAGATTCAGTAAACATTACAATACTAGAAACAAAAGCATTACTTAAAGTGATGAAGTAATAGGGTACCTCTTGTGATATCCTGAAATTCGACCCTATTTTTGATAAAGTGAAATGGGCATTTCGTCGACGTGCTAATGGTCCTTTTTCTCTGAGCTGATCACTCACGAGTTAACTAACCTATTGGGTGAAGCCGTTAAGGGATGTATTCGCGGAAAAAATCCCTAAAAGCTACCTAATTAGTTAGATTGAGCTAAAATCACGTGTGATCGAGACTAACCATGAAATTTAAATTGGTCTCGGGAATCGAATATTTGAGCGTGTCACAATTCATTTTTAGGACTGTCTCATTGTCCATAAAATTATTGGCGAGTCCGAAATTTCAAGAAAGAAATTATTGGAAGAAAAATCGAAGACCAAAAGAAAATAGAAAGGGAAAGGGAAAGAGAAAAGGAAAATTGGAATAATGGTATTATTTATTTTCTTTTTCTCTCTCTCCCTTTTCTCTCTTTTTCTCTCTTCTCTCTCTTCCTTTCTCTCTCTCTTTCCCTCTTTTCTCTCGTGCGATTCCCCCCCTCCCCACCGACTGCCCCAGCTGTCTCCCTCTTTGTTTTTCTTTTCTTTGACCGGTCAATCCTTATCTCTCTCTTCTCTCTCTTCTTCCCACCCCACGTGACCGAATTCTTCTTTTTCTTCATTCTTCGCGTGCGAACCAGTGAATTGAGGAAGAATAGAAGCTGCAGCTCGCCGTCGCCGCCCGTCCCGCCGCCCACACCGCATGCCCGCGCAGTGCCGCGCACCTCGCCGCCTCCTGCCCGCGCCTGCCGTCCTCGTCGTGCGCCGTCCAGCCCCGTTCGACCTCTGCTCATCTCGGTTTCGCCCCGACCAGCCGCCTCCGGCCACTACCCAACTTCGTCCGGCCATCGCCTGGCCTCCCCGGCGTCCCCCTTGCCCTCCGCCGGCCTCCGCTCGCCTCCCTAGCCGCCAGACTAGCCTCGGCCAGGCCAAAACCACAACCCACCGAGTGGGTTTCCAGCTCACTCGTGGGCCGTTTTGGGCTGTTTCCGGGCCCTGAACGCGAGTCGTGCTTTGGGAAGTATCGACCCTCGTGCCATCCCCATCGGATTGATCCGATTTGCGCGTGATTCCGGTGAGTAATCTCATTAATCCATGATTAGTTAGCTAATTATGCTTAAGGGTTGTTTAGTTTTATTTAATTAGGTTTAGGTGGTTAGATTAGTATGGATTAGTGTTTATTAGTCAATTGTGATGCGAATTAGACAAATTCAATGTCTATTTAGCAAGTAGACATGGTCTACTATTTATTGAGGGTAGCCCGGGATTTTTCCCGACCCTAATCGGGCTTCAATTAGGCTTTTCGGGCCTAAGTGGAATTTTTGGTATTTAAATATTAATTTTCAGAATTAAATTAAATAATTATTTATTTTCCGAAAATTCAACTAGGATGGCCTGGGACCGGAATATTATGCTGATGATCGTGGCAAAGTCCGTTTATTTAATCGGGCTTTATTTCGAGTTAAATTGAATTTTTAATATTAATTATTTAATTTTCGAAATTAATTAATTAATTATTTTTTTTTGGAAATTAAGATTGAGATGGTCGACGACCGAAATCTCGTGCACTGTGTACGCAATTAGGAGCCGAGAACTCCTGCAAAGAGACTAGTAGGGCTGTTATTCGGGTTAGAGCTTCGACTCATGTCGGAAGCCGAGATGGACGTGGTCGAGCGCCAGCACAGGCTAGCGCGAGTGGAATGATTCCACCTGTTGTAGATGTCGGGGTAGTAGCCCCTAATGATCCTAGGGTGGAAAGGATCTTGTGTCTTCTGGAAGCGATGGGTACTAGAATGGATCAGCAAGTTGCTACTGTTGAAGCCGCTGCTCAGGCCGCAGCAACTATCACTGCTACTGCCACCACCGGAGTTGCACCTATAGCTGCACCTGCCGTTGCTCCAGTCACAGTGAATATTGAAGGTCCGCCAGAGATAGTGGTCACTGCAAGACCAATCCATAAGCTAGTGGAGCATTTCCTAAGGTTAAATCCGCCGTTGTTCTCCGGGTCTGGGGATCCCGAAGCTGCTTCTTCATGGGTTCAGAAGCTCGAGAAGGCGTTTGCACTGTTGATGTGCAACGAGGCTGAGAAGGTAATGTTAGAAACTTACCATCTGGAGGGAGTTGCGAACACTTGGTGGATGACTACTCGTGAAATGATCTTTCCAGAAGGCGTTGTTCAGGACTGGAACACTTTCCGTGAAGCCTTCAATGATAAGTTTTTCTCTGAGATTGCCAGAGAGGTGAAGATGGTCGAATTTCAACGTCTTCGCCAGGGTTCCCTATTTGTTGATGAGTATGAGGCGAAGTTCACTGAACTTTCGCGATATGCCCCCGAGTTAATTGAGAATCCTGTGAACCGGGCGAGGAGGTTTAGAGATGGATTCAGGCAAGATTTGAGAAGCGCCTTAGTCCTTCTGAATCTGAAGACTTATAGCGATATATATCGGAGAGCTCAGAAGATTGAGAAAGATTAGAATGAAAAAGTTGCCTCATATGAATCGAGGTTTAGCTCTCATAGAGACAACATCTGCCAAGGAAAGAGGCCGATGTTTGGAAATAGATTCCAAGGCCCACCCAGCAAGAAGAGTGGATTTAATAGGTTATGAGCTATTAGGAATGATGCGTGTCGCTTGTGTGGGAGAAGACATGGGACAGCACCGTGCCCAGCTAGGACGGGTGCATGTTTCGAATGTGGCCAACAGGGCCACATAGCTAGATTTTGTCCAAAGAAGCAAAGAGGACAGCCTCAGTTGCCACCGCCGCCACCGATGAGACAGATAGGAGGGTATGCCCCTCAGAATGCACCTCAAGGAGGACAGCAGAGACCTCCAGTTCAGGGCACTGTGTACGTGATTACCCAAGGTAAGGCAGAAGCTGCGCCTGGCGTGATCACAGGTACGGTCTCGCTCAACGACCAACCTGCTTATGCTTTGTTTGATTCGGGAGCAACCCATTCCTTCATTGCCGAGCAATATGTTAGGATGTTAAGGTTGAGTTCTGTATTGTTGGAGTCGGTAATTTGCATATCCACACCCTTGAAAGATAAAGTTATTGCTGCTTTGGGATGTTCGGGGTGCAAGTTAGAGATTGGTGAGCGAGTAGGGAAAATTGACTTGTTAGTCCTAGCCATGTATGATTTTGATTTGATAATTGGCATGGACTGGCTCACCAATCAACGAGCTAAAATGGACTGTTATCGCAAAGCAATTTAGTTTGACCCATTAGGGGGTAAGAGCTTCGAGTTTGTTGGGAATTGAGAAGGACCTTCGATTTCCTTAATCTCGTCGCCAGAAGTAGCTCGTTTGTTAGACAAGGGTTGTCGAGGGTACTTAGCAACTGTCATCGATACGATAGTTGAAGAGCTGAAAATGGAAGATATTTCAGTGGTACAGGAGTTTCCAGATGTCTTTCCAAAAGAATTGCCAGGGTTACCGCTAGAAAGAGAGATTGAATTTGTAATTGAGCTAGCACCAGGGACAGAACCGATCTCGAAGGTACCTTATCGAATGGCGTTATCTGAGTTGAAGGAACTGAAGGTGCAGATGCAAGAATTGCTGGATAAGGGATTTATTCGTCCCAGTGCATCACCTTGGGGAGCACCAATTTTGTTTGTAAAGAAGAAAGATGGTTCGTTGCGCCTGTGCATCGACTATCGGCAACTCAATCAGGTAACGATCAAGAACAAGTATCCATTCCCGAGGATAGATGACTTGTTTGATCAACTGCAAGGAGCGTCAATATTCTCGAAGATCAACTTGAGGACAGGATATCATCAGCTGAGAATTAGGAAGGAGGATATTCCTAAGTCAGCATTTCGTACCCGGTATGGTCATTACGAGTTTACAGTGATGCCGTTTAGGTTGACGAATGCTCCAGCTGCTTTCATGGATATGATGAACAGAGTGTTCAAGGAATATCTGGATCAGTTTGTGATCGTGTTCATAGATGATATCTTGGTCTATTCGAGAAGTGATGAAGAGCATGAGAATCATCTGAGAGTAGTACTCCAGACCTTAAGAACTCATCAGCTGTATGCTAAGTTCAGCAAATGCGAGTTTTGGTTGACTCGTGTTGCATTCTTAGGTCATGTAATTTCCGGAGAAGGAATCTCCATCGACCTGAGCAAGATAAAAGCCGTGATCAAGTGGCCGAGACCAACAACAGTGACAAAGATTATAAGCTTTTTGGGGTTAGCAGGTTATTATAGACGGTTTGTGGAAGGATTCTCATCGATAGCGTCGCCTCTGACAAAGCTCTTGAAGAAAGAAGAAAAATTTGTATGGACAGACAAGTGCGAGCATAGTTTCCAAGAGCTTAAGGAAAAGCTGACTACCGCACATGTACTGACGATTCCATTTGGTCCTGGAGGATTCGAGATCTATAGTGATGCGTCATTCAGGGGATTGGGTTGCGTGCTGATGCAACATGGCAGAGTTGTTGCATACGCTTCCCGGCAGTTGAGACCTCATGAATTGAATTATCCGATGCATGACTTAGAACTCGCAGCCATCATATTTGCATTGAAGATTTGGAGGCACTACTTATGTGGAGAAAAGTTTTCAGATTTTCACAGATCATTAGAGTCTCAAGTATCTGTTCTCTCATAAGGAGTTGAACATGAGACAGCGCCGGTGGATGGAATTATTGAAAGACTACGACTGTGACATTCTATATCACCCGGGAAAGGCGAACAAGGTTGCCAATGCATTGAGTCGGAAGTCTTCAGTGGTGCGGATCTTAGTTAAGGAGTGGAACTTAATCGAGAGAGCTCAAGATTCAGAAGTCAAATTTGAGGTAGGCCACCTTTCAAGTCTTATGGCCAATCGACAGATCCAGACGTACAGAAAATTCTTCAAGAGGATACTAATAAAAGAAAGGCTGATTTTCAGATTGCTAATGATGGGACTCTAAGGTTCCAAGGATGTATGGTTATACCTGACGATGTTGAGCTTAGAAAAGAAATTTTATTTGAGGCACATCGTAGCAGTTACAGCATTCATCTTGGAAGCACTAAAATGTACCAGAACCTGCATCAACACTACTGGTGGTCGGTATGAAGGCGGACATTGCCAAGCATGTCATCAAATGTTTGACTTGTCAGCAAGTACAAGCCCAGCATTGCAAGCTGGGAGGACTTTTGTAACCTCTCGCGATCCCATAATGGAAATGGGAGCATATCACAATGGATTTCGTGACTAAACTACCAAGAAATCAGAGAGGGAATGATTCAATCTGGGTAGTAGTCGACAGACTAACAAAGTCGGCTCACTTCATTGCAGTTCGATAGGACCTCAGTCTAGATAGGCATGCAAACCTGTATGTGCGTCAGGTGGTTCGAATGTATGAAGTGCCGGTTACGATAACGTCAGATTGAGATCCGAGGTTTACAGCCGCTTTTTGGAAGAGCTTGCAAAGTGCTCTTAGTACAAAACTTCAATATAGTACGGCATATCATCCTCAGACGGATGGCCAATCTGAAAGGACAATTTAGACTCTTGAAGACATGCTGAGAGCGTGTGTAATAAACTTCAAAGGAAATTGGGAAGATCAGCTTCATTTGGTGCAATTCGCCTACAACAATAGTTACCAGCAAAGTATCCAAATGGCTCCATTCGAAGCGTTGTATGGCAGAGCATGCAGAACACCAGTGTGTTGGGATGAAGTCGAAGAAAGGAAGATAACAGGCCCAGAGTTGGTTCAGCAATCTGTAGATGCCGTGACAGTGATCAGAGACAGATTAAAGATCGTGAAGGGCAGACAAAAAAGTTATGCATATAAGCGTCGAAAGTCTTTAGAATTCCAAGTTGGTGATCACGTTTTTCTGAAAGTTGTGAACAATGAGGGGAACTTCGCACTTTGGTAAGAAAGGCAAGCTGAGTCCGAGGTACGAAGGTCCGTTTGAGATTCTTGAAAGAATTGGAAACCTAGCGGATCGTCTTGCGTTGCCACCAAGATTGGCGCAAGTGCATGACGTCTTTCACGTGTCGACCCATGTACTCAATTTCGAGGAATTGGACGTGGATGACCGTGTGTCATACGTTGGAAGCCCGGCTCAGATTGTCGATCGTAAAGAGCAAGTTCTGCGTACAAAAACCATTCCGTTGGTCAAATTGGTTTGGCAATACCACGGCACTGAAGGAGCGACTTGGGAGACTGAAAAGTCGATGAGACAGTTGTACTCCCGCCTTTTTGAATAAAGTGTAATGATTTAAATTTCGAGGACGAAATTTTTATAAGAGGGGAAGAGTTGTGACATCCTGAACTTCGAACCTGTTTTCGATAAAGTGATATGGGCATTTCGTCAACGTGCTAATAGTCCTTTTTCTCTGAGATGATCACTCACGAGTTAACTAACCTATTGGGTGAAGCCATTAAGGGATGTATCCACAGTAAAAATCCCTAAAAGCTACCTAATTAGTTAGATTGGGCTAAAATTACGTGTGATCGATTCTAACCATGAAAATTAAATTGGTGTCGGGAATCGAATATTTGAGCATGTCACAATTCATTTTTAGGACTGTCTCATCGTCCGTCAAATTATTGGCAAGTTCGAAATTTCAAGAAAGAAATTATCAGAGGAAAAATCGAAGACCAAAAGAAAATAGAAAGGGAAAGGGAAAGAGAAAAGGAAAATTAGAATAATGGTATTATTTATTTTCTTTTTCTCTCTCTCTCCCTTTTCTCTCTTTTTCTCTCTTCTCTCTCTTCCTTTTTCTCTCTCTTTCCCACTTTTCTCTCGTGCGATTCCCCCCCTCCCCACTGATTGCCCCAACTGTCTCCCTCTTTGTTTTTCTTTTCTTTGACCGGTCAATCCTTATCTCTCTCTTCTCTCTCTTCTTCCCACCCCACATGACCGAATTCTTCTTCTTCTTCTTCATTCTTTGCGTGCGAACCAGCGAACTGAGGAAGAATAGAAGCTGCAGCTTGCCGTTGCCGCCCGTCCCGTCGCCCGTACCGCACGCCCGCGCAGTGCCGCGCACCCCGCCACCTTCTGCCTGCGCCTGCCGTCCTCGCCGTGCGCCATCCAGCCTCGTTCGACCTCTGCTTAGCTCAGTTTCACCCCGACCAGCCGCCTCCGGCCACCGCCCAGCTTCGTCCAGCCACTGCCTGATTTCCCCGGCATCCCGCTTGCCCTTTGCCGGCCTCCCCTCACCGCCCTAACCGCCGGACCAGCCTCAGCTTGGCCAAAACCGCAACCCATCGAGTGGGTTTCCAGCTCACTCGTGGGCCGTTTTGGGCCGTTTCCAGGCCTCGAACGCGAGTCGTGCTTTGGGAATTATCGACCCTCGCATCGTCCCCTTCGGATTGATCGAATTTGCGCGTGATTCCGGTGAGTAATCTCACTAATCCCTGATTAGTTGGCTAATTATGCTTAAGGGTTGTTTAGTTTTATTTAATTAGGTTTAGGTGGTTAGATTAGTATGGATTAGTGTTTATTAGTCAATTGTGATGCGAATTAGACAAATTGAATGTCTATTTAGCAAGTAGACATGGTCTACTATTTATTGAGGGTAGCCCGGGATTTTTCCCAACCCTAATCGGGCTTCAATAAGGCTTTTTGGGCCTAAGTGGAATTTTTGGTATTTAAATATTAATTTTCGGAATTAAATTAAATAATTATTTATTTTCCGAAAATTCAACTGGGATGGCCCGAGACCGGAATATTATGCTGATGATCGTGGCAATGTTCGTTTATTTAATCGGAACTTTATTTCGAGTTAAATTGAATTTTTAATATTAATTATTTAATTTTGGAAATTAATTAATTAATTAATTGTTTTTTGGAAATTAAGATTGAGATGGCCAACGACCGAAATCTCGTGCTGATCGTCGTGATGCAGTTCGTTTATTTAATTGAGCTACAATTTGTATGGAATTGATTTAATTATGAATTTTTAGGAGTTATTCATATTGAGTTGATTATTAATTATGTGATTGAGAAATCGTTGGGTATTGGTAATCACCTGAAAGAAAATACGTGGGCTCGGTGAATTGGAATATCACCTGGAGAATCCACATGAGTTCAGTGGTTGAATATGTCATCTTGGCAACGAGGTCACCTGAGAGAATGCACGTGGCTCGGAGACTTGGTATGTCATCCTGGAGAATGAACATGGCTCGGTGACAGAGTTTGGCATCTAAAAGGGCACGTGGCTCGGTGATCTGATGCGTCACTTTGGTGAACTAGTGCCTTAGAGAATGCACGTGGGCCCGACATTCCGAAATGGCATCTAAAAGGGCACGTGGCTTGGTGAATTGGTGCATCACTTTGGTGAGATAGCACGTAAGAGAAGACACGTGGGCCCGGGCATTGTAAAAAGGACACGTGGCTCGGTGATCTGATGCGTCACCTTGGTGAATTAGTGCCTTAGAGAATGCACATGGGTCTGGTATTTGAGAATGACATCTAAAAGGGCACGTGGCTCAATGACTTGATGTACCACCTTGGCGAAGAGGTCGTCTTAGAGAATGCACGTGGGCCCAAGGTTTGAGGCACATGGCTCGGAGACTTGGGATGTCGTCCTGGAGAATGCACGTGGCCTAGCTTTTAAATATTCCTCCGTGGAGAATGATTTGTGTAACATGTAATCTACTGGTTCGATTTGTTTGGAGTAAATGGGTGCCTATTGTGAATTGTACTGACTTGCAGATGGGATCTGAGGCCAAGGTAAGTCTTCTGCCTTGTGCGTGTTTAGGCAGCCTATAGTATATTGGTTTAGTAATCGGGCCTTAGTGGGGTAAAACTCGCTGAGACATAGTCTCATCCCGGTTTGGGAAAAACATTTTAGGATCCCAATGAGGAGCTGAGGAGGAGGAATCTAAGAAGGAGAACTTTGAGGTGAAACCTGAGGAAGAGGATTTTTGGAAGAAGAAAATAATACCGAGAGAGGCCTTGAGCACGGCCTAGATGGACTGAGATTTTATCTCCTTTGAGATCTCCATTTTGATGTGAATAGAGATAGAGTAAAAAGTTGTGAAGTACTTTAGTTTGTGTTTTGTATAAAAGTTTGGTTATAAGTTTCAATATGAAAAATATGGCCCTACTTTTCTATCCCATCGATTTTCTGTCTGGGAATTTATAACTGCTTCCACATGTGCTTAATAATTGAAAGGGTCGACGATATATAGTACTGGGATATTGCATTATAAAATCGACCAAATAAGAAGGATGTGTGCATCCCTGAGGATCGGGGCGTGACACCTCTTTTAGCTTAGTGCATTCACGAGCAAGATGACCCATCTTGCCATAATTGTAGCATTTCATCTTGACCTTGTCCTTTTTCCCACCACGCTTCTTGCGTTAGAAAGTCTTAGCCCTCTTAGGTGCCTGATCAGTCTTCTTCCCTTTGTTGTTGAATTGAGAATTCCTTTTGCGCTTGAAGCCCGAAGCTTTGCGCGAACTCGATTTAGCAACATAAGCATGGGTAGAGGATCTCGCAGCCTCTAGGCGCTCATCCTTTAATTCCAAATGATGCGCTATATCATCAAAAGTGACAATATTCTCATTATGCGTCATATTGATTTTCATATACTCCCAATTGTCAAGAAGAGACCTTATAACAGCCTGAACTTGCTGTTTATCAGTAAGGGAGTGACCTGCCGACTTCAGCTCACGAATCACGTTTGACATCTCCCGAAAATATTGCCCCATCATTACATTTGGGCTCTTTTGGAATGTGTCAAACTTGATGGTGTGTCTCCTTAGCTTAATGGCAGATGTACCCCCAGACTTATCTTTCAAAGGAACCCACATAACTTGAGTTTTATCATAACTTTCAAATTTACACATGAGATCATCTTGCATACAGCTCAGCAACGTGATGCGAGCAATGCTATTTTTCTTTTACCAAGCTTGATCAGCTTCTAGATCTCTCATGTGTTGAGCTGAAGTTCTATGCTCAGGTTCATTTATGGTATGGTTGAGGGTTTCCAAAATTTCTTGCTCCTCAAGGATGTACTGAATCTTTCGGTGCCAAATATCATAATTGTCACTATTCAGCTTCTCACCCTTATTGAGGTCAGCCACAATGGTCTTGGATGCCGAAGCCATAATCAATTGTTATAACACATTGACATAATAAAAGCAGAATCAATACTAGCACACTTTACAGAGTAACACACATATTTAATTTGCAGTAAAGACAAACTAAATTAATGATATTTTAATAAAAGATACAAAAGTAAAAGTTCACTATATTCCCAATCAACTTCTATGTACAATTGTTCTATTATCAATAATTAGTTTAATTTGTGTAAATTTTAAGTTCTAGGTGAGAACTCCTTTCAATTCTACTAACCTACGAACTCTCACTAGGAAAAAATAATTACATGATCTCAAGTAATTTCTATATTTTTTTTCATTAACACAAAAACATAGCATGATATGAACCAACATACAAACAACAATTATACTTCAACTATAATCAAAATCACAATTCAACAAGTAATGGATTTCTTATTATTGTTTGAATTTTCTAGCAACTAAAAAATTGCAAGTATATTAAACTATATACATGATATCATCGAACCAAGCTCTACACAACATATATGACATTATTTACACACAAGCTAGCTAATGTATTTCCTAAACCACAAGAAAATACAAGCTACAAATGAATAAACTATGCATTAAACCTCAAAAAATACACATACTTAGGGTTTCCTACGCATTTTCATACATTTATAAAATTAAAAAAATATAAAATAATTATACCACAGTGTAAAGCACATTTATACGAACCAAACGCCACTGACCACGCTCCAATCAGAGCTCGCACGCACCCACACGCGCCCATAGTGTAGCATGCCCCAGTGAGCCTAATGGCTCCGGGCTAGTTTGACTGGTCCAACTGGTCCGACCGGTGATCGGTCTGACCGATTTGACCGCCGGACCGGTTGACCGATCAACGGTCAAGTCGGGTCGGGTCAACCTCAGGTCGGGTCGGGTCGGGTCACGGGTTAGGTCGCCGGCCAGCCAACTGCGTCAGCAGTGACGTCATCGATGACATCATCCGTGCGACCGACCGTTGGATGACGTCATAGTGTCGTCATCACGCACCGGTTTGCCGACCGGCGTGTGTCGCATAGGTGCCGGTTCGCCGACCGGCGCGCGTGGTGCACATGCCGGTTTGCCGATCGGTGCGTGTTGTGCACGCGCTGGCTTTCTTAGAGCTTCAGGTGCGTGACGCCCACGCGCAAGGTCTTTTGGCCGTGCGTGTGGGCGCGTCCGGTGTGCTCTGGCAATGCTCGACCCATCGCCGGACTCGTCTCGACCAGTACTTGCACCTTATATGTTTAAAAAATTATTTTAGCTGAAAAAATATTTTGAAAATTAGCCATAACCGCACGGATGCACGTGACCCCGAGCCCATTCTTCGCTTTCGTTTGATTTCAAGTTTTTAGATGGCAATTCCGACCATTAAGCATCCAAACAGTGTAGATTTCATACTCTTGATCTCGATATCAAATGGTAAACGAGAAAATTCAATGAAAAACAAGGCAGAAATCATGACCAGGCTTTGATACCAATGATGGAATTCAAGTTGGTGGAAGACGACTTACCTGATTCCAATGCGCAAACTACAATTAACCCCGAAAGGAATGTTGAATTGCGGATGAATCACGAACAACACCCGATTTTCATGGCGTAAATGCAAATTGTTCTCGTAAAGAAGAAATGGAACGCCTTGATGGAAATGGGAGAGAAAAAAGAAGAAAACTTTCTGAACGTACGTTTGTCCAACCAGTCCAACGGTTGTCTTCAGGGAGCCTTTTATACAACTCCCTTTATACCCTTTCATCGCAGCATATCAAGGCGAAATGGTGCGTGCCAATCGCACCCCATCATGGACGTATTAATTAATAAAATACTACAACCCTCAACAAAGGGGATAGCATGATTTCCCCTCAGGGCTATTGTAGTTCCAATTGAATGCTGGTAAAGGTCCAAGACTTGCCATAGTCAACTTCAGCAGTCCGAGCCCTGGGCTTCAAATCGTGGACTTTGCTTTGTTCATTAATAATCTCCCTTTTGAGTTGGTGGAGGCCACCACTTTCCTTGATGATGCTCAGGTCAAGAAGCTCAAGGGCGTTCTTGCTGGCACTGGCTCAGTGGCTAATTTCATTTTCATCGAGAATCCATCCATTAAGAATCACCACCTTTTCAAGCCTCTTCAAAAAAATGAAAGGAAATAATAATTCGGCTTATATGCTCGTTGTCAATGGCTTTCCATGGATTTTTCTTGTGAGGTTGTATTTGGTTTGCTAGTGTGTTGAAGTGAGTCGTTGGAGTGGATATTTGATTTTTAGTGCTTTCTAACTTGTTGTTCTGTTCGGACTATGGAGCAAAACGCCTCCCTTTCTGCATCGAAATTTGAGTAGATGAATAAAAGTATGTTGCTTCGTCAATTCCTTGAGAGCTAATGTTCATCTAGAAAAATGTTCTTGATAAATTAAGTGATGTAGTAATATCATCCACCCATTACAGATGAGATTACAATAGAATTTGGATCCTATCTACAAAGGGATAAACTAACATTCAGTGTTGCATTCATATAATGACGGCTCACGTCATGCCGATCAAAGCATTATTTAGTTATGGCGCGTCATGCCAACACTTTCAATATGTTCATTTAGTATTGTCCAAGGCCAAGTGGACCAATTCATTGATGTGGACTTTTCTACACATGACTTAATTATGGACGCAGATTCTGTTTTAGAGCCTAGCTTTGGACCTGTTTCATTTTTTCTAAATACACTAGAATCTTGTCATAATCATTTTAACAATAAGCCAGTAATGTATGTGTCCGGATCATGTGAACCTAGCTCACGCTACTGTTAGATTAGTGGGTTCTACATGGGCCCACTTCATCCAATGGTACATGTGAGATGAGCTCACATACACTGAGGGCATCTAAGAATTTTTTTCTTCTACAGTACTCGTTCTGCCTTAAAAGTGTTGAGGTGTGGCATTTGATTAGTTGTTTAACCATTACTTCATAAAATTTCGAAACAATTATCTTTTAAATCCACATTTGGATTCCTAGAACTCTAATGCTGCCGGAAAGCTCGACTCACTATTGTTAGGTGTAAGTATTTTTTGATTTGGATCATCGGGTATTTATTTGATCATGTGTTTTCTAAAAAATGTGGCTATGTGATTTGAGACCAACAAGGGTGTCGGCCAAATGATATCTTGTTGGAAAGCTTACAATGAACTTAGGTGCTCACGAAGTTTCGGGGTGAGATGACGTAATTCAAGGAAATGATGCTAGCATTTCAATCTCTATCTATCTGTCAATGGATATAAAAGTGGGTCAAACTCGCATGATGATGACTCACGTGGCGCACACTCACACACGCGCGAGCTCGATGCACTAATTTGCTTTTGACGTTAGTTAGCAAACCTATAATCTGAACTGATGTCTAATTCTAGCAAATATCTAAATTTTAATTTTTATAATGAATTATTACTGATTTAGAAGAAATATTGAAATAAGTTATTTAGGGGCAATTATCAAGTCAATCCTAAACTTATTATGTCAAATCAAATCTAAACTTTCTGATTTTATCAATTTTAGTGACTTAACATGAATTTCGCTGATAAAGATTAATTCACAAAATCAGGGATTATGACTTAGATATGTTATGCCCAACACATTTTAAGCTTCAAAATCAATAATCCCCTGAGCTTCATCTAGCAGAATAGACTTCCAGCACTCTCCCCCCAGAGATACTGAGGTCATCCATCATACGCACATAGGCTGGACGAAACGGACGAAGGAGTCCTATCTCGGGCTTGAGTTTGACCGGACCAGGCTCTATCAAGAGCCTAGATCGAATTAATTCTTATCAGGCCCAAATTTCACTTCAAAGAAAAGCTAGGCCCACGACCTCGCAAGCCCATGAACACCCAGACCCAGCCGGCTTGGACAAACGAAACCCTACCCGAATACGACCCACGCCAGACCCTGTTCGTAGCCTCCTCTGCTCCCCCACCGCGAACCCCGATGGAGGCGGCCGCGGCGAGTGATGGCAACTGGCCTAGACTTCTTAGTAGATGCAAATAATATTAATTCCTAGGTGATGCGAAAATCATTTTTGTTAGGGTCAAATTGGCCCCCAATTTTCTATGCAATAAATATCTAAATATTTAATCAAAATTTAGATATTAATAGTTGCTTCTCTTTGAAGGCGAGTTTGCAAAAGTTACATTTAAAAATGATTTGATATCTGAATTTTTTTCCATGCATATGCAATAAATAATATCTTGTTTAGAAACAAATGTCCTATGCAAAATGAGCAATATAGTATAATGCATATTAAGACAAATAAGAAAATACATGTAGTTACTTATCGGGAAAGAGTGATATGGGGTGTGAATCATGAGTTTTTGGCAAGTACCAAAGTATTATATTACCTGATGACGTAGGGGAGTTGCTTTTTAGGACTTGGACATGTCTTTGGTTGCCTGTTTGAGCAATGAATTGTTGCCAAGAAGCAGGAGCTATCTTCGGTCGCTTTGATGGTTAGGATTGCCTTTCCAGGACCAACTTGGTGTCTAATTTTTTACGTAATAAATATCTAAATATTTAATTAAAATTTAGGTGTCAACAGTGGCCACTAGGGCAAAAATTTATCGTAGGTTTTATTCCATCTATTTCACAATTGATATAAACAAAGTATCATAACTAGTATGATTCCAATTTATAGTTCACAAGAATAAAGTCAACATTTGGTATCATTCTTACCATCGAAATTTTGTATCAATAGATTTTTACTATAAATAATTGTACCATTGAAAGATATATTACATGATTTCGTGTATCTTGGTAATTAACGTTATATTTTTTATATAGATTATATTTTGAAATACCTGGAGGCTGAATGTTTGAGCTAAAGGAAAATAAATTATGAATCTAAATTATATATATAAAAAAAAGCTAAAAAAGCTAAAAAAGCTAATTTTTAAAATGTTATATCCCTAGATTAATTTTGTATCTATATATTTTTTCTATAAATAATTGTACCACGGAAAGATATATTGCATGATTGCGTGTATTTTGGTAATAAACGTTAAAGATATAGATTTTTTTTATATAGGTTATATTTTGAAATATTTGGAGGCCGAATGTTTGAGCTTAAGGAAAAAAAAAAGTTCTGAATCTAAATTATATATAAAAAAAAAGATAAAAAAACTAATTTTTAAAATGTTATATTCTAAGATTGAACATACTTTGGTCCTAAATGTTAAAAGAAATTGTTTATTTATGTGCATATTGAATTTTGAAGTATCTATAGGCTGAAGTTTTAAATTGATTGAATCATTCTATAAATAGATCTTTGGTAACAAGGTAGGGAAACATAATGCATGGTAATTATTCAAATACTTTGAGGAAATACATTCAGTATTGCATTGGCTCCTACAATCAACCAACTACAATGAAGACATACACCCTCAAATCGTCAATCCCTGCTCTTGTTCTGTATATTTGACTCCATCCCAAATGTCCTCGGGATGAAATATGCTGAGTACATAAGTGGATTTAACCATTTGGAATAGCAGGGGAAGTTGTAGTATTGCGAACAAAGCCACGGGGAGAGAGGCCAACAGAGTGACGGGAATGAGAACCCACTCCAGTCTCTTATCAAGCAACATTGTGAGAGTTGCAACGAAAGCCACGAGCATGAAAGCCAAGGAGAGGAAAAGTAAAGAGAGGCCCATTATGATCTTGTTAGGCAACGAGTGGAGAAAATCTTGCGCCTCATAGCGCGAAGTTAAAATGGCTAGGAATAGCAAGATGGCCGTCACAGAGGAGAACAAACCTAACGCATCCAAAATTGCAAAAACACGGAAAGAATCTTGTCCTAACAACAATGGCACTCCAGTTTGTTCGTCATTTCCTCCGGGCACAGTGAAAGCAGCTGCAAACAATACTGTGGCAATTAGAGTTGAGACGACCATACATGAATTTGCTGTGTCCTTCACCCACCTCTCTCCTTTCTCAGTCAACTCTCTGTGGTTGTCCACGAATTTATTCCAATATGTTTTTTGGTCAAAGTAGGCAGATGCCACCTCAGGGATAACCCAGCTTTCCACAGCCTATGCATAAAACCCACAAATAGGAGTTTCGATAAGTGGACAGTGTAATGAAAATTTTCAAAAAAACACTAACGAGGCCACATATCAAGGAGATTAAGATGTATCCAATACTTGGTGCGAAATTTTCTTAGAAGTAAAGTCCATCTTTGCCGGCAGAATTTCAAAGGTCACTTTCTTCAGAGCTTCAACGATGATATTGTGCTTCATTTAGTCAAATAATATATACATGGAAAGCACTATGCTTCTACTTTCTAAAGAATCAAGTTTCATGGAATTTGGAGTCTTCAAAAAGAATTTTTGGAAAAAATATAGAGAAAATCGTCCGAAAAGTCCTAAATCACTTGTACGGTGATTAATTCAATCTTAAACCTTTCAATTATATTAATTTAGTCATAAAACTTTTGACAAATTGCTAATTTAGTCTTTTCAACCAATCTTGGCCTTGAAAGTCACTAATGTGACAATCTAGTCAGCATCAATGATCTTTCGTGGCACTATTGGTGTAGACACAGGCAATTTTTACAAATTTTTATTTTCTTCATTTTATTTTCATTTTTATTTTTTTCGTTTTATTTTGGAGTCTAGGCTGGCAAGGTCACCAACCAACGCTTGCTTGGTTTGGATGAGGGCATTGCAGCCCTTGTTGGCCTATAGACGAGGGCCTCTGTGTGCTTGCTTGCCACATGCAAGGGTGTTGTGGCCCTTGCCTATGGCCAGCAAGGGTGACCTAGAAAAAAAGAAAAAAATAAAAGAAAAAACAAAAGCAATAAAAAAATTTAGAAAATCTTAAAAAGATAAAAAAATAAAAAATTGCCTACGTCAATACCGACATTCACATCAGCGATTTTTGATCAAAATTGACTAGGAGGCTTAAAATTGACAAATCATTAAAAGATTTAAGATTAAACTGATACAATTAACAGGTTTAGAACTAAAATGACAAATGATGAAAAAGTTTAGAATTAAATTGACATAATGAAAATGTTTGTGACTAAATTGACTATTGTATAAAAGGTTTAGGTCTTTTTGGATAATTATCCCAAAAAATGTTAAGAGCTAGTCAAGAAATCTGAGATAGTCTTTTAGTACTTCTACGTGCTTTATTGAATACTATGCATTGTATTTTGTTTCTAGAGTCCTTTGAGTCATTAGTTTCAATGGTAGCATTTATGATACGTCTAGGATTGTTGGTCTTTTCTTGGAAATAAAAGGTAAATGTCTTGGGATTTGCCTGTACTTAGAAGGTTGAGCACTTATCCTGTCATATGTCTTCTATCTTGAGGGGATTCTTTAGGTGGTAAGCGTCTCTCTTATTGTATTTGTGTCACCTTCTAATCTCCGACCCCTCTAATATGAGTTGGTATCAGAACCCTAGGATATGGCTAGTTGTCTTTATTGTGGACTCAATGTCGCCCATCATGATGTCAAACTAGAAGATTTGAGTAGAAATGTACAACAACTTCAAGAATAATCAGGAAAATTTCAATTATTGTGACGTGACGATTCCCGCTATGACCCTAAAGAAGAAGACAACAAAGAGGAGATTACCTCTTTCATAATGTCAGTCCCAACGCAAATAGTGAAGAGGCTCCATTGTGCCATCTTTAAAGGATTGGTGATTCTTATGATTTTGATGTCAAATTCGACATCTCGAAAGACTTCATCTATTGGCTTGAGACATGTTGAAAAAAAAAAGTGCAATGTTTCTCCACTTAGGATGCTTTGTTCAACTATGGTACTTGCTTCATATTCATATTATGAAAAAAAACCCAATCTGTCCTAAACTTATTGTATAGATATTAATTCAATTTTAAAATTTTTAATTTTGTCAATTGAATCTTAAACTTTTACATAAATTTCTAATGTAATCATTTTGGGTAATTTTCCCAGAAAATAACTGACAAAAAAAATGTTTTTTGTATATTCTCAAAACTATCCAAATGAAATTCTAGCCATCATATTTTAAGAATATTGTCAAGAAGATATTATAAGATAATAATTATCACTAAGTGTGGTTATTAAATATATGAAAAGAATTTGACCAAAAATTAATATATGAAAAGAAAGCTACTTACCGTATACCACTGGAGTTCTCTTTGCATTTGAAACGCAGCCCCGGCTACCTCAGTTACCGCACGGAGATTAGAGCAGTACTCTGTTGCTACGTACTCTGCTGCTGCGCTCATCATTTCCTCCGAGTCGTCCCATGTGGGTCCTGGAACTAATGACGACTTATTGGTTGAGCTTACCTTCAAAAAGAGTCTGAGAATCCTTTCTTGGCGATACTTCACAGCTTCTGTTTCCAACCTCTCTTCACTATGCCGAATCCAAATAAACTCTGGGAAAAATTGAATACACAGCTTCATGATTTCAGTGATTCCCCTTGCTGTAGCTTCATATAACGTGCGTTTCTCTTGGAAAAATTTGATGATCTCAGTGGTTTTCCCATGAGAGATCGCTTCGCAAACTTGTTTTGCCAACTCAATTGCTGCTACGTGTCTCAGCTTCATCTCATGAATTCTCTTGATTATAGGAACTACAGAATGTTAAATAAAAAATGAAAACGAATAATAAAGCGGTGGCTATTGAATTTATTAAAAAAAAAAAAAAAAACAGCAGTCCAGCTTTGCATCCCAATTTTTGTTATCAGACACAACAGTTTAGTATTTGTCGTATTTTCTCACAAAAGCCCCTACCACATTGGTTTGGGTTGGCGGGTGATTGGGAAAACGATCTCATTCTACTTAATTTTTTTTTTACTCTTTTAAAAAAACGAGTTTTTCTTCTTCTTTTTTCTCCATTGGTTTAGTAATTGCTCATGCAAAGTACTCAAAAGGTATAGTCATTTTTGAAACTTTTCCAAGAAAAGGTTTATATCATGTCTGGATGAAAAAAAGAAAATTGGATGTGAAGAAAGTAGAAATGATTAGAGGGCAACTGAAGAAAATGATCTTCCTTGAAGTTCAAATGAGGCTTTATAATGTTAATCATAACAAAGAGAATATAATTATGAGAGTTAACCTGATGGAATAGCTCCGAAAATAACCACTCCAATGACATCTGTCCAGCTAGAGCAGATCATAGTAGTCTTTGCATGTATAAGATTATTTTAGATAATAATATTCATATATGCATAGCAGCTAGTAATAAAAATATCATGTTATTCGTACAATCCATTGTATTGTTAGTCATGCTCAGAACAAGAGCAATTTTTTTTTTTCTTTCTCCATTCTATCTCTCTAACAAAATCAAAACTTTCACATGAGGTCACATACTGTTTCGTGAAGTTTGAGTTTACTTGTTACACCTAAATGACATAGTGAGTAGAGTTAACTTGACTCTATTCCGATTAATAAAAATATGCAACAACACTATACTTCTGTCTCCCTTTTGTTCTTTGACAAAAATAGAAGAATTAGGGACAAGGCTAAAGAACATTTCGGGTGCGTCCAAAAGTTGGGTCAAGGTGACGAATACAACCACGGGCAAAATTTGTGAATAAGTTTTGCGAACTGTAGTTTTTTTTTTTTTTAGTGGTGAGGTGGTGTTTGGGCTCATTTTTGCACGCTTTGAATGGTCCACCTTCTCAATCTCGGGTAATTTAAGAGCGCATTCTCCCATATCGGCCTAATGTATTCAGGATCTTATTTTTTGAGGTGCTTCCAACAAATCTGAAATACAAGATTATAAGAAGAGGAGGAAACTCCTTTAATGTCCAACCAATAGATTGTTGGTACAGAACAGAATATATAACTTGGGGTGGAATTCTCGGATGCACAATTTTGTTGGGACCCACGAAACTCACTCCCATTGAAATATTCTTCTATTCCAAGCCCTTTGATTTTTCCCCCCTGCTCCTATTACCATTCTTTCACGCCTTTTTAAAATTGCCAAATAAAAGTGTAAATTTGCCATGTTAATACGATATAATGATAAACCCATGCCATCATCTATTGTAAACTTATTTTGGAGTCGATGACGCTAGGGGCTTGCCCTCGGTCCCATGCCCAATACTTGAGAGAGATAATGAAGCGAACATGATCTCGCCAATCGAGATTGACGGAGAATTGCTAGGTTTACGTAACTCTATTCCATATATTCTGCTTAGATCAATTAGCCATAAGCAAGAAATTTCTAGGTTAACATCAAATCTTGCCTCAATTTAGACTTCTTGCAATTAGAAGTTGGTGAATACTTAAAATCTTTCAAAATATAAAAATATTAATACAGAAAATTTATAAATAACTTCGTTTGAATTTGAATAATTTTTTAAAGGATTTTTATTAAATCAATTGATGGTATAAATAACTTGGATGATACGTGGAAAAAATTAATTACAAAATTAAATTCAAACATGGATGTTACTCATTTAATGATGAATGTGAAACGGTTTTTTTTCACACAGGCAGTGGGCCTAACACAAATTCTTTTCCAAATTGTGCCAAAGAATTAATGGGGAGCTTTTTTCTACTTAATACTTACAAGAGAAGTAAAAAGCAAACAGGCCAAAGAATTTTAGTTGGACGGAGAGAACAGAGATAGAGACAGTATCTTGATAAAATGGAAGCATACCTATAATTTTGGCGGCATTCCAGAGTGACCTTGTAAGACATTGAAGTACTACAATCAATTTGCAAAGAAGACCTAGTCATTGGATATGAAATCATTATAAGACCTCATAATTTGTTTGTCACATTGTCCAGTCAAGTTCTACGATACTTATGCACTTGGTTAAATCATATGTGGTTCTCAGGCCATTATTCAAGTAAAACTAGGTCAAGAAATCAGAATTATATCCTACAAAGAAACAATCATTTCCAGTTTCTTTTGCTAGTACAGAGGATCTAAGGAAAATGACTTAAAGTTCAAAATCATGAAAGTTCCTAAGATAATGCCCAACAACAAAAATGCATTCCTACCCCGATCGGAATTTTTATTCGTTGGTTCGTAGTTCAAGCCCACCGGAATACCTTCAGTTCAGAAGCAAAAGAGCAGGTGATGAGCCAGGTATGATCATCTTGAAGGGAATCAGTAATGAAGAGATGCGAGTGTAGAAAGTACAGACATTTGTATATCAATGCTTCCAAAACACTCAGCCTGGTTCCGCTGGGAAAGTGAGACTCATTCCTCGCCAACACGTTCAGTATGAGAAAGTAATTAGCAGGCTCTCCCTCCCCCCTTCTCGTGGTAATTAAGTAAGGATACCGCCCCGCTAGATAAAGGGCGATATCTGTCTAAATTCCCCAGCAAAGTTGATCAGGAAATTAAGATAAGTCAAAAATGAAGGAAAAAACAGATGGAATTGAGATAAGAGTAAGAGTAATCGTACGATGATAACCATTAAGGATGAGATCTTTAATGATATCAAACGCGGAGGGACTGCTGAAGGGACGACTTGGCCCCTCGTCGGTCGTACTTTTAGCCAGGAACCAAGCAATCTCCTCATGCATAGAAGCTGCCCGAGCAGATATTGTCAAAGGAACACGTCCTTCATTATCTGCAAGTTGCGTCAACTTAGGATTACTTCTAACTAATGCCTTCACCATCCTTACCCTTCCACACCGTACAGCATTGTGGAGGGCTGTGTGGCCATCACAATCAACCATTTCAAGCGCTTGTGGATTCGGAGACAAGAGGTCAACCAGGTTCTCCAAAAATTGGTCATGTGCACTCAAAGCGGCCATGTGAAGCACTGTTTCTGATCTGCTTGTTATTTTGGCGGTCTGTGAAGTAGGCTCTCGTTCGAAAAATCTTGTAGCAGATTCCCAATCACCCTTGAATGCAGCTCGCAGCAATGGTCGGTAATAGCGCTCGTAATTTTCTGCACTAGACGCAAACTTTTCATATCATTCAATTAATACTTTTATCCTCGCTGACATTGAGAAGTGTCCCAGAAAAGAACAATTTCATGAAGATCCGCCCCAGATATTAATCTCACACTGAAAATAATTCTTGTGAGGGATAACGCACCTGAAATACCTCCAGATAGGGAAGGATCTGATTCAGCCCTTTCTAAAACCTGTTCAATAACTGTAGGCGAAAGAGTGAGCACTAAGTCCTTTGCATAATTTTTTTCCGCTTTTTTCTAGCCAAGGTCAGCATTATGTTTGTTTGGTGATAAATAAAATAAAATGAACCATGAGAACATACAATTTCCAGTATATTTGGGAGTCCATTGATCATGCCATGTTCTTTCTAGGTTGGGACTTGAACATGTACGGGCTGCTGGTTCTACATGATTCGAATTTCCTTGTTCTTCACTTGGTTGCGTTGCCATTGGGTTGCTCCCCTGGTTACAGCCTTTCAACAACAAAGTAAACAGAGTATGCAAAAGAGGCTTTTGACTTTGTCGAAGCTCTAATGTCAATCGGCTTAAGTTGCAAGGGCCTTTTATACCATATGGTTTTCGTTGTTGAAAAGCCCGTCAGCAATGGAAAAATATAACTCTTGTTACATGAAAATTACTTTAAGTTAAATATGGCACAAATTTATAAATTTTAGATTTTTTATAGTATGAAAAATTAAAAAATAGAGAAATTATCTTAGCTCTTTCGAGCTTGCCTCTCTCTCTCTCATCCCTCTGTTTCCATTGCTGACTGAAGTCAACCGTTGGTCGGCAACAATTCTATTACGGTGGATGGGACCCACATAAAATTGAATAACAATCATGCATTTTAAATTAACTTTCTAGTTAATTTTTTTTTTATTATATTGGGGAAAAGGGATTCAGACCGTAAACCCGGTCCGACCCGATAACCCGATCCGCCTACCGGGATATGATCCACTTCAAATTAAATACTAATTTTTAAAATATTTTTTAATTCATTATTTTAATTATATTTTATTCTGTTAATTTTCTATTTTCTCTTCTTCTCCCTGTTCTCTCCTCCCCGAAGCACCCCTACCCCTTGCGCTCTTCTTCACCGAAGCTCCTCACCCGAACCGACGCCACTAAGACAGCCCTCGCCGGCGATCAGGACACAGCCGAGCTACCACCCAGCGTCGTCCACTCCGAACGCCACTCGTCAGCCGACCTCCCGCCCGCCGGCCGAGAGCCACACCACGGCGAAACACCAAACAAACTACGGCGACGATGGCAACGTCACGAACGACTACACGGCCGACGCCCAAAGTCGCCCAACACCACTGAAATATTCCCACAGATCACGGGGTGCACGGACGACTCGATTTCGGCCAAAAACGGGAGGATGAAAACTAGATTTCACTTAAGCATTTTGTCGAACGGGTGAAGGGCGCTCGCGAGTCATGAGGTTTCCGGCTCAACTTCAACCGAGATTCTCGACGGGACTCTCGACAAACAAACAACGACACACGGTAGCTGGAGAAAGGATGGTCAGGGCCGGAGCTCACATGAGCCAGACGACCGCGAGCTCCAGCCCAGCACGCCCGAAACAGGGCCAACATAGGGTCGAGGCTTACCGGAGCTTCGGCGCGGGAAAGGAGGCACGGCGGCAGGTAGTCGGGCACGATTCAGGCGCGGTAACCGGCGATCTCTCCCTCCGACTCTCTTCCCTCGCTCTCACTCGCGGCTCTCTCGTCGGATCTCTCCCTCTCTCTCTGGATTTTTCAGCCTAAGAAACCCCCCTTTCGGTCCAACCTCTCGCCCCTTTTAAGCAGCGTTGCCAGCTGATGCCAGCTGGCCCAGGTTGGTCCTACCGCGCGACGTTCATCGTAGGTCGTTTGCCGTCGAGGCATCGTCCAAAACCAGGCCGAGGAGAGAAGGGGAGAACGGGCCGGGCTTGGGGGGGCGGGGAGAATGAAAAGATGGGCCGACCCGCCCTGGTGGAAAGAGGATAGAAGAAAAGATAAAGGGGCCGTGCTAATAAATTATCTTAGAGAAATCTCTAATTATCTTTAACAATGCAAATGAATATCCCTATTTGCAACAATAAGTCGAATTCTGTCTCCTAACGTCTAAATCTCAGCTACGAAAGCATTCGTTCCACCTGTGTTTCGAGAGGAAACCAGCTATCCAATTTCGCTGGTGGTCTCTCGAGAGGCCTCCAGTTCCTGATTTTCCGTCCTCTACGGACATTAATTGCTTTGTCTGATTTAAGCTTAATCGACCCTTATTCAGGTTTCCTCCATCCGGCCCCCTGCCTCAATGAAAAGAGGAGTTATTCTCCCCTTCCTAAAAGCATGGGCAGATGCAGTATAAAATAGCAGACGTGTGCCAACAAATAACATAAAGACACTAACGAGGTTGTGTTCTTCGTGCTATGAGAATACACAAGAAAAGAATAAACATAGAGCGCTCATGTGAATGTTGCGAGGTTGACCAAGAGGAATACAAAGGAAGTTATGTCCCCAGAAGTTATTTGGAAGAGAGTACATTCTAAATAATATTTATTGGTAAGTTATTCATGAAATAAAGTTATTCACGAAATATCGGATGATTAAGTTATTGACCATACTCTTTCCACCAAGACTTGAAATTTGCCTGCAGTTATAGAAATCATCCAACTTTGAAAATTTTCCAAATTTTTCCTTGAACTTGTCCTTGCTAGCATGAAACATGAGGGGGCTGACCAATTTATGGGCACATCCGTAATTATCTCACCGTGCAATATTTATAGCAAAAGCAGATCAGATGCATTGAAATACGACAGCAAAAATAAATGTCAAATAACAAAATGAAACGTGGCACACTTACAACCACTGAATCGCCAATAATTTAAGTTGGATAGAAGGTACATTTACAGCATGTGATGTAAGATGCAAAATGTGCAATCTTATAATCTCCATAACTAGAACAAGAACACAAATAATCGAGTAGAAAAATTAATACATCTGTTTTGGAAAGCGGAAAAGCGATGATCCACGCATAAGTTTTTCTCCCCTATTACTCTTTATATCACTGGCTCAATGAGACGACTCCCTCACCCTTTAGCATTAGGTAAATACTCATTTGTGAGAATACTTTTGAGAATTAGGGTTAGAGGAGATATTTGAGCACTATTTATAGAGTTTCCAATCAGGTCCTCTCATTACAGGTCAGGCTCAACTCAGCCTACATTAGCTAACCCCATATTAAACTAATTAAGAAACATTCTATTTCACCTTAGACCAATTTCGTAAAACGGTAAATTATAATATCAATCAATGTAGTCCACATTAGGAAAACTCTTACATTCTCTCACTTAGGTTATGTTAATTGAAATTGTATTGTATGTGCATACCTTATTCTAGAGATAATTCTTAATAGTCAATTCCATCACATAAAGTCTCAAACATCGAATCATGGCGGTAATTCTACGTATACACATAGAACATTCCATGGTCACAAGTGTTTTTAACTTTATTGATATGAATTCAATATGGTAGTGTGGCAAATGGATAACTTCTCTCATAGAGAGATCCCATTTATCATTCACCATTCTCTTATCTTAAGTGTAAAAAAAACAAACTTATATCACTAGAGAATGCCTTTATGGTTATATTAAACCCACATATGTCTTGTCTTTACGGTTAACATTTTTTTTTTATATATATATAGAACAAGATATATGCACACGACTAATAACCAGATGCCCCTAGCTTCACTCAAGTTATACAATACCTTAAGACTTTTATCAATATATATTCAACATAATAACAATTCGTTCAAAGAATATCTTATTGAATGTAAAAGTTGATATATATATATATCAAAAAGTTACCAAATATAATAAATATAGATGTAAACTTTATTAGAGAAAAAAGTAAAAAACAGATCCCACTAAACAACAGTATTCCAAGATGCTCCTAAGCCCATGCTAATGACATGTCGTTCAAACACACAAGGGCATATGTCTTTAATTAGTGGATCTGCAACCATATCTTCTATAGGAATATGATCTACTGTAACGTCACTATTCTGTACTGATTTCTTTATGATAAAAAACTTGATCTCCATGTGCTTAGACCCTTTGAGACTTCTGTTATTATTAATAAACAACACTGTAGAGTTATTGTCACAATATAACTGTATGGGTCTATCCATAAAATCAAAAACTGTTAACTCCCTAATAAGATTTTGGAGCCAAATAGCCCGAGAAGTAGCTAAAAAACATGCTACAAACTTTACTTGCATGGTAGAAGAAGATATAGATTTCTATTTCTCGCTTTTCCATGATAATGCACCTCCTGCCAACATAATATGTATCCTGTCGTTGACTTATTATCATCTTGACAACTAGCATAGTCTACATTTGAATACCCTACTAATTACAAGTTTAAAACATGTCTATAAGTCAGCATATAATTTCTTGTAATCTTTAAGTACTTTAAAACCTTCTTGGCAGCAACACAATAATCGCATCCTTGATTTGACTGATATCTACCTAGAAGTCCTGTCGCAAAGGTAATATATGGTCTGGTGCAAACTTAAGCATATATGATACTTTCAAGCACACTAGTATAAGGTACATCCTTTATTTGAACTTTCTTAAAATCTAAATTAGGGTACTATGAAAAACTCAAATTATCATCCTTAATAACATAAGCATTTTGTGGATTACAATGTTGCATATTAAATCTTTTCAAAATACAATCAATATATGCCATCAGAGACAAACCCAATGAATGGCGATAACGATCCCTATGGACCTCAATGCCAAGAACAGAATATGCCACCAAAGTCTTTCATGTCAAAATTTTTCAATAACATCCGCTTTGCCTCATGCAGTAATCCGATGTCACTACTTGTAAGTAAGATATCATCTACATAAAGCATGAGAAAAATATATTTTTCTCTCATTGACCTTGTAGTATATACATTGATCTACTTTATTCTAAATAAATTCGAATGAAGTGACAACACTATGAAACTTTAAATACTACTATTTAGAAGCTTGCTTAAGGCCATAAATAAATTTTTCAATCTACATACAAGCTTATCTGAGTCATCTGTTGTAAAACCTTCAAGTTGCATCACATAAACCTCCTTATTAAGGTCTCCATTTAGAAAAACAGTCTTAATATCCATCTGAAAGAATCTTTAGAAGATACTAGAAAAAAAAGTTACTTCATAATCTATTCATTCTCTTTTAGCGAAACCCTTAACTACTAGTCTAGCTTTAAACTTTTCAATATTTCTTTTGGAATCCCTTTTATTCTTGTAAACCCATTTGCAGTCGATAGTCTTATAACATACAGATAATTCAACAAGCTTCCAAACAACATTGTGTTTCATAGATTGCATCTCATTTTTCATCGAATTTAACCATAAATTTGATTGAGGACATGAGATAGCATCCGTATATGTCATAGGATCAATAACATAGCCAATATCATAATCATGCTCTTCTAAGTAGACTACATAGTATCGTGGTATAACTGAACGCCTTTCCTTAGTCAATTTTCTAAGTGGAGATACTACAACCTCATTCTGAATCTGAGGGGCTTGAGGAATTTCATCAGAAACTACCTCAACAATAGGATCCTGAGCCGTAATAGGCTCAGTTTGTGGTGTAGGAGGCTCCATAATCATCTGCACAAGATGAGACAGGGATCCAGTAATCCCCATCATACTGTCATCTATAATAGTTTGTGAGCAGCTATCCTTTTCGGCTACATCAAATTCCAAAAATTTTGCTGTTTAAGATTCCACAATTCTTGTACTTCCATAAGGGTTATAAAACCTATACCCCTTTTGTCACGTCCCGGAGTTCTGAGTGCGCGCACATTCCTTGATGGTCAATAAGTTTGTGACGTCCCAGGATGCATTGCTGACCCATTAATTTTATTACACATGCAGAAGCAAATAAACAAATCCCCTAACAGCAAACGGCATGGGATAGAAAAGCAGGATAATAAATTTACAACCAAAACATGTCTTTATAAATAGTCAACTAGTTTATATACAATATTAGTCTATCTACCAAAAGGATTAGTCCTCAAAAGTAAACTGTCCTATGACCTCATAATTGGACACGTTTACCGATCCTTCGGACTCCACAAGCTCCGAGGGCGCCGGGTCCACCATAGCACCATCAGGATGGTCAACTGTACCCTCGCCAAAAATAGCGTCTACTACCGCAATTGGGACCTCAAAACCTTGGAGGGGACCCACTCTGTGTTCATTGAGCCCGTGGTAGAACCACGCCCTAAATCGATGAGGTACCCTTCGAGGTAGGCCCTCATTGACCTAGACGGTGGTCACTACGAGCTCATAGACCCAGACCCCGTGGCCTCCGGGAACAGGAAAGTCAGTAACCAACTTAGTCTCCCTCCGAGGCTGACCATAATGAACCGGCGGGGCCGCCATCTAAGGACTTGAAAAGAATTAAGCCCACGATGGGGTGAGACAATGTTTCAGCAGATTCACTCCTTAAACTCTGACTAGGAAGGAAATACGCCTAGAGGCAATTTATCCACACAAGATAGAGGACTTACCCCGTCTCAGATCCTCCTTGCACGTCAGCACAGTTCATATATACAACCACATGCAATAATCAAACTCAATTAATTGGAACGCCACCACTTTCATCTCAATAAATACAAGGGTCCCAATTATAAGGCAAAATCGTTATAACATGTCTTATTTTGTGCCACACAATTTTGTCCCATAATTAGGCGTGTCAAATCAATCAATCACACGTCTCAATTGATTACGACCTAAGGGCCATGGCTGACTCAATAGTCAACAGTCTTTCGGTGTAGCCGGGCATTGTCTCGCACCATCAAGTATAGCAACGTCTACATCTAGATGGCTTTTCATATAGGAGTATTGGTCCAACTTCCATTGCGACCGGCATTCATTGAATTGAGGCATTCCCGAAGGAGTATCGTCTGGCCTCAAAGGCTCGTGACGGGTTCTCATATCATTCATGCACTCATCCAATCCTAGCCAAGACATCGTACTTTGCACTCAGATGTCCCAATTAAAATAATATACTTTGCCCATTTTCTTCATGTTAAAAACACACGGTAAAATAATCGTGTGTGGGTACACGATTAATTTGAGTTAAAAATTTGATATGTCCCCTTTCAAAAATCTCACTATTTAATATAGTACATAAAGACATTTTTGGCGTTAAAAATTAAACCGGGATTTTCTAATTAAACATCAAAATTTCATAATTTTGGAATAAATAACCACAATTCAAATCACCAATCAATTTGTACAAATTAACACTCAATTGCATAAACTAAGTACACCACTACAATCAGCACAAAATTCCGATCACCATCCATCGCGGTATAATTTCCGGAAAATATTAAATAATTAAATAAATACCAAAAAATAATTAAATAATTCAAATTAAATACCATAAATACCAACTTAGGCTGAAAACACTAATCTAACCACCTAAACATGCTTAGAAAATTTCCGAACATGTCTAGATAAATAGTACGATCCATCTAGTCCTTAATTAGTCTATTCTAACTACCTAATATGTACAATTAAATAATTAAATCACTAGTCTACACTAACTAACCATTTAATCCCTAGTTAACCTAAACTAATTATCCACTAAGCATCATTAACTCCCTAAGCAGAGTTTAGCAAGTAAACTCATCGGTTTAGCTGGCTGGTGAGTCCACGACATCAGCGATGCAGAGGTGAGCGACATTCGAGCCTACGACAACACCAACAGAGGTCCGGGCGGGCCTAAAAATGGGCCTTGAAGACCAAGAACCCTTGCTAGCTTTGGCTTTTGCTTGGGTGGGAAGAATCGGTTGAAGGGGCTGCTTGGCTTAGGAAAGGGGCACGGCGGGATGGCAAGGGCAGCGGGAGACCAGGCGGGCAATTTCGATGGCTAGACGGCAATGGTGGAGCTTCGGCTGAGCTTCGATAGCAACCGGGTGGCTTGGGACAGCAGTTAGGCACGTTAGGAGGCGTGGGCGAGTGGGATGATTGCATGGGCTCATGGGCGGCACGACAAGCATAGGATGGCAGGTTCGGCAATTCCAGGCAGTGGTGGATGGGTAGGGGGCTTTCTCTAGTTCTCTTTGCAATTTTTGAGCTCAAAGGTGACACAACAATGGATAAAGTGGGGCTCAAGGTTGAAGAAGGAGCTGCTGAAGCTTAAAGGGTCCCAATTGGCCTTAAAGTCAAGGTAAATATCCATTCTACTCAAGTTCATGCCCCCACCAGCCTTGGCTGTCATCCATGGCCAATTTGTAGCACCAAATTTCCCCTAGAAGCTTCCTCAAATGGTCCAAAAGTGGTTGCCCCTTGGTCCTACAAATTTTGGACCATTTCCATCCAAATTGAATTCAATTCTCATACAATTTGATCCAATTGAAGCCCCAAAAATTCAGGCAAGGTGCCATCATCCTCTTATGATTTTTCTTCATCAATTGAACCAACTTGACAACAAAAAATGCAACCAAAAATGGTCCCTCGAATGTTCCGGTCCAAATTAGCTTTGATTTTTTGCCGAAATCTCGGGTTTGCAGAAAAATTTTCGGAGGATGAGTCAATGTTCCTAAAATAAATCATGACATGACAAAACTTTCAATTTATGAAATTGGGTTAAAATTCTCGATTAATTTCAACCAGGTGTGATTTTAGCATGACCTAGTCTGTAGGGTAGCTTTTAGGAATTTTTAGTGCAATTGACCCGCACTTAATTATTTTTTAACCATATTGTACATCTTCGACATATTGGAGACTTTCGGTTGTCGTGAAAATCTCGAAATTTCAAATACGGGCACAAGGTATATAAATGACAGAAAAATTGACCTAGTGTCATTCGATAAAAATTTTGCAATCAGGTAGAATCACCCATACACTAATCACATACCTCTATCGAATTGACATATCTCCAATCTTTGATTGATTTTGACAGTGCCGAATTGAACCCTGCAGATTAGCACGGTCGAGTAGTTGATTTCTGGTCAAATTCTCATGTTTATTGCGTTTAAATTCCTTAACGGCTTCACCATATAGATTAGTTGATTAAAAACCCAACTTATTCAATTGAAAAGAGAACCTGAAAATCAAAATGTCACACCTCTAAATGATCTGGGTAAAATATGAAGTAACACCCAGTAGTTTTAGAATCCAGCTTACTTAACGTTAGATTATATAACTTCACTTTTGTAGGACATCCCCAAACTTTAAGATGATTCAAGCTAGGTTTACGTCCTGTGCACAGCTTGAGAGTGATAGGGCTAGTAAGGACACCTAAAGGGGGGTGAATAGGTGTTCTAGAAAATTTACACTAGACTTTTAACAAGTTAACTTGTCTTTCAAGAATAATAGATTGAATATGTAAAAGACTATAAACAGTTAGATAAAGTTACGAATTAAAGCAAGGAGTATAGGGAAAGAGAATTGAAACACAAGGTTTATAGTGGTTCGGCTTAGACCAAGCCTACGTCCACTCTCCCGCACTGACCGCCCACTGGCTGGATTTCACTATGAATCAAAAAAAAATTTTACAGTCTAACATCCTTGATTCCACAGTGTAGAAACTCTACTACACTTCCTCAAGGTCTCACAAGTATTTAATTTTTCTTTTAAGTACAATTTAAGCTCAGCGATTAAAATAGCAAATAATTAGGAGTTTCAGACTTTGAATTTTTCTTTCATGCACACACTCGAACAACTTGAGCATCTTCCTTATATACTCCTTCATGCCTCTATAACCGTTGCACTTTCCAAAGAAGTTCTTCCAATCTACCCATTGGACAGAATCAATCAAGCAGATCTCGAGTCATTTAAGGAATGTGATGATAGCCCACCAATCCTGTTCGCCCATACAATTAGGATCTAGGTTTCCATAAGTAGAACTTTCCAAGTGTACTTCATCTTTCAAAAGATCTTGATTATCCAAATTGATTCCAATAAGACTAATTGATCACAAGGTTCTATCTCTAGCCGTAAGATCTTCTTCAAACTGTAAGAACCGAATCCTTCAAGATAAGCTCGCATCTGGATAAGTCTTCTCTTTGTCAGTCTAGAAACTATTTGTGATGCTAGAGTTTAAATCTTGAGTCTAAAGGTCTTCAAAGTTTGACGAAAGAGTCTGCACGTCTTCAAACTAGACTGATGGAAACGTTTTGTCAATCTCAAAATAATGAGGAAGTTTTCTCCAACAATCTTCCTCTTTTTGATGGTGACAAAACTTTCCTGCAGATTTGAATACTTTTGTCCTGCAAAACAACACTTAAGCAAAATAAGATAATTCATAGAAGATAAGTATATTAGGATATGGATAGTAACAATTCTACAACCACAGAAAATATGTTAGTCCTGCAAAATAACTATCCTTTCCATAATCATTATCATAGTCTAAGTTACTGCAAGCATCAAAAGATCAAATCAAACAGTCAAAAAGTACAATCCACAACCAAACAAAAGATAAGTCCAAAAGTCCAAACCAAAGTCAAATTTGCACAAACTTTCTCCCCCTTTTTGTCAACAGCAAAAAGTGGAGAACATAAAAAGAATTGGATAAAATCAAGGTTACTTGGGGATGTGAACAAATTGGAAATCCCCCATAGACTTAACAGTCTCCTTCAGCTTCCTCAGATCCTCTTTCAGTTGTTCTATATCCTCACCCTTTGCATTTGCTTGAACTTGAAGATTAAGGGCTTGTATTTGGTTGTGCAAAGAAACTGAAGTGGCTTTATGAGCATTCTGCATGGTCTGAAATTCACATCCCAACCCATAAACCTGAGCTTTAATCTCCATAAGAAGTTCGAGCATTATTTTAAAGTTTGCTAAATTGTTAGTTTGAGTACTTGCTTCATCATGATCAGATTATGGAGTGTTAACTGATGATGGAGCTTTAGCATGAACATTCAAACTTGGAGATGAAGCCTCATTACCATCTTCGGGAAATTGAGAGGCATACACATCCTCTAGATCGACAGGAGAATGACTAACATTATCACTAATAAAAGCAAGTGAAGAAGTACCTCTTTTATCAGCAGCTCCCCCTATTTCAGTGCCTTCAAGTGGAGAAAAGTACTATTCTTGCTCTTTCTCTTCTTTAGTATCACGAAAATCTTGTCCTTCTTCCTCTGCATGAGAATCACCATGATCCTTTTCTTTTGCTTGTTCTTTTCCTCTCTCTTCTTCTTTTGTTCTTCCTTCTTCTTCTTCTTTCCTCATCGCTTCTTTCTCTTCATCTCTTTGCTCTGTCACTCCTTTGTCTTGGTTCTCTCGATCCTCTGTCTCTGTAACGAAACTCTGTAAATTTTTCAAGGCAAGAGCAGAGATAGTGACGTCATCCTCATCTTCTTCACCCTGCAAGATGAGTGCTCTCCTCTTCTTAGATGGTGCTGTCATGGGCTCTTTGCCTTTCCTTTTTCCAGCCGCAGAGTCTTGTCGTGCCTTGACAGGGGTCTTCACCTTAAAGCACTCCAAAGCCTTGTTTAGCTCCTTCAGACGTATCTTGGAAACCATTTTTAGTCCCACTACCGTTGGATTAATGGTTTGAACACACAGAATTTTGGGAGGTTGAATGTTAAGGTTTCTAAACAAATGAGTGATAAGAGCAGAATAAGGGAGTTGTCCCTTGTCCTTTATCACTGTCCTATACATGTGCATAAGGATAGTGTGAGGCAGAGAGAACTTAAAACCAATGTTAATAGTGTACATCAGCTTTGCTTCAGAGTTTGAGACAACAGTCTTTTATGTGGATTTGGGTCTGAGATAGTTAATGACAATCTTGTGAAGTAAGATATTGAAGGCATTCATCCTGGAGTAAAAAATCTGGCCTTCAGCAATCCTATTTCGAACAAGCACCAAGGTAGCATGAGCAATAGACACACTGATTGGTTGGAAACACCCTCTTTCCACCCCAATCACATCAGCTAGAGTGTCTACATCAACCACAAAATCCTGGTCTCTAACACTAAAAGAAAATTTATTCGTATCTAAAAATGATAAATTGGAATAGAAATAAGCTGTAAGTTCTAGATGAGCAACAGTTGTTTCAGAGCAAAAGCGTTCGAGTTGAAGCAATGTAAACTTCTCCTGTAACTTCACGTTCAACGAATCGAGAAAATCAAAATCCACACCCATAGGGTTCATCACCCCTCGCTTCAGCAATTTAGAATAAGCTTGCTTGTGCTCCCTAGAACGAAAAAGATCCATTTTTGTACCACGAATGTTCGCAGCGACACCCATCTTGTGCTTAAAATGTGTGAACATCCTCTCGTTATTATCTTTTCCTTTAGGTTGATTAAATGATCCAAACCGTGGATCACTTGGGAGATTTGCAAAGGCCCTTTCTATCGAACCAGCAGTAGCAATGCCCAAACTCTCAATCGTTTTTAAAAAATGAGTTTCATTTCTGTACCCTTTTTTGCTCAAAAACTCATCAATAAAGGTCATTGGAGAACCACCTTCCTTCAAAGCGGTGTAGAGTTTGAAAAGAAATGTGGGCTTAAGAGTCCTTACAGGTTCTACATTCTCGATGATTTCTTCCTCTGCTTGTTGTTGCGAAGGCACTTGAGTTCTAGCCTGAGAAGAATGGCACGGTAGAGAATGTTGTTGTTGACTTTGCTACTGCCTTGGAGAGTCTTCTTCCTTAGTTAGATCAAACTGCGTAGGACCCTCATGCATATGTCGTGGTCCTTTGCTTGCGATCCTAGAGGACTTCCTTTGGGAAGATATTGTCACAGTTTTTGAGAGATTTCTCGAACTCGATTCGTGAAAAAGATTAGAACTTTATGATTAAACTAGTGAGAAAAAAGTAAGAAAGTGAGGTTCTGTGATCTAGGATTTGTGAGTGAAAACGAAGAAGAAAAACAATAGTATATAAAGCAAATAAAATGAGGTATAAGAATCGTCATAAGGAATAAATAAAATTGCCTTTTTGAAAATGAATAATTGCCTCTTTAAAAAAGAAAATCTGCCATAAATTCAAAGACTCGAAAAAGATAATTTCTAAAAATACAACAATCAATTAGCGATTAAAAAGTAACTGTACCTTTAAAAATAAAATAAAATGCTGAAATCGAAATAATTTACAGTCGTAACTTTTAGTTATTCTGAGTCTAAACAACTTCAGACTTTTCCTCTAAGTTTGAGCACCTTCAGACTTTATAGGATAAAAGTTATGATGTTCAGTCTGGTGCAAATAGACTCAAATAGGCTTTTCTCCAGAGGCTTTGTAAATATGTTTGCCACTTGATTCTTTGAATTGATGAACTGTATCATAACTTCTCCATTCTGAACATGATCTATAATGAAATAATGTTGAATATGTATGTGTTTTGCTCTTGAATGAAGAATTTGATTCTTTATAAGATTGATTGCGCTTGTGTTGTCATATTTGATCTTGGTGCATGAGTTTTTGATTCCAAAGTCTCTCAATTGTTGCTTTATCCACAAGATTTGAGAACAACAACTTTCAAGAGCCACATACTCTGCTTCTATTGTTGAAAGAGCTACAATGCTTTGCTTCCTTAGAACCAAAATACTGTTCTATTTCCCAACAATTGACACGTACCAGAAGTACTCTTTCTATCAACTCTGCATCTTGCTAAATCTGCATCTGAATATCCAAGGAGGGTAGAGTCTCATTCTTTGGGATACCACAAACCTAAATTTGAAGTAGTTGCAACGTATTTGATGATGCGTTTTGCAGCACTTAGATGAGATTCTTTGGGATCAGATTGAAATCTAATACAAATGCAAACACTATACAAAATGTCAGTTCTAGAAGCAGTAAGATAAAGAAGTGAGCCAATAATACTCTTTTAGAGCTTCTGGTTAACTTTTTTTCCTCCTTCTTCTTTGTCTAGCTTTGTAGAACTTGACATTGGTATTTAAGTCTTTTTGCAATTCTCTAAACCAAACTTCTTGATGAGGTCTTTTGCATATTTTTCTTGGTGAATGAAAATTCCTTCTTTCAATTGCTTCACTTGTAATCCGAGAAAGAAAGATAGTTCACCCATCATGCTAATCTCAAATTCATCTTGCATAGACTTAGAAAATTTATTGCACAGGTTTTCATTAGGAGATCCAAATATGATATTATCAACATAGATTTGAACGAGTAGAAAATCTTTACCTTCTCTTTTAATAAATAAAGTAGTATCAACTTTACCTTTAACAAAACCCTTCTAAATTAGAAACTTACTTAACCTGTCGTACCAAGCTCGAGGTGCTTGCTTTAATTCATATAGAGCCTTCTTCAGTCTGAATACTGAGTCTGGTCTCCTTGGATCTTCAAATTCAGGAGGCTGTTCCACATAGACTTCTTCTTGGATAAATCCATTTAGAAATGCGTTTTTGACGTCCATTTGGAATAACCTGAAATTTTTATAGCAAGAAAAAACGAGTAATAATCTAATTACTTCTAACCTTGCTACTGGTGTGTAAGTCTCATTATAGTCTATCCCTTCTTCTTGCGTATATCCTTTGGCCATGAGTCTTGCTTTATTTCTCGATCACTTTTCCTTTTTCGTCTATCTTGTTCCTGAAAACCCATTTAGCTCCAATAATTGATTTACCTTTTGGTTTATGAGTTAATTCCCAGACATTGTTAATGCTAAATTGTTTGAGTTTTTTTTTTGCATAGCTTCAATCCAGTTTTTCGTTAGCTAAGGCTTCTTTTATGCTTTTGTGTTCTATTTCAGAAATAAGTGCCAAAGCACTTGACTCTTCTCGCATTTTGGATCTGGTACAAATCCCTTCATCAATGTTGCTGATGATGAGTTCCTTGGGATGACTAGACTTATTCTTCCAATTACTAGTTGGTCTGACAGATTGCTGATTTTCTACTTCAGTTGATTTTTCAACTTCCGTTTGTTGTTGATCTTCAGAAGTCTGAGTTACTTCAAGGGAGGTAGACTTTGTAAAGTCTGGAGCAGGTTTAGATTCTTTAGGTTGAGTCTAAATCAGTTGATTCTGCACAGAGTCTTGGAATTTGACATTCATAGATTCTTCCACCGACTGAGCCTTCTTGTTGAATATCTTGTAAGCTTTGCTTGTGGTTGAGTAGCCAAGGAAAATTCCTTCATCTGATTTCTCTTCAAACTTACTAGTTCGATCATTTGCATTTTTCAAAATAAAACATTTGCAACCAAACACATGAAAATAAGAAACAATTGACTTCTTTTATTTGAATAACTCATAGGGAGTTTTCTCCATAATAGGCCTTGAGAATAGTCTATTAATAATATAACAAGCTATAGAAACTGTTTCAGCCCAAAAACGAGAAGAAATATTACTTTCAATTGAGATAGCTCTTGCAATTTCTTGCAAAGATCTATTTTTTCTTTTTACAATTCCATTTTGCTCTGGAGTGTATGGAGAAGAGAAAACATGCTGAAAACCAGATTCATCACAGAATTTGACAAAGTCTTGATTTTCAAACTCACCTCCATGGTTTGTTCGTATGCTTGAAATAGTATATTCTTTCTCATTCTGAACTTTCTTGGCAAACTTTGAAAAGTGAGAAAAAGTTTCAAACTTACTTGCCAGAAAGTAAACCCAAGTAAATCGAGAATAATCATCCAAAATTACTAGGCAATATCTCTTTTCACCAATGCTTTGAGTTTTAGTTGGTCCAAAAAGATCTATATGCAGAAGTTGCAAAACATGATTAGTAGAAACTTGATTTATTGGTTTAAGAGAACTTCTAACCTGTTTTCCCAACACACATGGTGTGCAAAAGTCAGTTTTTTGATACTTTAGGTTAGGCAGTCTATGAACAAGATTCTTGGATGAGATCTTGGCAATTTGTTTCATGTTAACATAGCCAAGCTTTTGATGCCAAACATTTGTTTCATCTTGAATCGATATTAGACATTGAGATCTTTCTGGTTTTATATCCATAAGATAAATGTTCCTATGTCTTCGTCTAGTAAAAGATTGAGAAAGATCTTTACTAGTTCCCGAACATATTTCTTCTTGGAAGTTGATTTTGAATCCAGTGTCGCATAATTGGCTAATGTTGAATAGATTGTAATTTAGTCCTTCCACCAAGGAGACATTGTTGATTGTGAGACTTCCAATCTTTACAGTTCCATACCCAACAATTCTTCCTTTGCTGTTTCCACCAAAAAAAACTCTTCCACCATTTATTTGCACAAGTTTTATAAAACAACTTGAATCTCCAATCATATATCTCGAACAGCCACTATCCAAATACCATTTAATCTTTTTCTTGATAGTGACCTGCAATTACAAAAAGAATTCAAGTTTTCTTTGGTACCCAGATCTTTTTGGGTCCAGAAGAGTTAGTTTTAAACATAGTCTCTCCCCAATCCTTCTTAACAAGCCTCCAAATCATAGGACACTCTTTCTCAAAATGTTTTGAGCTGTTGCACTTTGAACATTTAAGAGCACTTCGGCCAACAGGTTTTACAAAGACTTTTTGAAAATGATTTATGTAAAAAGTTTTTGTAGGTCTTTGTTTGATTCTTTCATTTATCTTTCAAAAATCAATTAAATGAATGGTTTCTGGGGTCATTCCCAATCCTGACTTGTTGAATTAAGGTCTTTGTACCGAAAGAATCTATTCCAATTTCTCATATCCTATTGAAAATCTTTTTGAAATATTTGAAATGTCTTGTTTTAAAAATGTATTTTCTTTTGAAAGAGAGTCTGCATTTTCTTTTAAAACCAAAAAACTTTTGTCTAGATTTTCAAACTTTTCTTTCTAAGAAATTCCTTATTGCTTAAGTGTAGGATTCTCCATTTTTAGCTTGGAAATCCTCTTAAGAGAGGTTTTGAGACTGAGACAAAGTTCATCAATGTATTTCGAGACTTTAGTAGGAATTTTTAAATTTTTTACCCCGATTTGACTGTCTGAGTCTGAGTCTAAGTTTAAATCTATCTCAAAGTCCGAATCTAAACTTGATTTTGCCATTAGACATATATTGGCATAATCTTCATTAGTTTATTCACATTCAGTATCACTCAATGTCTATGCTTTGAGAGCATTTCTGTATTTCTCAGCTTTTCCCTTCTTTTTCTTCAACAGAGGACAATTGGATCTGATGTGTCCATTTTTCTTGCATTCAAAACAGATTACGTCTTTGTTGGCTTCATCATCCTCAGTTGATTTGTTTTGAAACTTTTGAGTGCTTTGTTTCTTCCAATTGAATTTTCTTCCCTTTTGTTCAGTTTCTGAACCTCCTTATCATAAGTGCTAGCTCTTGATCGTTCATATCATCTTCAGAGTCTGTAACATCAGAATTATCATTAAATTTTAAAGCAATTGACTTCTTACCTTTGGGATCTTTTTCCTCGTTAATTTGCTCCACTTCATAAGACTGAAGTGTGCCAACCAGTTCATCTACTAAAAGCGGCATGATCCTATGAGTTTCCCTTATTGAAGTCTTCACGTGATTCTAGTCTTTGGAGAGTCAACGCAGCAATTTGTTGACCTTCATTGGTCTTGAGATTGGCCGTCCCTGATACTCTAGACTGTTTACAATTTCTGTAAAAAAACTAAACATATCAGTGATAGATTCTCCTAGCTTCATCTTGAAGGCTTCATACTGTCCGAGTAGAATATTGATCATTGTTTCTTTCATTCGATTAGTGCCTTCATAGGTAATGTGCAGCCTATCCCAGATTTCTTTGGCTGTTTCATAAGAAGAAATTCTATTATACTCAGGAGGAGATAAAACACAATATAAAGAATAAATTGTTTTAGCATCAAGAGCTTGTCTCTTTGTTATTTCTTCTTGTGTTATCTCGCTAGCATCTGCAACTTCTTTTCCTCTTTCTGAAACTAATGCAGCTTTAGGAATAATTCTTTTTTCTATCACATCTCATTTCAGAGGATGTTTTGATCTTAGGAATGCATTCATCTTGTTTTTCCATACACTGTTTTCTTTTCCTTCAAAGTAAGGAGGTCTAGTGTTGCTTTGGCCTTCAACCAAACCTAGAGCCAACATACTAGGCATAGATCTTTAACTCAGAAGTAAAAACACTTTAATAAAATGAGTACATAGGCTTTGATACCAATTGATAGGGCTAGTAAGGACACCTAGAGGGGGTGAATAGGTGTTCTAGAAAATTTACACTAGACTTTTAACAAGTTAACTTGTCTTTCAAGAATAACAGATTGAATATATAAAAGACTATAAGCAGTTAGATAAAGCTACGAATTAAAGCAAGGAGTATAGGGAAAGAGAATTGAAACACAAGGTTTATAGTGATTCGGCTTAGACCAAGCCTACGTCCACTCTCTCGCACTGACAGCCCACTGGCTGGATTTCACTATGAACCAAAAGAGATTTTTACAGTCTCACGTCCTTGATTCCACAGTGTAGAAACTCTACTACACTTCCTCAAGGTCTCACAAGTATTTAATCTCTCTTTTGAATACAATTTAAGCTCAGCGATTAAAATAGTAAAGAACTAGGAGCTTCAGACTTTGGAATTTTTTTTTCACACACACACTCAAACAACTTGAGCGTCTTCCTTATATACTCCTTCATGCCTTTATAACCGTTGGTACTTTCCAAAGAAGTTCTTCCAATCTACCCGTTGGACAGAATCAATCAAGGAGATCTCGAGTCATTTAAAGAATGTGATGATAACCCACCAATCCTGCTCACCTATACAATCAGGATCTAGGTGTGGCATCCTAGAATTCCTTGCCAGTCATTAGGGGTGCTCAAATTAATGTCTTGTATTAAGGACTATGGCCGAATTTTAGTGGATAAATCTTGGAAAAGGGTGACCTATCTTTGGCCATATGTATTGTGGATTAGAATTTATGGATTCATGATATCAAGTGTATGGTTATTTAAATTTTTTTCACTTTAGTACTTTGGTTCAATAAGGATATAATTAGTATTTAAAAAGGGGGTTAACTTGATTTAATTAGGCTTGGGCCTTAGGCCCAAGAGTGTGGACCTTTGATGGGCCGAAAGGCCGGCCCATGAAGCCCATGAAGAGGGCTGCCATCGACCAAGGAGAGAGGGGGAGTGGCTGGCCCAAACCTTCAAGCCCATTATGCGTGGGAGATGCCAAGTGGCAAAAAGAAGGCTTCATCCATTGGCCATTGTGGGTGGCTTCTCATGATGGCTAATGATTGTGATTAAGGGGGAATAAAAGGAGAGAGTGGCCGGTTTAGGGGGCTGTCGTCCAAGTGAGAGAGAGAGAGAGGGTTGCCGAGAGAGAGTGAGGAACCGAGAGAGAGGCGGAAGAAGCCGACCGTCCGTCCGCCCGTCCGTCGCCCGACGTCGTGCGTTCGCCGTCCGTGTGCCGTTGTTTGCTCGATACAAAGGCAAGTTGGGATCTATATTCTGCTCTTGCATGTTGTATCTTGCATGTGTGTTTGAAATTGTGATGAATCTCGGTCGTTTAGGGTGTGGAATCCGAAGCTTGAGTGTGTTGTTCTTGAAATAGCATCCTGTTTTTGACTATACTGCCTGACCCAGAATGTTTTAGAGGCTTGTAGGTGGATTATGAGTCGACTTTTGGCTTCGACTTCTTCACAAAAGTTGTAGAAAACATCTCAAAGTATAACATACTAAAATTTGAGATGAAATGGTTGAGTTTTACGGGGTGAAACCCTCCCTCTACGAAAACGCTAGATCTGGAACTGTTTTTTCGACCTCTTGGTGGTTTTGTGTTGCATGTCACTTTTTACTAAGAATTTCACTTCGACTTATTCTTGAAAGTTGTAGAGAACATCCTGATGATTAACATACTCAAATTTGAGGTAAAATGAACAATGTTAGCCCAGTGAAACGATTTTCATTTGAAAACGGTAGATCTGGAAGTATTGTACTGGACTCCAGCGACTTCGTGGACTATAAGGTGACTATACTTTGAGAATCTCACCTAGATCCCTTAATTAAAGTTGTAGTGGAACTCTTGAGGTAAAACATATCAAACATTCAGAGGAAATGAAGGAAGATAAGTAGGCAAAACCTCGATTTTTTGGAGACAGCTAAACTGGACTGTTCAGTACTAGGAACAGTAGCTTCGTCCGTCCATAGTAAATTATCTAGGACGTATCTGGCCTTAATGTCTTCATGAAAAATCTACCTTAGGGCCTCGAATATCATATGGTAAAATTTCATAATTTTTGAAGGTCATTCGGGTATTTAAAATGAAATATTTCAAGAACCGCACAATTTGATTATATCCGAATTTTTCAAGCTGTGAAGTGTGGGCTATATCTTTTTGTGTGAAGTTCTTTTGGGCATGTGTTCCACATGGAGTTGCTACCTTTATGTCTTTTCTATCACATGTTCTGATTTTATGATTTTTGAAGATCATATGGATATTCAATTTATATGTTTTCCGAAATTGTGCAAGCTGGAATTTGATAAATCTAAAAAATCATGATGTACAGATTATTTTAAGTTGTATGGACCCCATGAATTGTATTGTCATAAGTGATTATATCTTGCTGCATGTATGATGATGATTGGAAATGCATATATGAACCAAATGATGAAAATGATCTTATTTGCCATCACATCATATGCCATGTTGAAATTAAGCCATAATTGTAAATGTAAACTATGATAAGTGAGAAGGCCGTCAGAGGTGTGAGCCGACGATACCCCGGGAGTGTCGGGATGCCTGGCCAGGAAGTGTAAATACCGGATGCCCAGTGGCCTTAAATGGCTAAATGCCGGAGGGTCCTCGGGAGTTTCGAGATGCCCAGAGAGTGGGGGAGCCGGAAGCCCAGAGGTTTGTACCGGGGGATGCCTCGTGATGCCAGTTGGGATATGAGATGCCCGGAGGTTTGTGCCAGAGGTTCCTCGCGATGCCAGTTGGGGTGCGAGCGATAAATGTGGGATGCAAATACTGGTCCCGGGAAAGAGAAATGTGGTGGCCCAAAATGAAAGAATAAAATTGGGAAATTGAAATTGAATTATGCCTGATATGGTACATGTATGCATGAATGTATGATGGTGAGTGCATGGATGCATGTGCACCTATGGCATGATGACATGTGTGACATGATGATGATGAGTGCATGGATGCATGTGCACCTATGGCATGATCGTATATGTGACATGATGATGATGAATGCATGGATGCATGTACACCTATGGCATGATGGTACATGTATGACATGATGATAACGATTACATGAGGATGTATGTACATGTGGTGTGATGACATATGCATGGCTTCAAGGTAAGTTATGCATGGATGCATGAATGACATGTGTTATGCTATGATTGTTATGATTGTATGGTGTGATGCATTGAGTGGTCTATTGGGTCATTTACTTGCTGAGTGGCTGTACTCATCCCTTCGAGGACCAACATTTCAGATTAGAAAGATGCCGCTCCCTGCTGTCATGCGGGGCGTCTTTTACGGCCTTCCTTCGGACGTGGAGGTCAAGTGTGTGGAGATAGACTGTCCCACCATCCCTGGTCTGACATTCATTCGGGTTCGTGCATTAGTGATGTATGACGTGGGCTTGGCTGAGGGCCCAATCATACAGGAGTTCATATCCGTTCACGTTCGTTGAGACGGAGTGATGCGGGGGATGTTGCCGCCGCCACCGCCTGACGCATCGGGATGGGTGTGATGGCCCGTGCGTGAGAAGTAGGAGCTGTAACTTTTTGGACAATAGCCGATACTAGTGGATGGAGGACTTTGCATGATCGACATAGTGGGTCGAGTTGTCTCTTTTTGGGGTTATGGCCGAGCATGGCTAAAAGTCTTGGCCTTTCTTTTGATGTACCGACCTGAGAAAAATCCATCATGAAAAATATGTAAATAAAAGTATCTTGGCTTTACCTTTTCATATGATGTTTAGTGGTGTGCAATTGTATCATGGTTGTTGGTGGGAGAATTGGTAGAACTCGATTATGCTTCCGCAAATAAGATGCGCTAGGACCGTTAAAAAAAAAAATGCCTAGGAACTAAGGTTCTTCTTTGGTAATATGTGGTGACCTCAGGTGCTTCGGGGTGCCACACTAGGTTTCCATAAGTAGAACCTTCCAAGTATACTTCGCCTTTCAAAAGATCTTGATTATCCGAATTGATTCCAATAAGAATAATTGATCACAAGGTACTCCAGCCGTAAGATCTTCTTCAAACCGTAATAACCGAATCCTTCAAGATAAGCTCGCATCTGGATAAGTCTTCTCTTCGTCGGTCTAGAAACTATTAGTGAAGGTAGACTTTAAATCTTGAGTTTGGAGGTCTTTAGACTTTGACGAAAGAGTCTGCAAGTCTTCAGATTAGACTGATGGAAATGTTTTGTCAACTTGAAAACAATGAGAAGGTTTTCTCCAACAAAGAGGAGTCAATGAAACCGCTTTAGTAGGAACACAATTTAGAATATAAAGCGTTGTTTTCAAAGCTTCACCCCACAAAAAATCAAGTAAAATGGTCATACTAATCATACTTCTCATCATGTTTATAAGAGTGCGATTGCGCCTTTCATCCACACCATTTTGTTAAGGACTTTCAAGCATAATAAATTGAGCTATTATCCCAGAATCCTCTAAATATTTAGCAAACAACCCTTTAAGTTGTCCATTATCATAATGCCTATCAAAATACTCAGCATCACAATCAGATCTAACAATCTTTATAACTTTTCCCAATTGTTTTTCTACTTCAGTCCAAAAATCTTAAATTTATCAAGAGACTCAGACTTTTCTTTAATCAAGTATAAGTATCCATACTGGGAATAATCATCAATAAATGTGATGAATTTTTTTTTTTTGCACGAAGTAACTGTGTATGGTCCACTAATATCAGTGTGAATAACCTTCAACAAGTTAAAATTTTGTATCGTAGTTTTCTTCCTTATCTTAGTCATCTTACCTCTACAATAGTCTACGCAAGTCTCTAGATCATTTTTAAGAGTAGGTAGGATGTCAGCTTTAATAAGCCTTTCTACTCTTTCTCTAGAGATGTGAAAAAGACGTTTATGCCACTATGCATAAGACTGTTCCTTAGGTAGAGGCCTTTTGGAAACAACATTTTCAGCTGAATAAGCAACGTACATATCGTTAGGAAATAAACACAATCGATACAATCTATTGGATAAATTGCAACACTCAACCTTATTTAAATTATAAAACATAGAAATATTATTACTCTTTATTTCAAAAGAGTATTTGCACATGTTCAGACAAGATACATAAACTAAATTCCGCCTAAAAGAAGGTACGTAAAAAGTTTTTCTCAGCATCATCCTAAAACTAGAATCTAAAATTAAAATAACATCTCTCACAAACTCAACGTCAACTTTAATGTTGTTTCCCACAATGAACTTTGATTCATCATGATTTGGCATCCTTCGATTTATGAACTCCTGTATGTTAAACGTAATATAATTAGTTGCACTGTTATCTAGCCACCAAGAACTGGTTGGGGCTTCAGATAGATTGGATTCACAAACAAATGCCAAAGAATCATTACCTTTAGGCTCACTCTTGGTTCTCTTGAACAACCAAGCTTTATACTTATTGCAGCGTTTCTTTACATGTCCTCTCTCCCTATAAAAGTAGCAAATAACACAATCCCTCTTGAATTATGCTTTCTTATGACCAAAACTATTAGAAAGACTAGCAGCTTCAAAATTTCCTTTATTGTTGGAAGGACTAGCAGCTTCAGAAATGCCCTTATGAGTATAATTTTTCAACTTTTTACCCTTGTCGTTCTAGGACTAGAAGCATAAAGGACAATGTGTCGTTTATCTTTCTTTAATTTTTCTTCCTCTGCCACTACTCTTGCAATCGGGTCATTAAATGACTAGGTCTCATCTTGGGAACTATAATTGGTCTTGATAATCCCAAAATTAAGAGGAAAAGTATTTAGTGCTTGATACACAATGCAAGTAGTGGGAATAACAACATTGAGAGCCTGAAGCTTTGTTTGCAAATCTACCATCCTCAGAACATAATCTCTAACTCCACTAGAACTATCATACTTCATATTAAATAGTGTTTACAGGTGTGTCCCTATCTCAGCATTAGACGAGACATGGTTTATAGCCACCAAGGCTTCTATCATTTGCCTGGTAGTGCAGCCTGCAGGAAAATCACTTTTCAAATGTTCCTAAATAGAATACTTTATGGATAGTAAGCAAATTCGATTACTCTTTTCCCAAGCAGCAAAATATGCTTTCTGAGCTTCTGCACTCTCGGCAGTAAGATCTGTCAGCCGATCGGCAGTGAGAGCCATATGAACATCTGCCATCTTCGTAACAAACAAAAAATCTTTTCTCCATCTCTTAAAGTTTGAACAACAAGAATTTTCAATAGTGACAAGGTTATCGTTTACAGAAAATGTGACTGAAAAAACAAACAATGTATATAATTAGCATCATGTGAGCACTATATAACTTGATGTACAAGTACACATCTAGAGAGTTATATGCAAAATCATATAGTCACATTTGGGTAGAATACATGATATGCTGTTGTACACTCCTCATAAGATAGTGGTTATGAGAATATATTCTAACTTTCGTGAATTCATCACCTTTGGATATATGAACCACTATGATCAGTCACTTCTCTACCACTCCACCATGTATCCCTCTATGAACTAATACACAATCACTTCATTTGGGAGTATGACCATGCATTAGATTAGGAGACATCTCAATCATTATACGAGACTGATATTTCTCAAACCTAATCAAGTGTGCCTCTTTGGCGGTCACAACTCAATTGAATCCTTGAAACTCTCTCATATCGGAGATATAAATTTTACTTTTCATATACATCATATACATGTGATTTTAACTTTAGTAATAGGGGCAATATATCACTAAAATCACATATGATGCTAATTACACTACTTTATTCATTAACAAAAGTTAAACTTTATATATATTATTAATGAATCATACTTTTATAATATTTATGTGATAACATACTTGTAAACGAACATCTCTATTTACAAAATTACAGAAAAATACAAGAAAAATATACTAAAAATACACATATTTAGGGTTTCATATGTATTTTCACATCCATAAAATCATCAAAGATGTAAAATTAATGTACCACAACATAGAAAATGATCATACGAACCTGTAGCCACCAACCACGCGCCAAACAGAGGCTCCACGCGCCTGCATGTGCCGCCTGAGTGCGTAGAGCACATGTGTGAACACGCTAACCCCTCAAATTCGGTCTGATTGGCTCCTCGCTCGACCGTCACGTGCGACCGATTGACCAGTTTGGTCGACAGTTGACCGATTCGAGAGGGTCAACGGGTTGTATTGGGTTGGGTCGGGCCCTAGGGGTCGCTAACATCATCGTGACGTCAGCCCTCGCGTGTGCGACGCACGCATGAGCAGTGGCTTGCTCGTGGGAGTGCATGAGGGCACGTGACCATGCGTAGGATGCGTGCTCGATGCCCTGGCGGCGTGTGGCCACACATGGGGCGTGTGTTCAATGCCCTGGCAGCATGTGGCCATGCGTGGGGGTGCGTGGGGCCTCCCCTGGTGACACGCCACCCACGGTTTTGCTCGTCTCGATGAGCACAATCCGAATTTATAATTAAATTTGATTTTTATTGAACATAAAGTCACGAAAAATAAAGCGAAAGTTCTATGCATTTTGAGTTGTAGGTTATGGTTGCTTTGATACTACATGTAAGATGCAAAACATGTAATCCCAAGATCTCCATAACTAGAACAAGAACACAGATAATCGAGTAGAAGGATTAGTGCACCTGTTTTGGAATCCATTGTTCTTGATACAGAAGTAGAAAAGTGATGGTTCATGCATAAGTTCTTCTTTCCTATTGTCCTCTGTATCACTGGCTCAATAAGACGGCCCCCTCACCCTTTAGTGTTAGGCAACTTGTGAGGATACATGAGAATTAGGGTTAGATGAGAGACTTGAGCACTATTTATAGAGTTTCTAACTAGGTCCTCTCATTATGGGCCCAGTTTAACTCGGCCCACACTAGCCAGCCTCATATTATACTAATTAAGAAACCTTCTATTTCACCTTAGATCAATTCCGTAAAATGGTAAATTACAATATCAATTAATGTAGTCCATATTAGAAAAACTCTTCCATGTGATGCCCTAAAACAAAAGTACAGCATGGTAGCTATGCTTCAATTATCATAAATTGTCCTAACAGCACGTAGTTGAGGATCCACATCACAAATATCCCCCACGGCCAGTAGGTGGTTTCGACCATTTTGACATACAAATTAATGTATTAACTAAGTGATAGAAAGGTAGCTGCAAAGGTACTTCATATATAAATCCACTTCAACTGTCCGCCTAGGACGATCGTAACTTTTGTTCAGCAAAGTAGTTGGGATGTAGATGCAGATTTATTTGGTCATTTCTTAGTTCTGTCCGCCTAGGACAATCATAACTTTTGTTCAGCAAAGTAGTTGGGACGTAGATTTATTTGGTCATTTCTTACTTCTGTCCTTTAGAAAAGATCTATTGATATGACTTTTCCTTAGCCTTTTGCCGAAGATCCATTGACACCAGAAAGACGTCCATGTCTTTTGATCGTCAACTCGGACTCGATGAGACCAAGCAAGACGCTAAAGAGGCAAAATCTGTTAAGCGTTGAAGGCTTCAAGTCGGCAAACTCAATTGATTGACAAGGGAACTAGTTGAGAAATATGAGCGAAAATAAGTGAGTCTCAAAGCAAAGGCGTAGATTACCAGGATTGATTAGGTTGGCAAAAGGCTACGATGAAAATAATCTTCAAGGGGATGAAAATTAAGTGTTGGAGTCAGCGATTTCGGATACAACCGTCAGAGAGACAGCCATGAAGGATGAAATCGACGCCACCGCCAATAAATAGAGCCAAAAATCCAAAAAGGGATTAAAATGACATCTGGTTAGAAAGTGGAAACATGAATTTAGGAAGCAACTGACAATAGTAATCATGAAAGAGCGGAGAAACAATCGTCGAGTGATGCCATCTTTTATTGCTTAACAATCATTTGGTAATAGAAATCACTAAATTGCAGGAGTTACTTAGGATGTGTTTGATTTCTTTGTAACGCCTGAAATAAGACCATATATTGTGGTTTGCTTAGCCTTCACTTCTCTTAATTCTCTAGGGGCATGTCTAGATAGACTCTTACATTTTTCCTCTTGCTCAATTTAAATCTTGTGGCGACGCACTTTGGCTTTTTTAGCTTGTAACACCTGGAATATAGTCAATATATAGACGTCGATGGTTAGATTCATATTAAAATTTTAATTGCCTTTTAAAAGTTGGACAATATTTAACTTTTGGCAGACAATCATGGGGTTCTTTTTTACACTTTTTGAAGAACAAGAGCAGACAGGCCCTTGAAAAGTTTGGGTCAATCCAGGTTATCGGGCTTCAAATGTCACATTCGTCAGAGGCTTCCGAAGGAGTGATTCTAAAAAAATTAATTGTAAATAAATAAAATGTAAAATCAGATAAATTCATTATTACATTGGCAATCTACTAACTGTACTTGTAAAATTTTAACGAAGTTAGTAATTTACTAATTTATTAGGAAGATGGTAAATTCGAGCTTATATGATTCAAAAGAAGTCAGCGACTTATTATTAATTTATTACGATGTTGGTAAAATACTGGCATTTTACTAACCACGTTTGTAAAATTTCGAAGAACTTGGTAAGTTGTTAATTAAATAGATTGATGATAAACTTATTATAGTGTTGCTAAATTGCTAACCGTCCTCGTACAATTCTAGAGGAGTTTCTTTTGGACGTTGCTAAAATCCTGAATTAAATTTTCTTACCAGCAGTAGTTTAAATTACCAACATCTTTGGAAACCTATCCGCTGTTCAAGTTCCGTTGTTCACACAACTTGTTGGATTTCTGAGTTGGGCCGTTCCATCATTTTCAGAAAATCCCAAGGGGTGTTAAGAGGAGTTATTTTACTTCCGTAGTTGAAGTTCTGTCAAGTGCATCTTATACAAAATATCTTCGTTAACATCCGGAGAGCTAATGAACATGGTAAACTGCACATGCTTCTCTTTTTCCCAATCTATCGACAGCATCCGCACATCCGTTTGCGTATCAGTATATATGTTCAATTTGTTACACCGACGTTCCTTCCTGTTTCTTGCACATTGACAAGTAGAGGTTCTCTGCAAAGATTGGGAGACTGTTTGTTCTTAAGAGAGAATTATGGAATTTTCTATATATTTCAACATTTTAGCCTCATCCTTCATGTTTTTGCCACCCCAATATTTTTTGTTAGCCAAATTGGACAGAGTTAATGGAAAAACTTCATTGCACAAATTTAGTAAATTTTATGACTTGATTGTATTTATTGAAAATTTTAAAGCTCAGTTGTACTTTTGTGACAAGTTTTAAAACTTATAATGTATTTTTCCTATTAAAATATTTGAAAGTGTGGGGTGCCTTGCAAGGTTATGCTTCTTGGTACTAAGAAAAGGAAAATAGGCTTTAAGACATCTAATTGCTTGTTTGTTGGTTATGTTGAACATAATAGTGCATTTCTTGTACTAGAAGGTGATGTGCTTGATAGCAATACAATGTTGAGACAAAGAGTGCATAATTTTTTAGCATATTTTTCCATTAAGAACTGAACTATTATCATGCACCCTTTCATACAGTTGATATTGAAAAATCAATTGACGAATTGAGAAGGAATAAAGACCAAGGACAAAAACTTCTTTTGAAAATGATTTTAATAATTATCTTGGTGATAATGATTTTTTAATTTACTTTAAAGCAAATTTCGCTTAAGAAAGTCGTTTTTTTTAAAAAAAATTTAAAAAGCCATAAAAAATGAGATCAATTCTATTTTACAAATTTAAACTTAGGAATTGTTGACTTAACATCAGATGCAAAATCAATTGGTTGTAAATGGATTAAAAAAAAATAATCCTAACAGTTCCATTGTTAAATGTAAAGAAAGATTAATTGGAAAAGGTTCCAAGGGATTTGAGGAATTTGCAGTCATTGTGAAAATTCCATTTTCCCTAAGATTAGTATCTTCCTTAGAAATGAAATAACTTAAAAATAAAATGTTAATTATTTTGACACATTTGCTCCAGTAACTAACACTTCATTTATTCGTGTTTTAATCACCTTAGCTTCTATATTCAAACTTCTTGTTCATCAAATGGATGCTAAAGAAACTCTTCTAATTGATAATTTAGGAGAAGAAATTTACATGGTGCAACCTAAGGGCTTTAATCTTCCCAGCCAAGAAAAGAAAGTTTGTTAGCTCCTTAAATCCTATATCATTTAAAGCAAGCACCAAACAAAAGGGTGAAAATTTTGATTAAGCTTTAATTAATAATGAATTTTCCTCTATGGGAGAATAATTGATGATGGTAATCACGAAAGGGTAAAGAAACAAAGGTCGAGTAGTGAAGTCGTTTGTTGCTAAACAACCATATGTAAATATAGATTGCTAAATTGCAGGAGTCACTTAGGAAGTGTTTGATTTCTTTGTAACGGTGAAACAAGACCATATACTATTGTTTGGTTAATCTTCATTTCTCTTATCTCTATTGTTTTCTTTATTTTTTTACGTGTCAAAATTTCCGCCCGCTTTTAAATGACTAATTTTGCTCTCATCTGTGAAGAGTTATATTTCTTACTCGAGGGGCCTCCTCGTGACCGTTTGGTCAATGATCTTTTAAAAGAGAAATTAAGTGGTCGAATGGTCACATGGTCAGTGATCGTTCCACCACATTTCAAGAACTCCTTTCATTTTCACCTTCATTCCCATATTATATTCTCCTTTGAAATTTGATCAATCAATATTTACGCCTGCATTCCTTCCTGCAAGTTCATACACTCTGAGAAGAAGAGGCTCTATGAGAAGATTGTGAGATTGTTCATTCTTAAGGGCATGAATAACTACTAAAGCATCTAATTCAATAGTTGGAATAATAAAGTAAAAGAAAGATTTCTGGAATTTTCGGCATATTTCAATGTATCTTGAAGTTTGACAAAAAAAATGTATCTTGAAATATAACATATGAGCTTATTTATAGGCTTTATTAAATAATTATCTAAAATAACATATCAATCAAGATATGCATAATCAAAGTGAGATATATGTGCAATTTCGAGAGATGCGGAAAATGAATAGAATTGTCAAAATACATAAGAAATTGTCTTAAAGAAATCTCTAATTATCTCTAACAATGCAAATGAATATCCCTATTCTTAACAATAAGTCAAATTCCGTCTCCTAACGTCCAAATCTCAGCTATGTAAGCATTCGTTCTACCTGTGTTTCGACAGGAAACTAGCGATCCAGTTTCTCTGGTGGTCTCTCGAGAGACCTCCAGTTCCTGCTTCTCCGTTCTCTACGGACATTAATTGCTTTGTCTGATTTAAGCTTAATACACCCTTATTCAGGTTTCCTCCATCCGCCCCCCTGCCTCAATGAAAAGAGGAGTTATTTTCCCCTTCCTAAAAGCATGGGCAGATGCAGTATAAAGGAGCAGACGCATGCCAACAAATAACATGAAGACACTAAGGAAGTTGTCGTCGTGCTACGTAAATACGCGAGAAAAGAACAAACACAGAGCACTCGAGTGAATGTGTGCGAGATTGACCGAGAGGAATACAAAGGAAGTTATGTCCCAAGAATTTTTTTGGAAGTGAGTACATTCTAAATGGTATTTATTGGTAAGTTATTCACGAAATATCGAATGATTAAGTTACTAACAATACTTTTTCCACCAAGACCATTTGAAATTTGCCAACAGTTATAGAAATCATCCAACTTCGAAAATTTTCCAAATTTTCCCTTGAACTTGTCCTTGCTAGCATGAAACACGAGGGGGCTGACCAGTTCATGGGCCACATCCGTATTTATATCACCGTGCAATATTTATAGCAAAAGCAGATCAGATACATTGAAATACGACAGCAAAAATAAACGTCAAATAACACAATGAAACGTGGCACACTTGCAACCACCGAATCGCCATAATTTAAGTTGGATAGAAGGTACAATTACAGCATGTGATACCCCAAAACAAAAGTACAGCGGGGTAGCTACGCTTCAATTGTCAAAAATTATCCTAACAGCACGTAGTTGAGGATCCACATCACAAATATCCCCCATGGCCAGTTTCGACCATTTCGATGTACAAATTAATGTATTAATTAAGCGATAGAAAGGTAGCCGCCAAGATACTTCAGATACCCAGTGGCCACTCTTCCAACATGGAAGGGGGAGGTGAGGGGTTTAAATCCCTACCTTCTCAGGGGGGATGGGGTGGGGACGCGTCAGTTTTAAGAGTGGGTTTCGACTTCCACGCCCTGCAAGAGGCAAGGCAAAAGTCTGAGAGAGAATGTAGAGTAGGAATAGCGTAGGACTGACAAAAAAAAAAAAAGAAGGTACTACGGATATAAATCCACTTCAACTGTTCGCCTAGGACGATCATAACTTTTGCTTAGCAAAGTAGTTGGGACATAGATTTATTTGGTCATTTCTTATTTCTGTCCTTTAGAAAAGATAAATTGATATGACTTTTCCTTAGCCTTGTGCCGAAGATCCATTGACACCAAAAAGACGTCCAAGTCTTTTGATCATCAACTCGGACTCGATGAGACCAAGCAAGATGCTAAAGAGGCAAAATCTGTTAAGTGTTGAAGGCTTCAAATCGGCAAATTCAATTGATTGATGAGGGAACTAGTTGAGAAATATGTGCGAAAATAAGTGAGTCTCAAAGCAAAGGCATAGTTTACTAGGATCGATCAGGTCGACAAAAGGCTACGATCAAAATAATCTTCAAGGGAATGAAAATTAAGTGTTGGAGTCAGCGATTTCGGATACAACCGTCAGAGAGACAGACATGAAGGATGAAATCGACGCCACCGCCAATAAGTAGAGCCAAAAATCCAAAAAGGGTTAAAAATGACATAATGGTTAGAAAGTGGAAACATGAATTTAGGAAGCAACTGACAATAGTAATCATGAAAGAGTGGAGAAACAATCGTCGAGTGATGCCATCTTTTATTGCTTAACAATCATTTGGTAATAGAAATCACTAAATTGCAGGAGTTACTTAGGATGTTTGATTTCTTTGTAACGCCTGAAACAAGACCATGTATTGTGGTTTGCTTAGCCTTCACTTCTCTTAATTCTCTAGGGGCATGTCTAAATAGACTCTTACGTTTTTCCTCTTGCTCAATTTAAATGCTCAATTTAAATCTTGTGCCGACGCACTTTGGCTTTTTTAGATTGTAATGCCTTGAATATAGTCAATATATAGATGTCGACGGTTAGATTCATATTAAAATTTTCATTACATTTTAAAAGTTGGAAAATATTTAACTTTTGGCGGACATTCACGGGGTTCTTTTTTACACTTTCTGAAGAACAAGAACAGACGGGCCCTTGAAAAGTTTGGGTCAATCCAGGATATCAGGCTTCAAATGTCACATTCGCCAGAGGCTTCCGAAGGAGTGATTCTAAAAAAGATTAATTGTAAAGAAATAAAATGTAAAATCAGATAAATTCATTATTACATTGGCAAGCTACTGCCTGTTCTTGTAAAATTTTAACGAAGTTGGTAATTTACTAATTTATTAGGAAGATAGTAAATTTGGGCTTATATGATTCAAAAGAAGTCAGTGACTTATTATTAATTTATTACAATGTTGGTAAAATACTGGCATTTTACTAACCACGTTTGTAAAATTTCAAAGAACTTGGTAAGTTGTTAATTAAACGGATTGATAATAAACTTATTATAGTGTTGCTAAATCGCAAGCCGTCCTTGTACAATTCTTGAGGAGTTGGTCATTTACCAATTCTTTTGGACGTTGCTAAAATCCTAAATTAAATTTTCTTACCAGCAGTATTTTAAGGGCGCATTTGATAACATTTATGTTAAAAAATTGTTCTCGGGAACAGAAATTAAAAAAAAAAACTATTTTTGTTTCGAGAATAATTTTTGACCAGAATAACGCATTTGGTAATTGCATGAAATTTTTGTTCATGGAATAGAAAAAGAATAGAAACACGTTTGGTAAACTTGTGTAAATTTTTTGTTTCTTTTAATTTTTTTAATTTTTTAATTTTAATTTTCCTTTTTTCTTCTTTCTTCCTTTTGGTCGATCACCGGCCTCGGCCATGGCCTTGCCCAGTGTGATATCCTGAATTTTTCAGTTCTGCTTTCAATTAAATTAATCGAGTCTTTTATTGACGCACCTATAGTGTTGTTCTCCGAGCTGATCACTCATGAGGTAACTAGACTATCTGGGGAAGTCATTAAGGAATTTTAATACATTAGACTTGAGAATTCGACCAAAACTCGACTACTCGATTGTGCTCATCTATAGAGGTCATTACGACACAGTTAAAAATCGATCAGGGATCCGAGATAGGTCGATTCGACTAAGATGTATGGCTAAACGTGGGTGATTCCACCAAATTGAAAAATTCTCATTGACTGGCACTAGCCTGATTTTTCTATCATTTTGGTACCCTGTGTTCGTATTTGAATCCTCAAGATTTTCCCAACAACCGAGAGTTGCCAATGTGTTGAAGAGGTTCATTGTGGCTTAAAGAAAATCGACCATGGGTCATTTGCACTAAAAATTTCTGAAAGTTACCCAATAGCCTAGATTATGCTAAAATCGCGCCGAATTGAAATTAACCGCGAATTTAAATCCGATTTCAAAAATTGAAAGTTCTGTCATATCACGAGTCATTTTAGGAACGTCGACTCTATTTCTGAATTTTTTTTTGCAATTCGAGTTTTTGGCAGAAAAAGTCGTCATATGGCCGTTTTCGACCGGAAAATACAGATGACTGTTTTTTATCGCGAAATTGGAATGCAAGTGGGTCCTATTGGTTAGGAAAAATACCAATTTGATCGATGATATGTTGGTTGAATTTATAAAGGTTGGTTTGAGTTGATTCAAAGAGGATTGAAGTCCACTTTTGAGGAATTCAATCTAAATTCGTGTGCCCCCATGGCCCATGACCTTTGGACTACTTCAAGCTTCTCGAAGGAAGCCATAGTTGCTGAAAATGTGCTGTGCAAGCTAGCTAGGGGTGGGGGCCAAGTGAGTAGACAAAAGGATGAGGAAGAGACCATGGAGGGACCCTCCATAGCAGCCGGTGCCCTCTCCCCCTCTTATGCCCGTCGACCACCTCCATTGAAGGCCAAGAAGCTTCAAAATTCCTAGAAAAACAGAGTAGCTCACCTTCCTTCTCCGTCTGAGCCACCTGCCAAAGCCGGAGCCACTGCCGTTCGCCGTTGCGGGCCCTCGTGGGCCTTGCTGCTAGTCCCACCAGTTCGCGCGTTCCTGGCCACTGTCTCACCCAGCTCTCATGTCTAGCAGGTCGTCCAAGCCTTGCCTTGTCACGCTCCAATCCTCTGAGCACGTACCCATCCCTTTATGGTCTATTAAATAGCAACGTTCTAGGACGCATTGCCGATCCATTCATTTTTAAATGCACATGTGGAAGCAGATAAATAATCTCTAGACAACAATTCAATGGGATAGAAAAGTAGGGCCACCATTTTTGAAAATCACAACACACCTTTATACATATTATATTAATTTATGTATATTACTATCCGATATTTACAAGGCCTATAAAAAGGTTGATTCTCAAAACTAGTTGTCCTATGACCAACTATTCAGACTTGTTTGCCGATCCTTCAAAGTCCACAGGATCCGGGCGTGACGGCAGGTTCTCCACTACACCATTAGGAGGGTCAGTTGGATCCTCATCCCGGATAGCATCAATCACCTTAGTAGGGAAGTCAAAACCCCTAAGGGGACCTAGCCTAACATCGTAGGGAGTGGTATGGAACTAGACTCTAAATTGATTGGGTATCTCCTGGTGTGGCACCTCTTGAACCCAAACTGTGGTCACAACTAGCTCATAAATCCAAACACCTCTGGGATTAGGAAAAACAAAGACCTGCTCAATCACTCTCACGGGACGACCATGACACCTAGTGGGAGTCGTCATCTACGAACTTGAAAATGTTATCCCACAATAGGGTGAGACGATGTCTTAGCAAGTTCAACCCCTTAAGATCCGACTAGGAAGAAAATACACCTTAAGGGCTGCCTAGGCACAATCACGAGTCAGAGGACTTACCTTGGCCTTGATTCCTTCCTGCAAGTCAATACAATTTATAATCTCATCAAGTCATATCAACAAATCAAATCATTCATTTATATCGACTCATCGATCAAGCGACGCAGTCGATTCCATGTCAATAAGACCATTCCCCGGTCATCTCAACCAATACCATCTATAAGTCCGATCATAATCCAGGACTGCTCACTCTAAGCCAATAATAGATCATATAGCTTGCTAGAAGTTGCCTCAAATACTAAGATAATATATCATATATAGGCTCGCTAGAAGCTGCCTCAAATACTGATATAGTATATTATATATGCTCGCCAAAAGCTGCCAAACATATTTTCATAGTATGCTTAGAATTATATATGCTCACCAAAAACTGCCAGATTCACTGATCTGATATATTTATTTTGCTCACCAGAAGTTGCCATAATTAATGGTCTAACCATCTGACCATTGCTCTATTTTTACCATACCTGATAAAAATACTCGTGTGTGGATACATGGTCGGCTTTAGCCAAAATACATTATTTCCTCTTTACAAATCCCACCTTTTTATATGGTCCACCAAAATACTTTTGGCATTATAAACCAACGCTTAGTTATTTTCCAATTAATTACTGAAATCGATTAAATTTATGAATAAATTCCTAAAACACAAATCATGCACAATCAGCACAAATTAGAGCTCAATTAAATAAATAGATCACACCACAACAATCAGCATAAAATTCCGGTCATCGACTATCCCAGTCTAATTTTCAAAAAATAAATAAATAATTAAATAATTACATAAATTAATTAATAAATGACAATAATTAAAACTTAGGCCCGTAAAGCCTAATTAAAAGCCGAGACGGACCTAGAAAATTTCCGAATCACTCTAGATAAATACTAGAGTTTGTCTAGGCCCTAATGGCACTAACTATCCACCTAACATAAATCGGTAATTAATTAAATTCACTAATCAAATCTAACTAACCACCTAATCTTAGCTTAGTTTAAACTAATCAACCCTTAAGCATCATTAACTTACTAAGTGAGGATTAGTGAGTTAAACTCACTTGATTAACGATCCACTCGGACCAAAACAACGGGGATGCGGAGGGGCTTGATAAACTTCAAAGCGGGACCACCAAGCGGGGCTAGGACGGGTCCGAAAATGGCCTCGCAAAGCCCACAACCCTTGCTGAAAATAGCTTCAGAAATTGGGTCCAAAGAGTTGCAACGGTGGTTGGTTTGGGCACGGTTTGAGGCTAGGTTCGGCGGCCACGGGTGGGGGTGCAAGTCGTGATTGAAACAGCCATGAGTTGGGTCGAGCTACGGCTGCTAGACTTGCTGGAACGGGGTTGCCGTTTGGGCCTTGGATGGGCTTGATGTTGTGGCCGAAAGGAGGAGATTCGATGGGATACACGAGTGCGTTGCTAGCGGGGACGAGTGAGTGCTGCTGTTGGGCTGCAAAGGCGGGCCAACTTGGACGAATGGTGGAGCGGTGGCAACTGAAGACAATTTGATGGGGTTTGGTTGGGGCAGAAACATGTGCAGGTGAATGAAAGAAAAACAAACGAAAGAGACAAGGGGGGGCGGAGGGGTGGACGAAACAGCGTGGTCCAGCGGAACACTCCTGAAAGAACAAAAGAAATAAGAGATAAATAAGAGATAAGAATGGCAGGGGTTGTCGGTTGCGAAGGGGAGGGGAAAGAAGAAAATTTGCGGTTGTGAGAGAGAGAGAGAGAGAGAGAGAGAGAGAGAGAGAGAGGGGGAGAGACGTGCGGATTTGAGAGGGGGGCCAGCTTTGACCAAAATTCAAAGAGATCCAACACAAATGAAGACTGAAGAAGTGGGTTGTCAGCTGAAGGAAAAAAGAACGTGCGAATTTGATGGGACCAAAGAGGGAAGGGAAAAAAATAAAATACAATTATAATTTTGCTTCAACTTCACGACAAGAATAATTGGTCACCGAAGGCCAATTTCAACATCAACTTGCACAATTCAAAGTCCAATTGAAGACCAAAATAAGACAGTCCCTCAAATCTTCGAATTCCCCTCAAATTCGAATTATATTTCTTTTTTTTCGGAATCCGATTTTCCGAACAAGCTGTTGGAGAAATCTTCGTGAAGTGTTTTGAAGTAGACAAAACGTTTCCATCAGTCTAGTCTGAAGATTTGCAGACTCTGCTATTTAAAGTCTGAAGACCTCCGGACAGCCAGACTCAAGACTCAAAGTCTATCCTCATTGACAGTTTCTAATCCGTTGAAGAAAGGCTATTAAGAACTGGATGTTTCATTAAGGATGTGACCTTATCGACTGGAGAAGATATTTTGGCTGGATATGACATAACGGAATCCTTTATTTGATCATGATTGATTCGAAGATTAAGGATCCGATGACTGGCAAAGTATACTTGGAAGGTTCTACTTCTGGAAACCGAGATCCTGATTGTATGGGCGAACATGATTGATGGGCTATCAACATGTTCCTTTAATAGCTCGAATAATCTTCCTAATTGATTCCGTCCAACGGGTAGATTGGAGGAATTCCTTTGGTAAGTGCCAACGGGTATGATGGCATAAAGGAGTATATAAGGAAGACGTTCTAGTTGTTCGAGGGTGTGCACGATAGAAGAATTTCAAAGTCTGAAACTCCTTGTTCTTAGTCAATTCATTTGAGTGAAATCTTGTACGCAAAAGAGAGTCTATATTCGTGAGAAACCTTGAGGAAGTGTAGTAGAATATCTACACTGTGGAATCAAGGGAAAGCTGTGCCGTAACATCTCTTTTGTTCATAGTGAAATCCAGCCGGTGGGCTGTCAGTGCGGAAGAGTGGACGTAGGCTTGGGATAAGCCGAACCATTATAAACCTTGTGTTTAATTTTCTCTTCCCTACTCTTTGCTTTACTTTGATCGTAATTCGTTTTGTTAATCAATCGAGAACTTCCTTTCTATTGTCAGGTTAATACTGCTTACATATCACGAAAAATTATTATACACCTATTCACCCCCCTCTAGGTGCTTATACTAGCTATCTCAATTGGTATCAGAGCCTGTGTACTCACTTTGTTTGAAGTGTTTTACTTCAGAGTTAAAGATCCATGGCTAGTATGTTGGCTCCAGGGCTGGTAGAAGGGCAAAGCAATACCAGACCGCCTTACTTTGATGGAAATGATTACAACATATGGAAAAACAAGATGAAGGTGTTTCTAAGATCAAAGGATCCCCTAGAATGGGACGTTGTAGAAAAAGGAATCATTCCTAAAGCTGCACCTATCTCAGAGAGAGGAATAGATACTGTTGAGTCTAGTGAAATGACTGAGGAAGGGATAATCAAGAGACAAGTATTTGATGCAAAAGCAATTTATTCTTTATATTGTGCTTTATCACCTACTGAATATAACAGAATATCTTCTTGTGTTACAGCAAAAGAAGTATGGGATAGATTACATATTACCTATGAAGGAACCGATCGAGTGAAAGAGACTAGAATCAACATTCTCCTCGGTCAATATGAAGTGTTCAAAATGAAATCAGGAGAATCTATAACTGACATGTTTAGTCATTTTACAGAGATTGTGAATGGTCTTGAAAATCAAGGTCAACTAATTTTTGATCCCATGAAGGTAAACAAGCTACTGCGTGGACTCTCCAAGGATTGGAACCACATAAAGACCTCAATCAAAGAGACCCAAAGAATCATGCCACTATCTGTTGATGAGTTGGTTGGGACTCTTCAATCTTATGAAGTGGAACGACTCAATGAAGACGAAGACCCTAAAGGTAAAAAATCCATTGCATTAAAATCAAATGATGATTATGAAGTTACAGATTCCGAAGACGATATGGATGATGAGGAGCTTGCTCTCATGATAAGAAGATTCAGAAAGCTGAACAGAAAAGGAAGAAAATTCAATCCAAAGAACAAAGTTTTCAAAAGCAACAGATTAAGTCTCTTGAAGATGATGAATCAAACAAAGATGTAGTCTGCTTTGAATGTAAGAAAAAGGGACACATCAGACCCAACTGTCCTCTTCTGAGGAAGAAGAAAGGAAAAGCTGAAAAGTATCAAAAAGCTCTTAAAGCAGAAACCTAGAGTGATACAGAGTGTGAAGAAAGTGATGATGATTATGCCAACATATGTCTGATGGCACAATCGGATTCAGATTCAAACTCCGAGACAGACTCAGATTCAGACAGTGAATTTGAGGTGAGTAACTTCAAAATCCCTATTAAAGTTTCTAAATACATTGATGAGTTGTGTTTTAGTCTTAAGACTTCTCTTAAAAAGATTTCCGAACTCAAAAGAGAAAATTATGCTATAAAACAACAGGAAAATGTTTTGAAAGAAAAGGTGAAATGTTTAGACATGAATGTTTCTTCTCTTAGAGAAAGTGAATATAATCTTTCAAAAGAAAATGTATTCTTGAAAAATGATATCTCAAACATTTTTAAAAGATTTTCTATAGGATCTGAAAAACTGGAAAAAATTCTTTCCGTTCAAAGACCTTATTTCAACAAATCTGGTTTGGGAATGACCTTTGAAACCATTTCTTTAATTGATTTTCCAAAAGTGAAAGAAAGAATTAAGCAAAGACCCACAAGAGATGCCTACAAAAACCATTTTAAAAGATCTTTGTAAAACCCAGTAGGTCGCAATACTCTCAAATGTTCAAAGTGCAATAGTGCAAATCATTTTGAAAAAGAATGTCCTATGGTTTGGAAACCTATTAAGAAAGTATGGGCAAAGATCGCATATCATACTAACACCAACGGACCCAAGAAAATATGGGTACCAAAGAAAGTTTGAGTTTCTTTTTTAAATGCAGGTCACTATCAAGAAAAAATGTAAAATGGTACCTGGATAGTGGATGCTCAAGACATATGACAGGAGATTCAAATTGCTTCATAAAGCTTGTTCAAGTGAATGGTGGAAAAGTTTTATTTGGAGGAAATAGCAAAGGAAGAATAGTGGGATTTGTAACTGTAAAGATTGGAAACCTCACAATAAGCAATGTTTCTTTAGTTGAAGGACTCAACTACAATCGCTCGTTGTGTCGTCGTTTGTGTGATACCGGTTTCAAAATCTACTTTCAAGAGGGAATATGTTAAGGAACCAGTAAAGATTCTACTCAGTCATTCATGGGTCGAAGACATGGAAATATCTACCTCTTGGATGTGAAACCAGATGAATCGCAATGTCTAATCTCAATCCAAGACGAAGCAAGCTTATGGCACAGAAAGCTTGGGCACATCAACATTAAGTAGATAGCCAAAATCTCAACAAAGAAGCTTGTTCGTGGTCTACCCAATTTATCATACCAAAAGTTTGATCTATGTACACCATGCATATTGGGAAAACAAGTAAGAAATTCCTTTAAACTAATAAATCAAGTTTTCACTGACCGTGTACTGCAGCTTCTGCATATGGATCTCTTTGGACCAACCAGAACACAGAGCATTGGAGGTAAGAAAAATTGCCTAATAATTGTGGATGACTACTCTCGATTTACTTGGGTGTATTTCCTGGCAAGTAAGTCTGAAACTTTCCCTTACTTTGAAAATTTTGCTAAAAAGGTTCAAAACGAAAAATGATATGTTATTTCAAGTATAAGAACAGATCATGGAGGTGAATTTGAAAATCAAGATTTCACAAAATATTGTGATGAATCTAGTTTTCAGCATTTGTTCTCCTCTCCATATACTCCAGAGCAAAATGGAGTTGTGGAAAGAAATAATAGATCACTTCAAGAAATGGCTAGAACTCTTTTAATTGAAAGCAACATCTCTTCATGTTTTTGGGCTGAAGCAGTTTCTACAGCATGTTATATTATTAATAGAGTTTTTCTAAGGCCTATTCTAGAAAAAACCCCTATGAATTATTCAAAGAAAAGAAGCCTTTGTTTCATATTTTCATGTGTTTGGTTGCAAATGCTTTATATTGAAAAATGCAAATGATCGAGTTGGCAAGTTTGAAGAAAAGTCAGATGAAGGCATCTTCCTTGGATATTCAAACACAAGCAAAGCGTACAGAGTCTACAACAAGAAGACTCAAACTGTGGAAGAATCAATGAATGTTAAATTCCAAGATTCTACGCAAAATGAATTTATTTAGACTCAACTTGAAGAGCTCGAACCTGCTCCAGACTCTACAAAGTCTAAATTGCAAGAAGCAGCTCAGACTTTGAAGGACCAGCAACAAATGACTGTTGAAGATTCAAGTGAAGGAAGTGATCATCAACCTGACAAATTAACCAGCAACTGGAAGCATAAGTCCAGTCATCCCAAAGATCTTATTATTGGCGACATTAATGAAGGAATTCGCACAAGATCCAAAAGGCGCGAAGAGTCTAGTGCTGTGGCTCTTATTTCTGAAATAGAACCCAAAAGCATAAAAGAAGCTTTGTCAGATGAAAGCTGGATTGAAGCTATGCAAGAAGAACTTAGACAATTCAGTATTAATGATGTTTGGGAGCTAACTCCTAAACCAAAAGGTAAATATATTATTGGTGCTAAATGGGTTTTCAAGAACAAGATGGACGAGAAATGAAAAGTCATAAGAAACAAAGCAAGACTCGTGGCCAAGGGATATATGCAAGAAGAAGGGATAGACTATGACGAGACTTACGCACCAGTAGCAAGGTTAGAAGCAATTCGTTTATTACTTGCATTTGCTTGTCATAAAAATTTCAGGTTATTCCAAATGGACGTCAAAAGTGCTTTCCTAAATGGATTTATCCATGAGGAAGTCTATGTGGAACAACCACCTGGGTTTGAAGACTCAAGGAAACCAGACTCAGTATTCAGACTCAAAAAGGCCTTATATGGTTTAAAACAAGCACCTCGAGCTTGGTACGACAGACTGAGTAAGTTCTTGATTCAAAACAGCCTTGTAAAAGGTAAAGTAAACACTACTCTGTTTATCAAAAGAGAAAGCAAAAGTTTTGTGCTAGTTCAAATATATGTCGATGATATTATATTCGGATCTTCTAATGAAAGTCTATGCAAGAAATTCTCTAAGACTATGCAGGATGAATTTGAAATTAGCATGATGGGTGAGTTAACCTTCTTTCTCGGGCTTCAAGTGAAACAACTGAAGGAAGGAACTTTTATTCATCAAGAAAAATATGTTAATGATCTTGTCAAAAAGTTTGGATTGGACAATTGCAAAAAGGCTGATATACCAATGTCAAGTTCCTTGAAAATAGACAAAGATGAAGGAGGAAAGAAAGTCAACCAGAAGCTATACTGGAGTATCATTGGCTCACTTCTTTATCTTACTACTTCTAGACCTGACATTTTGTCTAGTGTTTGCATTTGTGCCAGATTTCAAGCAGACCCTAAAGAATCTCATTTAAGTGCTGCAAAACGTATTATCAAATATATTGCTTCAACTTCAAGTTTTGGTCTTTGGTATCCTAGAAATGGAGACTTTACTCTTCTTGGATACTCAGATGCGGACCTAGCCAGTTGCAGAGTTGATAAAAAGAGCACCTCGGGTACCTGTCAACTACTTGGAGGCAGGACAGTGTCTTGGTTTTCAAGGAAGCAAAGTACAGTAGCTCTTTCTACAGCAGAAGTAGAGTATGTAGCTCTCGGAAGTTGTTGTTCACAAATTTTGTGGATAAAACAATAGCTGAGAGACTTTGGAATTGAATAATCATGCACGGAGATTAATTGCGATAACACTAGTGCAATCAATCTTACCAAAAATCCAATTTTTCACTCAAGAGCAAAGCATATAGAGATTCGACATCACTTCATTAGAGATCATGTTCAAAATGGAAAAGTTTCAATTCAGTTTGTTGACTCAAAGAACCAACTGGCGGATATATTCACAAAGCCTTTGGAGAAAAATCAATTTGAAATTATCCGTTCCAGACTCAACATTTTGAGGTTTGAAGAAGTTAAAGTCTAGAGACTCTCAAACTCAGACAAACAAGACTTTGACTGTAAGTTATTCTTTCTTTCGAATCTCATCTTGAAAAGGTACGATTATCAACCGTGTTTGATTATTGCTATCTTTAAATTGACGTAATTATTGCAACGTTTCCTTTTCGAAAAAGGAGTTATTTTGAAATGACTATTTTCTCGAAAAAGGCAATTATTTTTTTTTGAAAAGGCATCTTTTCACTTTCCTTTACGACGTTTAGTATTCCCCTCTTTTTGACTAAAATATATACAGTCGGGTTCTCTTCACTTAACTCCAAAACCCTAAAAAGCATCGATCTTCCATTCCTGTTTTCTTCCCTTGTTTAATCTTCGAAAAGTTGTCATCCTTCTTGGGAAAGTCAAGAAATCTTTCAAAGATTGAAAAAGATGTCGTCTTCAAGAAAGTCTTCGAGGATCGCAAGCAGGGGACCACGGCGAATGAGTGAGGGGCCTACGCACTTCGATCTCACCGAGGAAGAAGAGTCTCCAAATCAGCAACAGAGCCCACAACATTCTAAGCAGCATCATTCTCCACCAACTAGTCCACAGGGTGTTGGTCATCAACAAGAGGAAGAAATCGTTGAAGACGCAGATCCTGTAAGAATTCAAAGGCCCTCTTTTATTTATAAGCTTTACCGTGCTTTAAAGATGACTAGTACTCCATTGAACTATATCGATGAGTTTCTCAGAGACAAGGGATATGGGAATGAGTACATCTTTTTGCGAAAAATAGAAAGTTTGGGAATAGCTCCTAAGGGATTGGCAAAAGAAACCCTTGCAAATATCTCAATTGATCCGCGTGTTGGGGGATTTAATCCGATAGATGGGAATGATGATGACAAATTGTACAGTCAATTTCAATCGAGAATGGGTGTTGCGGCGAAAATTCGAGGAAAAATGGGAGAGTTGTTTAGATCAAAGGAACATAAGATTCTATACTCCAAATTGCTAAAGCGTGGGGTGATAAACCCTAGAAGTGTTGATTTTGATTTCCTTGATGCTGTAAATGTCAATTTGAGAGAAAAGTTCAGTTTTCTTCAACTTGAGAAGTTCTGTTCTGACACCACAGAAGCCCATGCTGAATTAACTGCTTACTTCTATTCAAATCTTAGCTTCTTGGATGCGAATAGAATCTCTTTCAGTGTCCGAGATCAAGACTTTGTAGTGGATATGGATATGCTGGCGGATGTGATAGAGGTTGAGGGAGGAAGATATCAACCAATCAATGTTTCTATTGCTCGTGCTACATTGGAACTTGTTATGGATAGAAGAACAGAGGAAAAGATTTCCTACTTGAGAATGAGTGCGTTTAACATTCTGCTTCATAAGATTGTGATCAATTGCCTTAGACCGAAATCAACTTCCAAAACTGATGTTTCAAGTTCAGAGGCAAAGCTGATGTATGCCATGATCACTGGGAAAATGTTTTCTCTTCCTCACACGGTTATGTTCCACATGTATAGAGCAGTGGTGAAGGACAGAGGTCAACTTCCTTATCCAAGTCTTGTGACAAAGTTATTTAGACATCTGAATATTTAGCCTTCACAAATTCTCTGTGTTCGATCGTGTAACCATATGGTGGTAGGACTGAAAATGGTGACTAAAATGTGTCTGAAGGAACTAAGCAAGGTGTTGGAGAAATTCAAGGAGAAGACTCCTGTCAAAACTCATCAAATCTCTTCTACATCAAAAAGAAAAGGGAAGGAGACCATGGTTGCTCCATCCAAGAAAAGAAGAGCTCTCATCGTTGAGAATGAAGATGATGAGGAAGATATCACCATTTCTGCAATGGCGTTGAAGAACCTGAGCCGTTCTGCTCCAGAAAAAGACTCAGAACAGAGGACTAGAGAAAGAGAAGAGAAAGAAGCAGAGGAGAAAGAAACAGAGGAGAGAGAAGTTGAAGAAAGGGATGCTAAGAAGGAACGAGTTGAAAAAGAAGAAGAAGAGAAAAGAGATCACGAGGAAGGAGAACATGAGGAACACTCTTCTCCACCTGAAGGCATGGAAACAGGGGGGGATCATGAGAAAAGAGGAATGTCCTCATATCCTGCTACTAGTGAGGGAGTCAGTCGCTCTCCAACAGATCCAGAGGACATTTATGCCTCTCAATTTCCTGAGGAAGGACATGATGTTTCATTGCCAAATCTGCATGATTATGCTGATCTGTCATCGTCTGCTTTTACTCCATTAGATCGTGCCGAAGCCAGTACGCAGACCGATAATTCAGCAGACTTTCGCAGAATTCTGGATATTCTCTTGGAAATGCGAGGTCAGATATATGCTCTGGGATGCGAAGTTCAGAATTTGCAGAATGCAGGTCAAGCTTCTTCAGGCTCCTTGAATGATCAGATCCAAGCCCTTTCTCTTCAGATTCAGGCTAATGCTAAGGGCGAGGAGGTTGCACAACTAAAGGAAGACTTGAAAAGGCTGGAAGGCATCGTTCAGTCAATGGGAGATTTCCAGCTTGTTCGTGTTCCCAAGCAATCTTGACTCTATTCCATTTTCATCTCAACCTTTTTTATGCTGACAAAAAGGGGGAAAGATGCAAGATTTGAAACTTTGACTTTTTAATCGTTTGGATTGTTTGACTTGGATTGTTTTGATGTTTGACTTTACTTTTTGTGTCTGGATGTGGACTAAATTTGGATTTGGATTTGACTACTTATGTTAACTACTACTGATATCTTATGGATGGCTTTATCACATACAAGACTAACCTATTTTCTGTGGTTGCAGATTCTAGTGTTATAATTAAGACATTAATCTTTATAAGATATCCATATTTGTTTGAGTAATGTTTTGCAGGTCAAAGTTATCCAAATCTGCAAGAAATTTTTGTCACCATCAAAAAGGGGGAGATTATTGGAGAAATCTTCGTGAAGTGTTTTGAAGCTGACAAAACGTTTCCATCAGTCTAGTCTGAAGATTTGCAGACTCTGCTATTTAAAGTCTGAAGACCTCCAGACAGCCAGACTCAAGACTCAAAGTCTATCCTCATTGACAGTTTTTAATCCGTTGAAGAAAGGCTATCCAGAACTGGATGTTTCATTAAGGATGTGACCTTATCGACTAGAGAAGATATCTTGGCTGGATATGACATAACGGAATCCTTTATTTGATCATGATTGATTTGAAGATTAAGGATCCGATGACTGGCAAAGTATACTTGGAAGGTTCTACTTCTGGAAACCGAGATCCTGATTGTATGGGCGAACATGATTGATGGGCTATCAACATGTTCCTTTAATAGCTCGAATGATCTTCCTAATTGATTCCGTCCAACGGGTAAATTTGAGGAATTCCTTTGGTAAGTGCCAACGGGTATGATGGCATAAAGGAGTATATAAGGAAGACGTTCTAATTGTTCGAGGGTGTGCACGATAAAAGAATTTCAAAGTCCGAAACTCCTTGTTCTTAGTCAATTCATTTGAGCGAAATCTTGTACGCAAAAAAGAGTCTATATTCGTGAGAAACCTTGAGGAAGTGTAGTAGAATATCTACACTGTGGAATCAAGGGAAAGCTGTGCTGTAACATCTCTTTTGTTCATAGTGAAATCCAGCCGGTGGGCTGTCAGTGCAGAAGAGTGGACGTAGGCTTGGGATAAGCCGAACCACTATAAACCTTGTGTTTAATTTTCTCTTCCCTACTCTTTTCTTTACTTTGATCGTAATTCGTTTTGTTAATCAATCGAGAACTTCCTTTCTATTGTCAGGTTAATACTACTTGCATATCACGAAAAATTATTATACACCTATTCACTCCCCTCTAGGTGCTTATACTAGCTATCTCACAAGCTTCTCCAATTGAGGTCCGATTTGTTGAGGAAAAATGTTCACAAAATTCCCTATCACTAATTCACTCACCCAAATGCCAAAAATCCCTTTAAATTGGCCAATTTGAATTTTTGTTTATTTTTCAAATTGTCCAAATCTATTTTCTGTAAAAATCCCGAACTCGTTGGAAATTCCTTGAAAGGTGAGTCAACGTTCTTAGAATGACTCATGATGCAACAGAACTTTCAATTTATGAAAACGAATTCAAATTCGCGGTTAATTTCAATCAGACGCGATTTTAGCGTGACCTAACCTACTGAGTAGCTTTTAGAAATTTTTGTTGTGATTGACCCGTGGTCGATTTTCTTCGAACCACATGTACCTCTTTGACACATTGGTGACCATCGGTGTTCGTGAAAATCTCGAGATTTCAAATATGGATACAGGGTACCTAAAATGATAGTAAATCAATCTAGTGCCGATCGACGAGAATTTTGCAATCAGTTGGAATCACCCACACTTGATCACACATCTCAGTTGAATCAATCTATCTTCAGTTTCCGATCGATTTTTAATTGTGCCATAATGACTCTTGTAGACTAGCACGGTCAAGTAGTCAATTTTTAGTTGAATTCTCAAGTTTATTGCATTAAAATCCCTTAATGACTTTACCTAATAGGTCAGTTATCTTGTGAGTGGCAATCTCAGAGAAAAGCACTATAGTCACGTTGATGAAAGGCCCAATTTATTCAATCGAAATTAGAACCTAAAAGATCAGGATGTCACAACTCTTCTCCACTTATAAAAATTTCATCATCGAAATTTAAATCTTTACCAATCTTGAATAAAAAGGTGGGGTATTGTCGTCTCGTTAGTTTTCATTTTCCCACATTGCTTCTTCAGTCCCATGGTGTTGTTAGACCACTTTGACCAAGGGGACCTTCTTGGTACACATAATTTGTTCTTTCTGGTTCACAATCTGAATCGAGCTTTTCACGTAGGACACTCTGTCGTCCACGTCTAACTTTTCGAGATTCAATACATGGGTCGGGTTAGGCTTATATGTTCTCAACTTCGACATATGAAAGATGACATGCACTTGCGCCAACCGTGGCGACAATACAAGATGATACATTAGGATTTTGATTCTCTCTCTAGAATCTCAAAGGGACCTACGTACCTCAGTTTCAATTTTCCCTCATTGTCGAAGTGCAAGGTATTCCTCTTGGGCGACACCTTCAAGAAAATGCAATCACCAATTTGGAACTCTAAGGGCCTTCAATGCTCAACAATACAACTTTTCTGGCAACTCTGAGTGGTCTTTAATCAGTCACTGATCACTACAACTGCAATCGCTGACTGCTGAATTGATTCCGAGCCTATGATCTTTCTTCATCTAAATTCCTTCCCACCACTGAAATTTTGTACACTCTGCTAACTACTTAAAAAGGAACCATCTGACCGTTCTGCTGAAACTGGGAATCTCAGGTTTGAATCTGATATAATTTCATCACCAGTACCCCATGTAGACGAACTATTTGATGAACATACAACTTTGCATGTCTGTATAAGTCCAGATCCTTTTGTACTACCAAGAAGTGAGCCAAATTCGTCAGTCTGTCGACCACAACTCCAAATGGAATCATTACTCCTCCAACTCCTTGGTAAGCCTATCCTAACGTTCCATCATGGTGTACTTCCACTCCCACTCAAGACTCTCAAGTGATTGTAAAAGTCCTTCAGTTTGCATTACTGAACTTCCACTTACTGACATATCTAACACTTGCAACCTGTTCGGTGATATCTATCTTTATATCGGTCTACCAATCGAGCTTACGCCTATTCTGACCTACTTTGTACTGTTTGGTTGAATACTACAACTGCTACAGTGAATTCCTGACAAGGTCTCCTCCTTAAGTTACGTGCTGTCTAACACCTATCATCACCCCTGATACATCGGCGTTCCATCATTAGAATTCTGAAAGCCAACCTTTCACTTACTGGTATCCTCTTGTAGGATTTCTTGAACCTCTGGGTCCGTCAACTGAAAACGTCTTGATCCTAAACTGGACCTTCAGTTCAATTCTGAGGGTGGTTATAAGATTCGAAAGGTGGCCTACCTCAAACTTGAAAACCGAATCTCGAACTCTCTTGAATAAATTCCACTCCTTGATCACCATCTGTGCAATTGCAGACTTCCGACTCAGTGCACCTACGACTTAATTAATCTTTCCAGGGTGATACAGGACATCACAATCACAGTTCTTCCAAAATTCTAACTCACAACACTGTCTCATGTTCAACTCCTTTTAAGAAAATAAATGCTTAAGACTTTAATGGTCAATGAAGATCTGGAGTCTTTCTCCATGTAAATAATATCTTCAAATCTTTAGAGGGATAATTATTGTTGCATGTTCCAAGTCATGCGTCGGTAATTCAGCTCATGAGGTTTCAACTGACGGGAGGCATGCAACAATCTACCATGTTACATCAACACGCAACTCAATCCTCTAAACGATGTGTCACTATAGATCTCACATCCTTCAGAACCAATGAATTTCTCTCATTTCTTAAGCTCTTGGAAACTATCCTCACACTTGTCTGTCCATATGAATTTCTCTCATTTCTTCAGGAGCAAGTCAATGGTGACACCAATGCTGAAAATCCTACTGCGAACCTTCTATAGCACCTTGTCCAACCCAAATAGCTTCTAATCTCTGATACTATTGTCGATCTTGGTCCACTAATAACTGCTTCAGTCTTGATCGGGTCCACAGAAATTCCTTCACCATTCTCAGATGTCTCTCGTGCTCCTTAGCATTCCTCGAATACACCAAAATATCATTAAAAGACACGATCACAACTGATCTAGATATTCTTCGAACACTTGGTTTGCCAAATCCATGACGGCACTTGGAACGTTCGTCAGACCCAAAGGCGTTACAGTACTCTCACAAAGGCCATATTGAGTACGAAACGATGTCTTTTGTATAACCTCCTTACTGGTTCTCAACTGATGATAACTTGTCCTCAAGTCGACCTTTGAAATTATCGACACTCTTTTTAACTGGTCACACAATTCGTCGATCTTCGACAATGAACACTTGTCCTTAATCGTTACCTGATTGAGTTGACGATAGTCACTGCACAGGCGTAACAAATCATCTTTCTTTTTCACAAATGAAACCGATGCTCCCCAAAGTGATGCACTGGTATGTATGAATCCCTTATCCAACAATCCTCACATCTGCACCTTCAATTCTATCAATTCAGACAACGACAACTAGTAAGAAGCCTTAGAGAGTGGCTCTGTCTCGGGTGCTAGCTCGATCGCAAATTCTTTCTCTTTCTTTGACGACGGCCTGACAATTCTTGTGACAACACATCTAGAAATTCTTAAACTACCGAGATGTCCTCAATCTTCAGTTCTTCAATCTGTCTTATCTATGACAACCACCAAGTAACCTTGGCAACCTTCGTCTAACAAATGAGTTGCCTTCAAATGACAAGATTAATAAAATTGAAGGTTCTTTTCGACTCCCAATAAACTCGACACTTTCACATGCCAACGGATTAAACTGGATTATTTCACGTCAATAATCCACCACTACGAGAGGTTCCTTGAGTTAACTCTGTTCATTTGTGACGTCAAAGTTATACCTCAGCAACTAATTGAGCATGACTATAGCTAGTGATTCCCCTTTCTTTCGTTTTATTTCAACAACTGGAGTTCCCCAAACTTAACCAAAATTCTGCTGTGCTACTCTTATAAAATCTCCCAAAAATATTCTTCCTCTGATCGATGCATGATTGGTTTTATTCCTGTCCCTTTCGCCCTCCTAGTGGCATCCTACCTTTGGTAGCGGTGTCTGTGCTCCCTTGGATTCTCACTAACAGTCCCTCACCTAATGGCCATGCTGGTCATTATCACATCACGTTCTAGCCATACTCGGACATGCTTCCTTCCAAAATTTTGGCACTCATCTAGTGAGTCCTATATCTTCTGTCAAGTGACAGCATGCATTCTTTTTGTACAGGAGGCTTGTTCCAAAAGCCCCACAATGCGTTCTATGGTGCACTCCTTCTGATCTGTCCCATCGGCCTTCTAGGACTGTTTCTGGCCAAGTAACCTTGTTGGTTACACTCAAAACAAATTCTTGCCCTAGGAAAGACATAAGGCCGATTTTCATCGTCACACATGGGAACAACATGCTCCATTTTGACTTGGTGCTGACCTGACTATCCCACCATTCCTACTGGACGAAATATAATACTTTTCTCTCGACATCGATCTTTTCCCTAACCGATTTCCATTTCTGCCTGAATTGAATCTTGACTCAAATACTAAAGTCTGATCCCTAATCACAAATCCAGGTTGGACCTTATCAGATGCGGCAACAACAATGGCTCGATCCTGAGCTTGCTAGCTCAACTAGTCCCCAAGGAACACTAGTGCCTAAAAGATCCCATCGAACCTAGGATCACTTGGTGCTGCTACATTAGTACCAACATGTGGTGGTACTTTTACACTAGCGCCGGTCTGAACTTGCACTAATCTCGATTACCTCGGGTACCGATCTTCCTTAGCATTCTACCTCGAGTCACAGAGGCTACCGCCCTCTTATTAGGAGTCCTCAACTCCTGATCACTTGTACTACACGGTCCTATAGACACCTATTTTTCGATTCCAATACTAGATTAGAATTCGAGTGATCCACACTAACAAACAATTCTACCAATCAGTTATCACAAACATGCACCATCATGAAATAAAGGTCATTCCTACTAACTATCTCACGACTCATCGCACCTTATCACTCAAAACACAAACCTGCTCTGATACCATTAAATGGGGATGTTACGCCCCGACCCTTCGAGCACGTACCCATCCCTCTATGGTTGATTAAATAATGATGTCCCAACGCATCGCCGACCCATTCATTTTTAAATGTACATGCGGAAGCAAATAAATAATCCCCAGACAACAATTCAATGGGATAGAAAAGTAGGGCCGCCATTTTTGAAAATCACAACACACCTTTATACATATTAGATTAATTTATATACATTACTATCTGATATTTACAAGGCCTACAAAAAGGTTGATTCTCAAAACTAGTTGTCTTATGACCAACTATTTAGACTTGTTTGCTAATCCTTCAGAGTCCACGGGATTCGGGCGAGACGGCGGGTTCTCCACTACACCATCAGGAGGGTTAGCTGGATCCTCATCCAGGGCAGCATCAATCACCTCAACAGGGATGTCAAAACCCCTAAGGGGACCTAGCCTAACACCGTAGGGAGTGGTATGGAACTAGGCTCTAAATCGATTGGGTATCTCCTAGTGTGGGACCTCTTCAACCCAGACTGTGGTTACAACTAGCTCGTAAATCCAAACACCTCTGGGATCAGGAAAAATAGAGACTTGCTCAGTCACTCTCATGGGACTACCATGACGCTTAGGGAGAGTCGCCATCTACGAACCTGAAAATGTTATTCCACAACGGGGTGAGACGACGTCTCAGCAAGTTCAACCCCCTAAGACCCGACTAGGAAGAAAATACACATTGAGGGCTGCCTAAGCACAATCACGAGTCATAAGACTTACTTTGGCCTCGATTCCTTCTTGCAAGTCAATACAATTTATAATCTCATCATGTCATATCAACAAATCAAATCATTCACTCAGATCGAATCATCAATCAATCGACTCAGTCGATTCCATGTCAATAAAATCATTCCTCGGTCATCTTAACCAATACTATCTATAAGTCCGATCATAATCCAGGACTACTCATTCTAAGCCAATAATAGATTGTATAGCTCATCAAAAGTTACCTCAAATACTGAGATAACATACTATATATATGCTTGCCAGAAGCTGCCTCAAATACTGATATAATATATTATATATGCTCGCCATAAGCTGCCAAACATACTTTCATAGTATGTTGAAAATTATATATGCTTACGAGAAGTTGCCAGATTCACTGATCTGATATATTTATTATGCTCACCAGAAGTTGCCGCAATTAATGGTCTAACCATCTGACCATTTCTCTATTTTTATCATACCCAATAAAAATACACGTGTGTGGGTACACGGTCGGCCTTAGCCAAAATACATTATTTTCCTCTTTACAAATCCCACCATTTTATATGGTCCACCAAAATATTTTTGGCGCTGTAAACCGATGTTCGGTTATTTTTCAATTAATTACTAAAATCAATTAAATTTAAGAATAAATTCCTAAAACACGAATCATGCACAATCAGCACAAATTAGATCTCAATTAAATAAACAGATCACACCACAACAATCGGCACAAAATTCCGGTCATCGGCTTTCTCGGTCTAATTTTCGAAAAATAAATAAATAATTAAATAATTAAATAATTACGAAAATTAATTAATAAATGCCAATAATTAAAACTTAGGCCCGTAAAGCCTTATTATAAGTCGAGACATACCCAGAAAATTTCCGAATCACTCTAGATAAATACTAGAGTTTGTCTAGGCCCTAATTGCACTAACTATTCACCTAACATGCATCGGTAATTAATTAAATTCACTAATTAAATCTAACTAACCACCTAATCATAGCTGATTCTAAACTTATCAACCCTGAAGTATCATTAATTTACTAAGCGAGGATTAGTGAGTTAAACTCACCTGATTAATGATCCACTTGGATCAAAATGACGGGGACGCGGAGGGGCTCAATAAACTTCAAAGCAAGACCACCAAGCGGGGCTAGGATGAGCCTGAAAATGGCCTCGTAAATCCCACAACCCTTGCTGAAAACAGCTTCAGAAATTAGGTCCAAAGAGTTGCAACGGTGGCTGGTTCGGGCACGGTTCGAGGCTAGGTTCAGTGGCCACAGGTGGGAGTGCGGGCCGTGAGTGAAATAGCCATGAGACAGGCCGAGCTACGGCTACTGGACTTGCTGGAATGGGGTTGCCGTTTGGGCCTCAGATGGGCTTGACATTGTGGCTGAAAGGAGGAGATTCGGTGGGGTACATGAGTGCGTTGCTGGTGGGGACGCGTGAGTGCTACTGTTGGGCTGCAAAGACGGGCCAACTTGGACGAATGGTGGAGCAGTGGCAGCTGAAGACAATTTTATGGGGTTTGGTGGGGGCAGAAACGTGTGCAGGTGAATGAAAAAAAAAAAACAAACGAAAGAGACAAGGGTGGGGGGGGGGGGGGGAGGGTCGACGAAATAGTGTGGTCTAGTGGAAGACTCTTGAAAGAACAAAAGAAATAATAGATAAGAATGGCAGGGGTTGTCGGTTGTGAAGGGGAAGGGAAAGAAGAAAATGTGCAGTTACGAAAGAGAGAGGGAGAGGGAGAGACGTGCGGATTTGAGAGTAGGGCCAGTTTTGACTAAAAGTCAAAGAGATCCAACGTAAATGAAGACCGAAGAAGTGGGCTGTTGGCTGAAGGAAAAAAGAACATGCGATTTTGATGGGACCAAAGAGGGAAGGGAAAAAAAATAAAATACAATTATAATTTTGCTTCAACTTCACAACAAGAATAATTGGTCACCCAAGGCCAATTTCAACATCAACTTGCACAATTCGAAGTCCAATTGAAGACTAAAATAAGGCAGTCCCTCAAACCTCCGAATTTCTCTCAAATCCGAATTCTATTTCCTTTTTCTTGGAATCCGATTTTCTGAACAAACTTCTCTGATTGAGGTCCAATTTGTTGAGGAAAAAAGCCCATGAAATTCACTGTCACTAATTCACTCACCCCAGATGCCAAAAATCCCTTCAAATTGGCCAATATGAATTTCCGTTCGTTTTTCGAATCATCCGAATCGATTTTTCATAAAACTCCCGAACTCGCTGGAAATTCCTCGAAAAGTGAGTCAATGTTCCTACAATGACTCATGACACGACAAAACTTTCAATTTCTGAAATCGAATTCAAATTCGTGGTTAATTTCAATCAAACGCGATTTTAGCATGACCTAACCTACCAGGTAGCTTTCAAAAATTTTTGTTGCGATTGACCCGTGGTCGATTTTCTTCGAACCACATGTATCTCCTTGACACATTGGCGACTCTCGATGATCGTGAAAATCTCGAGGTTCCAAATACGGACACAGGGTACCCAAAACGATAAAAAAATCGGTCTAGTACCAGAGATCTCTTAATGGTTTTACCTAATAGGTCAGTTATTTCACGAGTGGCTATCTTAGAGAAAAGCACTATAGTCGCGTTGATGAAAGGTCCAACTTATTCTATTGAAATCAGAACCTGAAAAATTAGGATGTCACGTGCCTAGCACCGTCGACCACCGTACACCGTCGTTCAGCCGCCATGAAGCCCCGTCGAGCTCTGTTGAAGCTCTGCCTGCCCGTCGCCGGTCCTTGCTCGCTCAACTAGCCATCGGTCCAGCTCCTTTTGACCCAGATCAGTGACCAAAGTTTGTGGGTCTCTCAATCTCTGTCGGGCCTGTTTTCAAGCCTTTCCAAACCCCGTTTGATGGTCCTGCTTTGGAGTTTCTCGTTCCCCATCACGTCCCTGTCGTTTTGATCTGAGCGAATCTCTAATCAAGAGAGTTTAACTCACTAATCCCTGCTTAGTAAGTTAATGGCATTTAAGGGTTGATTAGTTAGACTAAGCTAGGATTAAGTAGTTAGTTAGAATGGATTAGTGAATTAGTTAATTTTCAATGCATGTTAGGTGGTTAGTTTAGTGCAATTAGGGCCTAGACAAGCTTTAGTATTTATCTAGAGTGGTTCGAAAATTTTTCGGGCTTCTCTCGGCTTTTAATTAGGCTTTACGGGCCTAAGTTGCTATTTTTGGCATTTATTAATTATTTTCCGTAATTATTTAATTAATTAATTATTTTCCGAAAATTAGACCGTGATAGTCGGTGACCGGAATTTTATGCCGATTGCAGTGGTGTGATCTGTTTATTTAATTGAGTTCTAATTTGTGCTGATTGTGTGTGATTTGTGATTTTGGGAATTTATTCCTAAATTTATTTATTTTTAGTAATTGATTGGAAATTCACCGGGCGTCGGTTTACAGCGCTAAAAATGTTTTTATCGACTATATAAATGGTGGGACTTTTGAAAGAGCAAATATTATATTTTTGGCCGAGATCGATTGTGTATCCACACACGATAATTTTCATCGGGTATGATAAAAATGGTGAAAATGTGTGATGGCTTATAGTCATAGCGAGATGACTATTGAAGGTTGAGATGATGCCTGTTATGCGTGAGATTGTGAGATGGGTCAAGAAAACCGCGAAAGTATGGCCGTACCCGTTGGGCCGTAATTAACCGTCAAAGTATGGTCGTGCCCGCTGAGCCGAAATCAACCGCCAGAGTATGGTCATGCCTATTAGGCCATAATCTACCGCCGAACTTGGAACCAGCTATGCCGTTGGGCCGTAATTGACTACTGAATATTTAGTAGGTTGTGCCTGAGTGTGGCTGTAATGGTTGGTTGGATTGGGTAATTGGAAGGACCGTGTGATGATCTTGATGATAGGGATTGACTAGGTTGTTTGATCAATGAGTCGATTAGGTGTGATGGGTTGAGTTATTGAAGTGATTGATTGATGTGATTTGTTAAAATGTACTGACTTGTAGGAAGGAAGTCGAGGCAAAGGTAAGTCCTCTGATTTGTGCATGTGCTTAGACAGCCCTCAGGACGTATTTTCTTCCTAGTCGGGTCTTAGGGGGTTGAATTTGCTGAGATGTCGTCTCACCCCGTTGTGGGATAACATTTTAGGTCCATAGATGGTAGCTCCGCCTGAGCATTTTGGACAACCAAAGAAGATCACAGAACAGAGGAACTACATTTCGATTCATGGGCACCCTAATGGGTTAGAGTACGAACTAGTGAAGTCCATAATCTGGGTTGATGCGAGCCTACCTAAGAAGGTGCCCCATCAATACTGATCATGGTATCACCAGGCTTGTAATGGACTGAGAGAGGGCCCCATACCGGAATATGAGATACCTCTGTATGTGATGGAGGTTGCTTTTGGAAAGGGTACTGAGACCCTAGAGGATCCAGAATCCCTTGTTTATTCAACAGTAGGCTCCAGTTGGAGTGTGGAGGGAGATGACGAGGAGGACGAGGACTCGTAGTTGTTTGAAACCCCCACCTCTAGTTGTTTGAAACCCCCATCTCTATTTTGCAGACTTGGTTTTATAAACTGGTTGTGTATATGACCTGGCTTGGTATTGTAAATATAAGTGTGTTGTGACTTTTGCAATAAAATCGTGATCCTACTTTCCTATCCCATTGTATTGTTGTCTGGAGATTATTTATCTGCTTCCGCATATGTATTAAAATTAATAGGGTTGGCGATGCATCATAGGACGTCGCTATTTAATCGACCGCAGAGGGATGTGCATGCGCTCGGAGGATCGGGGCGTGACATCCCCTTTTAAGTGGTATTAGAGCGTGGTTTAGACATTGGAGTGATAAGGTATGATGGTCTATGGGATAGTAGTAGGAATGGCTTTTATTTCATGCTGGTGCATGTCTGTGATAGCTGATTGATAGAATTGTGTGTTTGTGTGGATCGCTCGGCCTCTAATTCGGTATGGAATTGGAAGTAGGTTTCTTTAAAGAATTTTCAGCATGAGCAATCAGGAGTGGAGGACTCCTAGGAAGCATACTGTAGGGCCTGTGACTCAGGGTAGGACGCTGACGAGGATCGGTACTCGAGGAGGCCGAGGTAAAGCGCTAGCATAGGCTAGCGTTAGTGGCGAAGCACCACCTCTTGTTGGTTCTAGGGTAGCAACCCTAGGTGATCTGGGAACTGTCGAGATCACACAAGCGTTGGATGCAATGAGAGAAATGATGGGACAGCAGGCCCAAAACCAAGCTGATGCCTTTACCACCGCCTTTATCGTCGTCGTTGCAGTCGCCGCTACTGTTGTAGTGAATGCTGCTGTTGCTGCCACAGCTGCTACTGCACTTGTCACCGTACTTGCTGCAGCCCCAGTGGAGAACATAATTGTGGAAAGGGAGAGACTGATTCACAAGTTGGTGGAGCAATTCCTAAAGCTAAGCCCATCGAGGTTAATTAGTACCGGAGATCCAGAGGTTGCATCTCTTTGGATTCAGGATCTGGACTAAGCTTTTGCACTTTTGAGGTGCAATGAGAAGGAGAAGGTTGTCCTAGCAATATATCAATTGCAAGGTAATGCCAATACCTGGTGGAGAGCCACCAAAGAGATCGTAGTTCCGGGAGGAGTAGCCCCGCTGTGGGACACCTTTCTTAGGGCGTTTAATGAACAGTACTTCTCAGGGAGCGCCTGAGAAAAGAAGATGGAGGAATTCCAACGCCTCCGCCAAGGATCGATAACTGTTGACCAATATGAGGTCAAATTTGCCGAGCTTTCTCAATATGCTTCCAGATTGATAAAGGACCCTGAAGACAAGGCTCAAAGTTTCAAGAATTGCCTTCGACTACAGCTGAAATAACTGCTAGTGCCGTTTGACCTGAAAGACTATCGAGAAGTTTATTGTTGAGCCTAGCTTAGAGAGGAGTTTGCACGAACAAGTCGCCTCGTCTAGATCGAGGTTTAATTTGAATAGAGAGGGAATCCGACATTAGAAGAGGCCCATGATCGGAGGAAGATTCCAAGTCCCGCCCAACAGGAAGGGTGGAATTGGAAAGTCATGGCCTAGCCAGAATTGTATTTGTCGCTTGTGTGGAAGGCGACACTGTTCAGCCCTATGCCAACCCAGGTCAGGTACTTGTTTTGGGTGTGGCAGTCGGGTCACATGGTCAGGAACTGTCCTAGAAGACAGGGGAGACCCCAACATTTGTCGCCGCTGCCACCATTGGGTCAGATTAGAGGTTTACGTGCCACAGAACGCATCGTAGGGTGGACAGCTCAGACCCCTAGTTTAAGGAACGGTGTATGTCATCATGCAAGGCCAGGTAGAGGCTGCGTCTGATGTGATTACATGTATGGTTTTGTTGAACGACCATCCTACTTATCCTTTATTTGACCCAGGAGAAGCTCATTCTTTTATTGCTGAGGAGTATGTTAAGTTGATAGGATTAAGTCCTGTATTATAGGAGTCAGTGATTAGCATATATACACCATTAAAGGATAAGGTGTTGTCTACATTGGGTTGTTCGAGTTGCAAGTTAGTGATTGGTGATCAAGAGGGGAAAATAGATTTGTTAGTCCTAGCCATGTATGACTTTGATTTGATAATTGGTATGGACTAGCTCACCAAACAACGAGCTAAGATAGACTGTTATCATAAAGCGATTCAGTTTGATTCGTTAAAGGGTGAGAGTTTCGAGTTCGTTGGGAGTTGAGGAGGACCCTTGATTACATTGATCTTGTCGCCTGAAGCAACCCGTTTGTTAGACGAGGGTTGCCAAGATTACCCTAGCAATTGTCGTGGATATGACAGTTGAGGAGTTGAAGATGGAAAACATCGCAGTGGTATAAGAATTTTCAGATGTTTTCCCTTAGGAATTGCTAGGTTTATCACTACAGAGAGAGAGAGAGAGAGAGATCGAGATGATGATTGAACTAGCACCCAGGACAGAGCTAATCTCTAAGGCTCCTTATCGGATGACATTGTCGAAGTTGAAGGAATTGAAGGTGCAGATGCAAGAATTGTTAGATAAGCGATTCATATGTCCCAATGCATCACCTTGGGGAGCACCAATTTTGTTTGTAAAAAAGAAAGATGGTTCGTTGCGTCTGTGCATCGACTATCATCAACTTAATTAGGTGACGATTAAGAACAAGTATCCACTCCCGAGAATTGATGACTTGTTTGATTAGTTGCAACGAGCGATCGATAATTTCGAAGATCGACTTAAGGACATGATATCATCAGTTGAGGATCAGGAAGGAGGACATTCCAAAGTCAGCATTTCATACTTGATATGGTCATTATGAGTTTATAGTAATGCCGTTTGGGTTGATGAATGTTGACACCTGAAATTTTTTTTTGACATTTAAGTCAACCATTTTGCAAAAATATAAAAAAATAGAGAGCCAAAAAAATGAAAGAATGAAAACATTAAAAAAAATGTAAAGAAAAAACAAGAAAAAAACAAAGAAAAAAAGAAAAAGAAAAAAAGTGGGAAGCGGATTCGACAAAAACGGTGGGGGGTCTCTCGCAGGGAGGGGGGCTGGCATATTTTTTGGCGCGCGAATTCTCTCTCAAGGGACGCCCTCGATGGGTGACGATCTCTTTCTGTAACTGCTCGATGGAGCTTCCATGGCAGATCTTGAAACCCTAGCCTCGCTCGCTGTCTACGAAGGAAGCTTCCGCCTCCGTCTCCAGCGGTTCTCCGTCGAGCTCCCAGCTTCACTCTGTTCGATTCTTGAAATCTCCAGCATGCGGGAAATCCCCTCACGAACAGAGCTTCCCTTTCTTTTGTCACTCTCTCTCGGATTCTCTCTTTGGTTGGCTCGATCGCGGCGACATCGGCAAAGACGGTGGCGGTGATAGCAACGTTGACAACAACAACGACAACTATAGTGGTGCTAATAGAGGGCTCGGGGAGATCTGGCTCTCGAGTGGGTTGGGCTCTTCGATCGGTTGCTCGACGGCTAGGGTTTTCGAGGGATTTTGATCGATCGGAGGCGACGGCGGCCACGGCGACGACGACGCCAGCAGTTCTGCTCGCTGGATTTGACCTGATCTAAAGCCGACTGGAGATCCGCTTCATCTTTTGCCATTCTCGGACCTAGAAGACGAAGTGTAGCAATCGGCGATTGTGATCGGAGGATCTATCCGTCGTTCGAAGTCCGTGGCGCTGGAGTTGAACTTCTATAGATCTGATAATTTTTTTGAGATCATCGGCTTGGATACCATCGCAGTTGCTGGAGAGGCTCGCCGAACTCGAATCTCTCTAGATCGAGCTCACCAGATCGGTAAGCTCTCTTTCCCTCTCTCTCAATCTATTAGGGTTTTGGCCCCTGATTTCTCTCTCCCGTTTGCTCTCTCTGACTCGAACATTTTCTCTCGGCTCTGTCTTGCGTGCCTTTGTCTTGCGTATCGGATTTGACTTGTTGGAACGGCCGATCGAGGAGCTTGGAGTTTAGGGCCCAAATAGTGTTGACGGTAGTGACGGTCTTTGATCATTCGCCCATTCATTCAAGGTTGGTACAACTTCTTCAATTGCAGTTGATCCCTTATTTATACTAGCAATAGTCGTTAAGAGAAATGGGGTGTGATTCCATATTGATGCTTATGTGAAGCCTGTGTCAATGAAATCCTGGTGTGATAGATCAGTGGATGCTTTATATTGATTAGGTTCTACCATTGATGATCCTTATGTCCTAATCAGTTACTTCATCGTCTTCATGTTTGCTTGTTTAAAACTTGATGCCGATATAATCTGAATGTGTTGTTTCTTTTTCTGTCTTTGAGTGATGATCCGAGATTGTCGATGTGAGTCTTGTGTCAATCAGAAGCCAAGCAACTTGTTTCTGAATGCAAATTGTGACCTTAAAATTGGAGACTTTAGGCTAGCTAAGATCATAGCTGAAACAGATTTGATGACTGAATGTGTTGTTGCTCATTGGTATGTGCTGCATTCTTGAATTTGCAATGTTATAGTTAATCATGCCTTTGATGTTTGAATTGCATTGACTATATGGGGGACTCTAAATGGGATATGGTTCTATGGGATTCTGTTTAATCTATCACGTCATATTCACTTCATGGATTCTATCTAGATTGGAAATATCCATTCTCAACTATTGTAACAGTGTTCATAATGTAGAAACATAAGGCACAGGGGTGCAAAAAATGTGTTGCAAGGGTATGTCTGGATAGATTTTGCTTCCCTCTTGATATTTTGTAATGGATGCCGTGAGCTCTTGGATTTGGTCATCATTTACTAGATTCGACAATTGTTACAAACGGAGCTACAATTTGTAAATGATTAAGTGTTCTGTTTTCGTGCTCTACTTTAATGACCTGTGTTGTTTGCCATTTTCACATTATTTTTTGTGATTAGATTCTAAAGTTGATGCCTAAATGAAAGTTGTTCATTAGGTCCCAATCTATATCAAATAAAAATTTTGTGATAATTGAAGATCATTTACCCAAGTCGAATATGTCTAGAATATCCCTGACTTTGTTTGAAATTTTGCTGTTCTGATTGGTTCTTTGTTTTAGATAACCTTTTGTACAAATGACCTGATATGAGCTGGTTGCTGTGGTTTTCTGTGTTTGATGCCTTCATGAGAGTTGAAGATGGTTCAACTAGCTTTCCAACGAGCTATAACACACCCTGATCCGATATCATTAGCCACATGAAATCTTCTTTAAAAGTTAGGGAGTAATTCTGGAAAATTGTTGTGTTCGTACCAATGTGTTATGTTAAAGATTATGTCTATTCTGTGCATGCTTGCTGTTCATATGCCCTGATATGTGGAATTGTTCAATTGTGCTTTTGATGTCTGCTGTTCATGTGTGCATTTGCTGTGTTAACTGATGTTAGATAACAAAGCTTTTTGCAGTACAAAGAAGCAAATTTCCTTTGCTACCATATAACCTGGGTGGGATTTTATCTATTCGCAAGATTTTGCTGCCATGTATTGTTTCCCTTTGCTTTCAAAAGTTTATGTTTCCTTTTGCTTCAGTGTCTACGAAACGTTGTGTTCTTACATCCCAATTGTGTCACTTACTAAATGATCTGGTTCGTGATGCATAAAATTTCTAAGTTTTCATGTTGTATTTCCAAATTTCTGAATCATGCTTTTGGCTTGACATCAATGCTATCTGAAGTTTGAAATATGTTTAGAACGTCTTTGAAGCTTGATCAGTTGTGCCCATGATGCACCTAAGCTTGCCTTGATGACTAGATACATTCCATGACTTGATGAACTGATATCTCCCTTTTCATCAATCTTTTAAAATGATGTCCTTTGTCAATTGTCTATAAAATGCTTCCAGGTATCACGTGGGTTACATATCGACTGCTTCGTAAGTTTTGAACACGTGTTGCATGAGCATAATTCAATGGTGCATGTGTTTGAATAAGTGATCCTTAGTTGGTTCACTCATTGGTTTGGATTGATTAAGAATCAAGATCATATGGCCTAAATGCATGTAAATTAATATGCTTCACATGTGATTGTTAGATAAATGACTTAGGTGTGATGCAGGATAATGTAAGTGCCTTTGGGATGCCACATAGAACTTGACTTAGGGACTTCGTGACTTTAGTCACCATTTGTGAACATAAAAAAAAAGTCTTGCTTTTGATTGTTTTGATACGTGATGATTGTTTCTTTCATTTATATGCATTTAGTCATCCAGATTTCTTAGATTATGTTTAGATTAGTGCCCCAAAGATGGACCTTTGCATGGAGATGGTGGAGGTCGATGTCCACTCCGACCGTTATTATGTAATATTCGTTTTTCCCGACATATGTCTTGGGTTCCATGCATTGTATAAAACCCGACGAGTTGTGGGTTTCCTTTCTTTCCTAATTGTTTTCTCTTTTATATTTTTTAGAATCACATGATTAGGTTTACTGCTTTTCTTGATTGTTTACTTCATGTCTTGCACTTTCAATTTCATTGATTGTTTTTGTGGCATCCCAAAATTCAAAGTCAAGTTATAAGGTGTGTTAAAGCCTCTAATTAGGTAATGAAATTACCTATGGTTTAATGCTTTAGCCATTAGTCTCTTTTAAGATTAGGTGCTATTGTGCTTGTGTTTATGAGACATTAAATTTGATAGATTAATGATAATAATCTATGCTTGACCATGCACCTTATAGATTAAATTCCTATAAATAAAATGTCACAAGACTTTGGCCATGTGGAATTTAAAATTTAAAATTTGTAGAAGAAATTATAAAAGGGGAAAATTTAATTTTTATTTAGGTTGGGCCTTAGGCCCATTGGCCTAAGCTTTAGTGGGCCGACTGGCCAGCCCAATTAGGCCTGCGAAAGGGGGCTGTCGCCGGCCCAAAAGGAGGCCCAAGGGAAGCCCAAAGCCCAAAGCCCAAGCCCATGCATGAGCTTTGCCAAGTGGCAAGGAGGAGCTCATGCATTGGCCAATTGAAAGGCAAACTAATCATTGCAAATGATGAGGAAATGGGGGAATAAAAGGGGAGAAGAGGAGAGAGAATGGCCGGTTAGCCATTCGGCCAAGTGAGGGAGAGAAACCCTGCGAGAGAGAGAGGGAGAGAGTGGCCGAGAGAGGAGAAGCCGAGAGGGAGAAGAAGGAGTCGTCGCCGTTCGCCGCCGTGATCGCCGCCGTGTGCCGTCGTCCGTTCGGTCTAGAGGCAAGTTGGAGTCCTCTTGCTGCTCTTGCATGTGTGTTTTTCTTGCATGTTTGGTGTAGAGTCGAATTTTGAGTGATTAGAAGGGAGAAACCGAAGCTATAATGACTTGTTCTTGAGTGATGTTGCTGTTTTCGCATGAATCCGCCTGAGTCAGAACTTTGTGAGAGCTTGCATGCATGTTTTGAGTTCGATTTTGACTTTGATCTCTTCATGAAAGTTGTAGCTAACATCTTAAAATACAACATAATAAAATTCGGTGTAAAATGATGGAGATTTGAGGGGTAAAAATCTCATCCTACGGAGACATCAGATCTGGAACGATTTCACTAACCTCTTGATGGATTTGTGGTTGTACGTTGAGTTGTGCTAAGAATCTCTCTTCGATTTCTTCATGAAAGTTGTAGGGGACATCTTAAAATACAACATACTCAAATTTTAAGCAAAATGAACAAGTATAACCTAGTAAATCGACTAGATCTTGAAGACGGTAATTCTGGAGATGTATTACAGGACACCCGAGACTTCATGGACCTAAATGACGACTATACTCTGGTTATTTGACTTAGATCTCTTCATGAAACTTGTGGAGAACATCTTGATGTAGAACATATCCAAATTGCAGAGGAAACGAAGAATAATAGGTAGGTGAAAACTCAGTATTTCGGAGAAGCATGTACTGGACGATTCGGTGTTGGATCCAGAAGCTTCGTGTGACTGTAGAAAATAATATAAAAATAATCTGACTTTAAAGTCTTCATGAAAAATGTACTTTAATGTCTTGGCTATAACTTGCTAAAATTTCGTAATTTTTGGAGGTCGTATGGATATTTTAATCGAATTTCTTCGGAGACTGTGCATTCTGATTTCATCCGAAAATTATATGCTGTTTTGTATGAATTATGGATTTGTGTGGAATTCTATTTGGCCATGTATTTTGCATGAAATCATTATCCTATTGTCTTGTCTATCACTTGCCTTAATTTTATGATTTTTGAAAATCATATGGATATTTAAATTTAATATTTTCTAAAGTGGCACAAGCTGGAATTTAAATAAATGTAAAAAGGGCATGGTAAATGGATTATTTTTAATTGGCATAAATTCCATAAATTTTATTATATAAATAATTGTACCATGTAGTATGTATGATGAGGTCTTGATGTATGCATGACAATGAATTGAGATGCATGTGTGAATTCAATGTTGAACATGATTTTTGGTTGCCATTGCATCTTATGCCATGCTATATTGAGACCGAAATTTGTGAACATGGATAATGAAAAATGAGGAAATCTGTTTGTGGCGGATGATAATGCCCTGGGAGTATCAGGATGCCCGGGATGGGGGGTGCCGGAAGCCGGATTGTATTGAGATATAAGGCCGGATTGTCCTCGGGAGTTTCGAGATGCCCGGGAAGTGGGGGTCCCGGAAGCCCTGGAGGTTTGTGCCCAAGGGGATGCCTCGTGACGCTAGTTGGGGTGCGAGATGCCCGGCCAGGGAGTGTAAATGCCGGAAGCCTCGTCGGAGGTCTTTGCCCGAGAGGATGCCTCGTGATGCCAGTTGGGATGCGAGATGCCCAGAATGTGGGGGGTCGGATGCCCGGTGGTGTGTGCCGGAGGGTTATCTTGCGATGCCAAATGTGGTGATCCAATTTGAAAGATAAAAAGTGAAAATTGAGACATGCATATGATATCATATGATGATGATCACCCATGGCATGATGATATGCATGATATGATGATGATATATGATATGGCACGATGACATGCATATATGTTGTGATATGATGATGTCATGATGATGATGACATGTGTGATATGATGATGCCACGATGATGATGACATGTGTTTGGTATGATGGTGTCATGTATATGATGACGATGACATGTGTGATATGATGATGTCATGATGATGATGACATGTGTGATATGATGATGCCACGATGATGATGACATGTGTATGGTATGATGGTGTCATGTATATGATGATGATGACATGTGTGTGATATGATAATGTCAGGATGACGATGATATGAGTATGACATGATGATACACATGTATGTGTTATGATTGTGGTGATGATGCATGATAGTATATGCATGGCTTCAAGGTAGGTAATGCCTGCAATGCATGTATGACTTGTATGATGCATTGAGTGGTTATTGGATTCCTTTACCGGCTAAGTGGTTGTACTCACCTCTTTTGGGGACCAACATTTCATATTAGCAGCATGCCGCTTCTTGCCGTTACGCGGGGTGTGTTTTCCGGTCTACCATCCGATGTAGAGGTCGAGTACGAGGAGTTTGGCTGTCCTTATGTTCCTGGATTGACATATATACGAGTGCGCTGTTTAGTCATGTACGACGTAGGCCTGGCTGGGGGCCCGATTGTCCAGGAGATCATCTCCGTCCACGTTCGTCGCGATAGTGTGATGGGAGGGATGTTGCCACCGCCACCGCTTGATGCACCGGGTTGGGTGTGAGGGCCCGTGCGTGATGAGTAGGAGCTGGTTTTTTTGGGGATAGTTAGCCGACACTGATGATGGGGGTTGTGCACATGAGATGTAGTGGGTCGAGGGTTCTTTTTGGGGTTTTAGGCCGGACGTGGCCGAGCCCTGGCTTTTCCTTTTGATGTACCGACCCAAAAGAAATCCCATCTTGAAAATATATATAAATAAAGTGTTGTGGCTTGTCTTTTAATCATGATGATTAGTGGTGTGTATTTGTATCATGGTTGATGGAGGGTGAGATGGTGATGTTCTATTTTGCTTCTGCTAATGAGTCGCGCTGGAACCGTTTAAAAAAAAAAGTCTATGAATTACGACGCTTCTTATAAGAGATGTAATAAGGTGTTACGCTGGTGCCTGTGGCGACCTGCGAAGGGTTCGGGGTGCCACAGTTTTCCTTTTCTTTAGAGGAATAGAATAGAATGAAAGTAATCCACCACGCATGGTCACTTAGTATAGAACTGATGATCCCAAAAATGTAAAAAGAAATGCATGGACATGTTAGAAAAAACACAACATACTATTTAGGTACCAAAAGGGTGCTAATAGAAGTATTAGCGTAACCCAAGTGCCCGAACCTAGATATCTGGTTGCGTAGGAATCGAGGGAACTCTCCCGACCCTCGATTAGGTTTTCTAGCCGACCCCCAAAGAATGAGGCTAGTGGCGACTCCTGTATATTCTTAGGTTGTTAAACAATTAGATCGCATAAATAAACCCGCTGTCACGCGGGGTACAAGCTTGGGAGAGCTTGCGATCTTGTGAGGGAACTCTCGTGATCAAGTACCCCTAAACCCGACTTTCCCACCTTGGACCTTTCGAGGGCGGCGAGATCGGGTCGCGACAATGAATGCTCTAGCTACCTTCATGGATCTGATGAACCGAGTGTTCAAGGAATATCTAGATCAGTTTGTGATCATGTTTATCGATGATATTCTAGTGTGTTCGAGAAGTGATGAAGAGCATGAAAGTCATCTAAGATTGGTATTGCAAACTCTGAGAGTTCATTAGCTATACGCCAAGTTCAGCAAGTGCGAGTTTTGGTTGATTCGTGTGGCATTCTTAGGTCACGTGATTTCAGGCGAAGGAATCTCCGTGGACCCGAGCAAGATTGAAGTAGTGATCAACTAGCCAAGACCGACTACAGTGACAGAGATTAGAAGTTTTCTAGGTTTGGCAGGTTATTATAGAAGGTTTGTAGAGGGGTTCTCAACATTAGCGTCGCCATTGACAAGACTCCTAAAGAAAGAAGAAAAATTTGTGTGGACAAACAAGTGCGAGTGTAGTTTTCAAGAGCTGAAGCGGAAGCTGACTACCGCATTGGTGCTAACCATTCCATCTTATCCTAGAGGATTTGAGATCTATAGTGATGCATCGTTCAGAGGATTGGGTTGTGTGTTGATGTAACATGGCAGGGTTGTTGCATACGCCTCTCGTCAGTTAAGGCCTCATGAGCAGAATTATCCAACGCATGACTTAGAACTCGTAGCCATCATTTTCGCCTTGAAGATTTGGAGGCATTATTTGTGTGGAGAAAGATTCCAAATCTTCACTGATCATTAAAGTCTCAAGTATTTATTCTCTCATAAGGAGTTGAATATGGGATAGCGCCGTTGGATGGAATTGCTAAAGGACTACGACTGTGATATTCTATATCACCCAGGAAAGGCGAATAAGGTCGCCAATGCTTTGAGTCGAAAGTCTTCAGTTGCTCATATACTGATTAAGGAGTGGAATTTAATTGAGAGAGCTCAGGATTCAGTATTCAAATTTGAGGTAGGCCACCTTTCGAATCTTATGGCCACCCTTGTAATTGAACCAAATGTTCAAATTAGGATCAAGTTACTCTAATTGACAGACCTAGATGTTCAGAAAATTCTGCATGAGGACACAGATAAGAGAAAAGCTGACTTTCAGATTTCTGATGATGGAACATTGAGATTCCGAGGACAATTGGTTATACCAGACAATATGGAGCTTAGAGAGGATATTCTATCTGAAGCTCATCGTAGCAGTTATAGCATTCATCTGGGGAGTACAAAGATGTATCGAAATCTGCATCAACACTACTAGTGGTTGTGTATGAAGGACTTTGCCAAGCATGTCGCCAAGTGTTTGACGTCTCGGCAAGTGAAAGCTCAGTGCAAGCTGGGAGGACTTCTACAACCTCTAGAGATCCTATAATGGAAATAGGAGCACATCACGATGGATTTTGTGACCGGCCTACCAAGGAGTTAAAGAGGTAATGATTCCATTTGAGCCGTAGTCGACAGACTAACAAAATCGGCTCATTTCATTGCAATACGAAAGGACCTTAGTTTGGATAGACACGCAGAGCTGTACGTGCGTTAGGCAGTTCGTCTGCATGGAGTGTCGGTGACGATAACTTCATATCGAGACCCGCAGTTTATAGCTACATTTTGATAAAGCTTGCAGCTTGCCTTAGGAACCAAGCTGTAGTACAATACGGTATATCATCCTCAGACGAATTGCCGATTTGAGAGGACAATTCAAACCCTCGAAGACATGCTGCGTGCTTGTGTGATAGATTTCAAAGGAAGTTGGGAGGAACAGCTTCATTTGGTTGAGTTTGCCTACAACAGTAGTTTTCAGCAAAGCATTTAGATGGCTCCCTTTCAAGCGTTGTATGGCAGAGCGTGCAGAACACTAGTATGTCGGGATGAAGTTGGAGAAAGAAAGATCATAGACTCAGAGTTGGTTTAGCAGTCAGTGAATGCAGTCGCAGTGATTAGAGGCAGACTAAGGACCGTTTAGAGCCAACAGAAAAGTTATGTAGATAAGCACCGGAGACCATTGGAATTCCCAGTTGGTGATCACGTTTTTCTTAAGGTGTCGCCAATGAGGGGAACTTCGGGCTTTGGTAAGAAGGGAAAATTGAGTCTGTGGTATGTGGGCCCATTTGAAATTCTAGGGAGAATCGGGATCCTAGCATATCGTCTTGTGTTGCCATCGAGATTGGCGCAAGTATATGACGTCTTTCATATGTTGATGTTAAGGAAGTATGAGCCTGACCAGACCCACGTGCTTAATTTTGAAGAATTGGATGTGGATGACAGAGTGTCATACGTTGAAAGCCCAGTTCAGATTGTGGACAAAAAAGAACAAGTTATGCGTACAAAGACTATCCCGTTGGTCAAAGTGGTCTGGCAACACCACGGCACTAAAGGAGCAACCTGGGAGACTGAAGAGTCGATGAGACAGTTGTACCCTCGCCTTTTTGCTTAAAATTTTTGTAATGGTTTAAATTTCGATGAAGGAATTTTTATTAGAGGGGAAGAGTTGTGACATCCTGAATTTTGTAGTTCTGCTATCAATTAAATTAATCGGGCCTTTCATCGACGCGCCTATAATGTTGTTCTCCGAGCTGATCACTTGTGAGATAACTAGACTATCTAGGAAAGTCATTAAGGAATTTTAATGCATTAGACTTGAGAATTCGATCAGGACTTGACTACTCGACCATGCTCATCTATAGAGGTCATTACGACACAGTTAAAAATTGATCAGGGATTTGAGATAGGTCAGTTTGACTGAGATGTGTGGTTAAACGTGGGTAATTCCACCAAATTGAAAAAAATTTCGTCGACTGGCACTAGACTGATTTTTCTATCATTTTGGTACTATGTGTCCGTATTTGAATTCTCGAGACTTTCACAACAACCGAGAGTCGCCAATGCATCGAAGAGGTTCATTATGGCTCGAAGAAAATCGACCATGGGTCATTTAAACTAAAATTTTTTTGAAAGCTACTCGGTAGCCTAGGTCACGCTAAAATCGCATCGAATTGAAATTAACCGCGAATTTGAATCGATTTCAAAAATTGAAAGTTCGTCACTTCACGAGTCATTTTAGGAATGTTGACTCAATCTCCGAAGATTTTTCTGCAAACCGAGTTTTTGGCGGAAAAAGTCGTCATAGGGCCTTTTTGACCGAAAAATGCAAAGAATCATTTTTTATCGCGAAATTAGGATGCAAGTGGATCCTATTGGCGAGAAAAAATACCAATTTGATCGATGATATATTGGTTGAATTTATAGAGGCCGGTTTGAGTTGATTCAAAGAGGATTGACGTCCAATTTTGAGGAAATTCAATCTAAATTCGTGTGCCCCCATGGCCCATGACCTTTGGACTAGTTCAAGCTTCTAGAAGGAAGCCACAGCTGCTGGAAATGTGCTGTCCAAGTCAATTGGTAGTGAGGGCCAAGTGAGGAGACAAAAGGATGAGGAAGAGACCATGAAGGGACCCTCCACAATAGCCGGTCCCCTCTCCCCCTCTTATGCCCATCGACCACCTCCATTGAAGGCCAAGAAGCTTCAAAATTCCTAGAAAAATAGAGTAGCCCACCCACCTTCTCCGTTTGAGCCGCTCACCAAAGGTAGATCCTCTGCCGTTCGTTGTTCGCCGTCACGCACCCCCGTGGGCCTCGCTGCTTGTCTCACCAGGTTACGCATTCCCGACAACTATCTCACCCAGCTCTCACGTCCAGTAGGTCATCCAAGCCCTACCTGGCATCATCGACCGCCATACGCTGCTGTTCAGCCACCGTGAAGCCCCGCCGAGCCCTGCCAAAGCTCTGCCTGCCCACCACCGGTTTTTGCTTGCTCAGCTAGCCATCGGTCCAGCTCCTTTTGGCCCAGATTAGTGACTGAATTTTGTGGGTCTCTCAGTCTCTGTCGGGCCAGTTTTCAAGCCTTTCCGGACCCTGTTTGGCGGTCCCGCTTTGAAGTTTCTCGTTCCCCGCCGCGTCCCCATCATTTTGATCTGAGCAAATCTCTAATCAAGTGAGTTTAACTTATTAATCTTTGCTTAGAAAGTTAGTTTAATTAGTTTAGACTAAGCTAGGATGAGGTGGTTAGTTAGAATGGATTAGTGAATTAGTTAATTATCAATGCATGTTAGATGGTTAGTTTAGTACAATTAGGGCCTAGACAAGCTTTAGTATTTATCTAGAGCGGTTCAAAAATTTTCCGGGCTTCTCTCGGCTTTTAATTAGGTTTTACGGGCCTAAGTTGCTATTTTTGGCATTTATTAATTATTTTCTGAAAATTTGATCGAGATAGCCGATGATCGAAATTTTATGCTGATTGTAGTGGTGTGATCTGTTTATTTAATTGAGTTCTAATTTGTGCTAATTATGTGTGGTTTGTGATTTTGGGAATTTATTCCTAAATTTATTTAATTTCAGTAATTGATTGGAAATTTCAGGCGTCGTTTACAACACCAAAAATGTTTTTATTGATTATATAAATGTTGGGACTTTTGAAAGTGCAAATATGACATTTTTAATCGAGGCCGACCATGTACCTACACACGATAATTTTCATCGAGTATGATAAAAATGGTGAAAATTTGTGATGACTTATAGTCATAGTGAGATGACTATTGAAGGTTGAGATGACGCCTGCTGTGCGTGAGATTGTGAGATGGATCAAGAAAACCGCAAAAGTATGGCCGTGCCCGTTGGGCCATAATTAACCGCCGAAGTATGGTCATGCCCGCTGCGTCGAAATCAACTGCCAAAGTATAACTGTGCCTATTAGGCCATAATCTACCACCGAACTTGGAACCGGCCATGACTGTTGGGTCGTAATTCACCGCCGAATATTTAGTAGGCCGTGCTTGAGTGTGGCCATAATCGTTGGTTGGATTGGGTAATTGGAAGGACCGTGTGACGATCTTGATGATATGGATTGACTAGGTTGTTTGATCGATGAGTCAATCGGGTGTGATCAGTTGAGTTATTGAAGTGATTGATTGATGTGACTTGTTGAAATGTACTGACTTGCAGTAAAGAAATTGAGGCAAAGGTAAGTCCTCTAATTTGCGCATGTGCTTAGGTAGCCTTTAGGGCGTATTTTCTTCCTAGTCGGGTCTTAAGGGGTTGAACTTGCTGAGACGTCATCTCACCCCGTTGTGGGATAACATTTTAGGTCCATAGATGACAGCTTCACCTGAGCATATTGGACAACCAAAGAAGATCACAGAACATAAGAACTACATTTTGATTCATGGGCACCCTAATGGGTTAGAGTACGAATCGGTGAAGTCCATAATCTAGGTTGATGCAGGCTTACCTAAGAAGGTGCCCCATCAATACCCATCATGGTATCACCAGGATTGTAACAGTTTGAGAGAAGGCCCCATGCCGGAATCTGAGATACCTCTGTATGTGATGGAGGTTGCTTTCAGAAAGGGTACTGCAAACCCTAGAGGAGGTTCGGTGGTAAACTTGGTGGACCCTGGCCTTGAAGATCCAGAATCTCCTGTATATTCAGCAGTAGGCTCCAGTTGGAGTGTGGAGGGAGATGACGAGGAGGACAAGGACTCATAGTTGTTTGAAACTACCACCCCTATTTTGTAAACTTGGTTTTATAAACTGGTTGTGTATATGACCTGGCTTGGTATTGTAAATATAAGTGTATTGTGACTTTTGAAATAAAATCGTGATCCTACTTTCCTATCCCATTGTATTATTGTCTGGGGATTATTTATCTGCTTCCGCATGCATATTAAAATTAACAAGGTTGGCGATACGTCTTGGGATGTTGCTATTTAATCAACCACAGAGGGAAGGGCATGCTCTCAGAGGATTGGGGCATGACACACAGATTTGGCGAGGCAGAGCTTGCCCAGCCATCTGCGAGGCTCAGCCTCGCTTGGCCACCGCTGGGCGACGTCGACTTGGCGGTGGCTTGGCGAGGCTCGGCTGGGCGAGCTCGGCCTTGCCGGATTTGGGCGAGCTCGAGCATGCCCAACTAAGGTGAGGCTAAGCCTCACCAGGGGCTGGCGACGCTCCGGCGAGGTCGCCGGCCCTCGACGGCAGGTCGCTGGCCATGGCCAAGGCCGATGATTGGCCAAAGAAAAAGGAATAAGAAAAAAGAAAAAGAAGAAGAAAAAGGAGAAAAAAAAAGAAACGAGTTTTGTGTTTTTGTTATTTTGTTTCTTCAAAAAGTGTTCCTAGGAACAAGAAACATGTTTTTCTTGTTTTTTGTTTTTGTTGCAAATTTGTTTCCGGGAACAAAAAAATAGATTTTTTGTTCTCGGGAACAAAAGTGTAAACAAACGCATTTCTATTTTTTTTTTTTTGTTCCCTGGAACTAAAGAACATAAATTTTTGTTTCGGGGAACAGAAATTTTTGTTTCGGGGAATAGAAACGCAATTAAACAAACAGGGCCTAAGTTACCAACATCTTGGGAAACCTATCCTAGTTCAAGTTCCGTTGTTTACACAACTTGTTGGACTTCTGAGTTGGGCCGTTCCATCATTTTCAGAAAATCCTAAGGGGTGTTCAGAGGAGTTATTTTACTTTCATAGCTGAAGTTCTATCAAGTGCATCTTATACAAAATATCTTCGGTAACATTCGAAGAGCTAATAAACATGGTAAATTGCACATGCTTCTCCTTTTCCCAATCTATCAACAGCATTCGCACATCCGGTTGCTTCTCAGTATATATGTTCAATCTGTTACACCAACGTTCCTTTCTATTTCTTGCACATTGACAAGGAGAGGTTCTCTGCAAAGATCGTGAGACTATTTGTTCTTAAGAGAGAATTATGGAATTTTCTATATATTTCAATGTATCTTGAAGAAAGATATAGGAGCCTATATATAGGTTTTGTTGGATGACTATCTATAACATATTAATCAAAATATACATAATCAAAGCGAGATATGTGTGCAATTTTGAGAGATGCGAAGAATGAACAAAATTATCAAAATATCTTTGACACACGAAAATATCCTCGAGAAATCCCCGTGTTTCTAGAGAAACCAACTAGCCAGTTCCCTTGGTGATCTCTCAAAAGACTACTAGTTCCTCCTTCTCTATTCTCCACAAACATTAATTGCTCTGTCCGAGTTAAGTTTAATCCACCCTCATTAAGGTTTCCTCCGTCCGCCCCCTTGCCTTGATGAGAAGAGGTATCATGCCCCGAACCCCAAGTGCGCGAACATCCCTCGGCGATCGATTAAATTGTGATGTTCTAGGACACGTCGCCGACCCAGTCTTTTTATCTTTCAATTAAACGCATGCGGAAGCAATTATATAAACACCCGCTCAACAACAATTAATAGGGATAGTACATACAACACAAACATTTGTAAAACACTGCTTTTATTTATTTGTTTGCTAACCCCATGAAACTTAATATTTACCAGCCCTTAAACTGTAGCTCCTTACTAACCATCTAAAAAATTAGCAAGGGGGTCAGGGCTAGCCTAAACTTCACTAACGCGAGGCCAACCAAAAGTAATGCTAGGCATGCCCATGTCTTGGTCCATCGGGACCCCAAATCGCATGTGACGGTTCTCTATACTACGAGCTTGAAAATATTTAACAACAACGGGGTGAGATATAAATCTCAACGAGTTAACAGCTTAAGCCTCGATTAGGATGCAAATTCGTCTTTGGAAATAGCCTAAACATGCAACAGTGTACAATCTTACCTTGGCTTAGCACACCCCTGCATATTAGTATGTCATATATGCCATTATCAATACAATAAGCATAATCAATAATCAGAACACATAATTCTCATGCATCAAGTATCTACATGGGTCCCAATTATAAGGTAAAGCCCATTTTGGCCCGTTCCATATCATGCCTCATAGTTTTACCCCATAATAAGGCACAATGTATCATAATTATTCACACGTGTTCCGATTATTACGACCTCTCAAACCATGGCCAACACAAGAGTCGGCGGTCTTCCGGCATAATTTGCATCATCCCACCCCATTGGATACGGCATCATCTAGAACCCCGCCTAGATAGCTTTTCATAAAGGAGTATCAGTCCAGCTTCAACTGTGACTCGGCATTCGAACCACTGTCGGGCATTCGATTGTCGCAACCAAATTTCAGGTGAACCACCTAGGGTTTGGCTAATGGATTGCTAGGCTTAGACTTAACTCGAGCTCTCCCACGCCCATACCAATTCGCTACTTAGGTTCAAATTCTTAACATGCAAATGATTTTTCAATCATGAGTCACCACTAATCTATTTTTCGGTGGGTCGATTAGAAACCCAAGTAAAGTAACGGGAGATTTACTTTACTCCTACGAACTAGAAATTGTGAGTTCGGGGACTTGGTTATGCTAGATTTTTCTAACGCCCTTTCGGTACTTTTCTCTTTTATTTTGAAAAAATGTTTGGCAAGCAACTTGAATTAATTTTAATTCACTTTCCTAACATATGATGTGTTCATACGGGCGTGCAAGCCACCAATTTATCATCTAAGAAAAGCAATGAATAAATTGCAGGATTTATCTCATAGCAATGAAAGCATCTGCAATGTTAAATCAAAATTCACATCGACAGTCCTAAATATGATTTCTAATTAGCACGCAATTTCTTTTTTTTTTCATTTATTTAATGAGAATCATGCTTTATGTAATGCATGCTAGTAATCTAACATGAAATGATATGACATGACAATATGACCTAAGCTATATGATGTAAATAAAATATAAGCATGCAGTCTATCCTCAAGAATAAAATTGTTTTATTCTAAGACAATTTTTTTTTTTTTTTGTATTTTCCATGAAATTTGATATTAGAAAAGTGCGAAAATGATCTATATAGGTTAAGATATCATCCAATTTGTATTAAGGATTAGGTTTGGCCAAATCTTAATTTAAATTTGGATTTTATCTCAACTTGGTAATCCATATCCTAACATGCAATCTATCTAAAAAACATTATGTAAACTTAATAAAGATTAAACATGCAAAAAGCATAATACCATGCTTTTTCACGATGTTTGCAAACTGCTCAAGAAGTTGACAATGTGACTGCTCATCAGGGCTGTAGAGTAGAATATCGTTGATGTATACTGCCACACTTGCCAAGATTGGCTGGAAAATACGACACATGGCCTTTTGGAAAAGGGATGGTGCTACCTTTAGGCCAAAAGGAAGAACTTTCCACTGGAAGTGCTGGCTTGGGATACAAAATCCTGTTTTGGTTCTGTCTTCAAGATGAATGCCCAATTGCCAAAATCCGGCTTTGAGGTCGAATTTGGAATAGATATGGGCCTTGGTTAAACCACTAAAGAAAGAATCTCTGGATGGTAAAGGGAACTTATTATCTTGGAGAAAAAGATTGAGAGGTTGATAGATGATCACCAGTCTCATTTTTCCTCTGTTTTGCTCGGCGCGGTTATTGACATAAAAGGCTTCACAAGCCCATTGAGAATAAGAAACTTCAATAAGGCCTTGTTGCAATAATTCTGAGCATTCCCTTTGAGCTAAAGCCAAGTGCTCTGGCTTCATTCCCACATGACTCGCCTTTGTTGGGTTGATGTCTTCATTTTTCTTGAAGGGGAGGCGAACAAAGAATTCTGGATTTTCCCATAAAGGATGAGAACATTTTTGAGCAAATTCTGAGTGGGATTCCGAACAAGATTCTAGCAACTTTTGCATGATTGGATCTAATAAACTCATCTGGATGGAAAAGAGTCTCTGAATATTAACAAACTTAGAGAAATGATCTTTATACCTAAGACCTTTTCCAGGAATGATACGAAGTTGGGAGATTTGAGTCATGATGTCCCACCCAATTATCAAATCTTTATTGGGGAGGTTTGATCCAAAGATTTTTGTTTTTATGGAACACTGGGGGAAGAACTGAACAGTAACTGGAGTGGTTCTGACATTTATGGAGAAAGTGCCTCCAGAGGCGGAGTTGAAATATCGGATATGAGGAGTCCAATATTCTTCAGGCAGAACCTTAGTGTCTAGAATGGAGCAACTTGCTCCGGTATCAATGAGAGCAATGACATTAATGGGTTTGGCGAATTTTGAGGTGAGGATTTTTACAGGGAAATGGGGACAGTGAGTTTGACTTGAGAATATGTCAGGATTTGGTTCTGAAGATGTGGGGGATATGTGAAAAATGTCTTCAGATTCTGATTCGTCAGACTCAATTTCACTGGAGGTTTGATAGAAGGGAATAACGCAAAGAGTTTGTTTCGTTGGTTCTTTGTCAGCAGAAAATAAGGATTCAATATCATCATTTTCAAGAGAAATACCTGTTTCATTTTCAATCAGATGATTCTGACCTTTTTTCGCCTGAGGACAATTTTTGGCAAAGTGTCCTTTCTTGTTGCAAATATAGCAACGGCTTGATTTCTGATGGCCCGTGCGATCCTTGCTCTTGCGTAGGTATCGCCATTTCTTCTTTTTCCGGAAATGCTTGGAGCCATGTCTGGATTTCTTTATCGAATACTTCTTGTAGTGCTTTTTCTTCCGGGAATACTGGCCACAAGTACCGTCACAATCTTGCTTGGAGCATTTGATTTTTAACTTCTGGCGGGAACAAGCTGATTCAAGACGCTTGTCATCGGTGATGTAAGTACGAACCATCCGGCGTTTTAAGCATAACTCTTCAAGGTATAGATGGATTTCTTGTTGGATTTCTCCCAAGAGAATATCTTGTATTCTCCTTTGTTTTCCAAAGAAAGATCTTTCAACCATTTGGGATAGCTCTTTGGGAATAGAAGTGAGGAAGACAAGCTTTAGATTTGGATCTGCGCCAATTTGGTAAAAGAGCTGAAGCATTAGTCGATAATGCTTATCAAGATGCTTTTCTTGAAGAGAGCAGCATCTTCTCTCGAAGAATTCTCTTCTTTTTATCTCTTTGAGATCTCCGGGTGTTCCCACAAAAACATGATATAGGTAATTAAGGGCATGGCTAAAAGTGGGTGACATCAAAAACAAAATCTGATCTTGTTCTGAGAGTGACTGCCACCAAAATTTAAGGCTTCCTGTGAACCTTGTAGCAAAGTTGTAGAGGACATCATGCATATCATGGTTGGTGATAGCTTGTGTGTTCAACCAAGTATGAAATTCTTCAAGTCTTTCTGGCCATTTTGGATAAGGAATATCGTCAATGGTGAAGAATTGTTTTGATGCCATGGACACATGCCTAGTAGGATTGCTTGTTTGCCCCATGTCTGGATCAGAATAATTTGATTCCATTTCATAATCTGGAGGAGTATCAGCCATGAATATTTGAGAAGTTAATGGAGCAATAGGGGAGGAATCAACTGTTGGATTTGAGAAGGATGAAGAAGAAGAAAGAGATGCTGATTCTGATGTAGTTGGGGAAGTTTGTTCAACTGGAAATGAAATCTGTTTTTCTGGGATGGCAGGATCAGGTTCTTGAGTACCCAAATCCTTTAGAAAGGATTCTAAGGGATTTCACAGCATCATCTGTTCTGGCTTGTCTCTTATAACAATTGAACTTGATTCTATAGGTGAGCTTTTTTCTTTTCCTTTTTCCTTCTGTAGGGCTTTGAGACGATTTCGTATTTCTGCCATATCTGGTTCTCTTCTAGAGGGATCTTCCAGAATACTGGCAAAAACAAACGTTTTTGGATGTGGGGGTAGATACCTAGTTCTAACAGGAGGTGCCAATGGATCGAAAGGTCTGAACCTTCCTTCTTCAAGAAGTTGGATCTGCTTCTTGAGCTTTTCTATTTCTGGCTTTGGGCTTTCAAGATAATGATACCCAAGATGTTGTCCTGATTCCAAGGCGTGAAGCCTTTTCTGGAACTCAGAAAGTATCTTCTTGGTGCCTTCATCATATCTTCGGAGATCTTGTTGCACATTTCCAATCTTGGAATCAATAGCCTTGAAGGCATTGTTTTGTGCCAACGAGTTTCGATTAGAAGAGCGGCTTCGGCGGGGTTTTCTTCTGTCTCCCATGTTCGTCCACATCAGTGGGGTTAGGAATTTTGGGAACATGACGTATTCTGTTGTGTGGATCAATGAACTCTTCTGGGGCAGGAAACGAGAGTTTAGAACTTTCCTTGACAAGAGGAGGAAAGTCAGTATCTTGGAACATGGCAATAGAAGAAGTGGGTGGTGCTTCTGCTGGAACTTCAAGGGGGTAAGAGTGTTTCTTAGCCCATTTGAGAATTGGCTTATAAAATGGAGAGAGAGCTTGCTTTTTATGGGGAGGAGAAGGAGGAGGTGATTTTGGTGGATCTGGTAAGGTTTGGGATGTAGTACTAGACTCTGGTGGTGGAAGTGGTGCATAAGACACCATGAACTGGTATTTATCACACTCACCAAGAGTATCTACGGAGGAATCTCCGTCTAAGTACCTTTGGTACATCTTATCCTTGGACTTTTTCCGTCGAGGTGGAGATCTTGCAAGAGGGTCTACCTCGTCGGGAGAATTTATACAGTAGGAACATTGGCAAAAAGGATCCCAAAAACAATGACCATAATTGTCTTTATAGTAATGAATAGGATGTCCATCACCATCAAAGTGTCGAACATGCTTTTTTGGGTCTGGCTCAGAAATAGATTCGGGAACACATGGTTCAATCATGAAGAGGGTCTGGAAGATAAGGATTTTCTTCCTTTTCCTTGCCAAATTTGATGGAAATAGTTCCATCTTTCTTTCGTACGAATTCTGAGTCTGTGGACTGGAAAGGCTTATTATTCTGGTGTAGCTTTTCATAGTTGGTGATCCAAGTCTCCGGAAGGAGCTTGGCCAACGTATCCTTTGGGATCTGTCTGGGAACATGGATGTAGGACGCCTGGTCATTTTGCATAGAAATGAACAACACATCTTCATTACCATTGTTGAAGTTGAGGTCGAGAGCATGGTTCTGCACTTGATAAACCATCTGGTAATGTAGGGTTGCAGCTACAGAGTCAGCAGTTTGAGGGGCTCCAGTGAGCTGTACTTGAACTTTCAGAAAAGAGAGTAGTTGGGGGTCTGAAAGAGCGATGTTGAAGTTTGGATACAAAGTCACAAATACTGTTCCGGCATTCAAAGTGGTTTGAACAGTACCGATGCAAGCATGCTGGTATTGTAAAAACCTGGTATCTAACAACGCGATTCTTGCCACTACTGGCAAACCTTTACGACCATGGAAGGTGAGAGCAAGACGAATAGCTCCATAATGGACATGAGAATATCCCTGTTGAACCCATTGTCTGGGAAATTCTGGAGGGATCTGAAGAGTAACAAAGTACTCCTTTTCAGTAGCAAGAATGGGATGCTGGTCGAATTTGGAGGACTGTACATACTCCTTTACTTGCTTCGGGGTTTGGTGAATAAGTTGACGAATGGAGCGGATAGGTGAGAATGATGTGGTGGGTTTAGCAAAGGCGGAGTAAGGGTTCATAAGAGGAAGCTGGGTTTCTGAGATCTTGGTTTCATCACTAAGAGAGACTTCATAAAGATAATCTATCTTAGATGCATTAGAAACACGAAACTCTGAAAGGGCTGAGGATGAAGAAGAAGGAGAAGCAAGAGAAACTGGTGCTTCGATTTCTGGATCGGTCATGGTGTGTGAGGATCTTCTCAGCACTGGATTCACCTATCAAGCGCATGGAATGGATAATATCAAAAACAAAACCATGGCTCTGATACCATGAAAGGACCTAGACTTAGGACCAGGGAAGGAGAGTAAATTTCCTGCAGGTATGCATCCCACATTGGGCGAACAACTCCCGTTCAAGCCCTTCAGGGACAGCCTTTTAGCAAAAAACCACTCAGCCCTTTAGTCCACCTGTACTGCACAACCAAAAGTGCGTAAATGTGAAATATTTGGTTCATAACCAAAAACTATTTCAAGGAAAGATTGTAAAAGACTAGTAGTGGGGTATAATTTTATTAGAGCTGTTGCATGCAAAACTGCATAACCCCACGCCGTATCGTTGAAATTCATTCTCAATAATAGAATGCGAGCAATGATCTGAATATGTTTAATCAAGGATTCTGCCAATCCATTTTGAGCATGAACATATGTAATTGGGTACTCAACCTCGATTCCGAGTGAAGCATAATAGGTATCAAAATTTTTTGATGTAAATTTACCAGCATTATCCATCCTTATGCTCTTAATTGGATAATCAAGGAATTGTGCCTAGAGCTTTATGATCTACACAAGTAAACGTGAAAATTTGACATTGCGTGTAGATAATAGGCAAACATAAGACCATTAGTACCATAAAATATCGATATGGTTCACTTAGTGGTTATCTAGAGTGGTTCGAAAATTTTCCGGACTTGTCTCAACTTTTAATTAGGCTTTACGGGCCTAAGTTCTATTTATTGGCATTTATTAATTATTTTTCACAATTAATTAATTAATTAATTAATTCTTTCCGAAAATTAGACTGGGATAGCCAGTGACTGAATTTTATACTGATTTTAGTGGTGTGATCTGTTTATATTAATTGGCTGTCATTTTGTGCAAATTGAGTGTGATTGGTGATTGTGGGTATTTATCCCAAAATTAATTAATTTCAGTAATTGATTGGAAAACCACTGGGTGTCGGTTTACAGGACCAAAAATGTTTTTTTTATCGACTATATAAATGGTGGGAAATTTAAAAGTAAATATATTATATTTTTGGTTGAGACCGACCGTGTACCCAGACACGATTACTTTTATCAGGTATCTTTAATATGAAGAAAATAGGCCAATATACCATGTTAATTGAGGCATTTAATTGTGAAATGCAATGTCGTCGACTGTGGTTGATCAATCGTGGGATGTTATGGGTTGGATTAAGAAAAACCACTGAATATAAGCTGTACCCACTAGGCCGTGATTATACCGCTGAAGTATGGTTGTGCCCATTGGGCTGTGATTACTGCCTAATATAGGTTGTGCCCACTAGGCCGTGATTAAACTATCGAAGCATGGCCGTGCCCATTGGGCCGTGATTACCACCTAACATAGGATGTGCCCATTGGGCCTTGATTTACTGCTAAAATAGGAATCCGCTGTGCCCATATACTTAAGGTATTGATAGAGATATACTTACTCGGTAACATCTCTGATCCTTAGGGATGTGTCTCCTGTAAAGCTTAGTCATAAGAGAAGTAACATGCATTTGTAGTCATAGACAACATATACATTAATTCAAGTGAGGTTCATGCGTGATAATTTCTATCAATCTTGCATCACCTAATTTCCATTGGGAAGAATTTCAAAAGAATATTCCATTATGAACACATGAGTGTCATGGATGTGTCAAATAAGGAACTTTTCGGTTTAAAAAGGACATTTTACTCACCCTCATTAAAAATTCTATTTCATCCTGACCATTGATGTAGGAATCTGACAATCACTCTATCTCACTATTATCATGCCAAACAAGGGTCTGAACAATCTCGCAAGTGGTACAACCTTACCAATCTGAGAGGTCTTTAACAAGGACTGTAATATGAGCTTGGTTAACGGCTTAACAAATGGGACCTTTTGAATCGGGGCTATTGAAAGAATGATATTCTGCAATCATCTTTGGGTTTACAAGTCAAGAAATATACAAAATGAGGTAAAAATTGTCGTACTCGTACTTCTTTGAGCGATGCTTTTGAACATATGAACTCTTACATTAATTCAAGTGTTATAATTTGAAAAGACTTTGTAAGGGATGTAACACAGGTTTGGTTCATTGGTGAGAAACGAAAGGATTGTTAGGCTCAAAATGTGTTTAGGGGGATCAGAGTTAGTGATCATCTTAATGTTGCCACCAATCTTCTTCTTCACTGTCGAGGCTTTTCTTCATATCAAAACTCCAATGATTCAAACATCTCAGCATTTGAGTTCTTTAAGTACTACCTCACTAGGGATACGACTTGCTACAACCAATGTTTGATTTTTCTCTTTGGGCATTCTCCTTACTTTTACCAAGCACACTACTTTTTCATGCTCCTTGTTCTTCGCACTTATCTATATTTTGGTTTCTTTGGACTCACAAAGTCTTTGTCTTCTATTGGCGCTCGAGACCATGCTACTTGATTGACTATCTTTTGTCTCACCCCAGTGTGGGAGATAATCATCAACCGGGTTTAATATGTAATGACTTTATGGGTTCAAGTGGGCTATGCAATGGACAAAAGTGTGTAGGATAAAGAAAGAATTGCTCTTCATCATCCTAAAGCACTTAAATTACCGCGTAAGTTGCACTGTAACAGCAATACTCGAAGATTGATGCAAGAGTGAGTAAGAAGATTCCTATCCTATTATTTCAAATTTGCCCTAATATGGGATGATCCTTGATAGGGATAATTTAAAATTCTTCACATGTGTGGGCTCACAAGGGCTAAATGATGGCTATACCTGTAGTGTTCCAGATAAAGAAAGAAACCGCCACACATCATCTCGATTGACACTTGTGGGCATGAAATTTTTCACTCAACTCACTGGGGATTGGCCTATGAAATAGTGTACGTGTTGGAGAAATCTTCGTGAAGTGTTTTGAAGCTGACAAAACGTTTCCATCAGTCTAGTCTGAAGATTTGCAGACTCTGCTATTTAAAGTCTGAGGACCTCTGGACAGCCAGACTCAATACTCAAAGTCTATCCTCATTGACAGTTACTAATCCGTTAAAGAAAGGCTATCCAGAACTGGATGTTTTATTAAGGATGTGACCTTATCGACCGGAAAAGATCTCTTGGCTCGATATGACATAACGGAATCCTTTATTTGATCATAATTGATTCGGAGATTAAGGATCCGATGATTGGCGAAATATTCTTGGAAGGTTCTACTTATGGAAACCAAGATCCTGATTGTATGGGCGAACAGGATTGATGGGCTATCGAAATGTTCCTTTAATAGCTCGAATGATCTTCCAAATTGATTCCATCCAACGGGTAGATTGGAGGAATTCCTTTGGTAAGTGCCAACGGGTATGATGGCATAAAGGAGTATATAAGGAAGACGTTCCAGTTGTTCGAGTATGTGCACGATAGAAAAATTTCAAAGTCTGAAGCTCCTTGTTTTTAGTCAATTCATTTGTTGAGCGAAATCTTGTACACAAAAGAGAGTCCATATTCGTGAGAATCCTTGAGGAAGTGTGGTAGAATATCCACACTGAGGAATCAAGGAAAAGCTGTGCTGTAACATCTCTTTTGTTCATAGTGAAATCCAGCCGGTGGGCTGTCAGTGTGGAAGAGTGGACGTAGGCTTGAAATAAGCCGAACCACTATAAACCTTGTGTTCAATTTTCTCTTCCCTACTCCTTACTTTACTTTGATCGTATTTCATTTTGTTAATCAAAAGAAAACTCTCTTTCTAACATCTGCCTAGTATCGCTTCCGTATCTCGAGAAATTGTTTTTACACCTATTCACCCCCTCTAGGTGCTTATACTAGCTATCTCAATTGGTATCAGAGCTCGTGTACTCACTTTGTTTGAAGTGTTTTACTTGAGTTAAAGATCCATGGCTAGTATGTTGGCTCCAAGGCTGGTAGAAGGGCAAAGCAATACCAGACCGCCTTACTTTGATGGAAATGATTACAACATATGGAAAAACAAGATGAAAGCGTTCCTAAGATCAAAGGATCCTCTGGAATGGGACGTTGTAGAAAAAGGAATCATTCCTAAAGCTGCACCTACCTCAGAGAGATGAAAAGATATTGTTGAGTCTAGTGAAATGACTCAAGAAGAGATAATCAGGAGACAAACTCTTGATGCAAAAGCAATTTATTCTTTATATTGTGCTTTATCACCCACTGAATATAACAGAATATTTTCTTGTGTTACAGCTAAAGAAGTCTGGGATAGATTACATATTACCTATGAAGGAACCGATCGAGTGAAAGAGACTAGAATCAACATTCTCCTCGGTCAATATGAAGCCTTCAAAATGAAACCAGGAGAATCTATAACTGACATGTTTAGTCGTTTTACAGATATCGTGAATGGTCTTGAAAATCAAGGTCAACCAATTTCTGATCCAATGAAGGTAAACAAGCTACTGCGTGGACTCTCCAAGGATTGGAATCACATAAAGACCTCAATAAGAGAGACCCAAAGAATCATGCCACTATCTGTTGATGAGTTGGGTGGGACTCTTCAGTCTTATGAAGTGGAACGAATCAATGAAGACAAAGACCCTAAAGGTAAGAAATCCATTGCATTAAAATCTAATGATAATTCTGATGTTACAGATTCTGAAGACGATATGGATGATGAGGAGCTTGCTCTCATGATAAGAAGATTCAGAAAGCTGAACAGAAAAGGAAGAAGATTCAATCCAAAGAAACAAAGTTTTCAAAAGCAAGAGAGCAAGTCTATTGAAGATGATGAATCAAACAAAGATGTAGTCTGCTTTGAATGTAAGAAAAAGGGACACATCAGACCCAACTGTCCTCTTTAGAGGAAGAAGAAATGAAAAGCTGAAAAATATCGAAAGGCTCTTAAAGCAGAAACCTGGAGTAATACAGAGTGTGAAGAAAGTGATGATGATTATGCCAACATATGTCTAATGGCAAAATCGGATTCGATTCAAACTCCGAGACGTAATCGTATTCGACAGTGAATTTGAGGTGAGTAACTTCAAAATCCCTATTAAAGTTTCAAAATACATTAATGAATTGTGTTTTAGTCTTAAGACTTCTCTTAAAAGAATTTCCGAACTCAAAAAGGAAAATTCTGCTCTAAAGCAACAAGAAAATGTTTTGAAAGAAAAAGTAAAATGTTTAGACAAGAATGTTTCTTCTCTTAAAGAAAGTGAAGATAATCTTTTAAAAGAAAATGCATTCTTGAAAAATGATATCTCAAATATTTCCAAAAGATTTTCTATAGGATATGAGAAACTCGGAAAAAATACTTTCTCGTTCGAGACCTTACTTCAATAAACTGGTTTGGGAATGACGATGAAACCATTGCTTTAATTGATTTTCCAAAAGTGAAAGAAAGTATGGGCAAAAACCGTATATCATACTAACGTCAATGGACCCAAGAAAATATGGGTATCAAAGAAAGTTTGAGTTTTTTTAAAAATGCAGGTCACTATCAAGAAAAAGGTAAAATGGTATCTGGATAGTGGATGCTCAAGACACATGACAGGAGACTCAAATTGCTTTATAAAGCTTGTTCGAGTAAATGGTGGAAAAGTCTCATTTGGAGGAAATAGCTAAGCAAAGATTGTGGGATTTGGAACTGTAAAGATTGGAAATCTCCTAATAAGCAATGTTCTTTTAGTTGAAGGACTCAATTACAATCTGCTCAATGTCAGTCAGCTGTGTGATAGCTGTGTGATACCGGTTTCAAAATCTACTTTCAAGAGGGAATATGTTCAGGAACTAGTAAAGACTCTACTCAATCATTCATGGGTCGAAGACATGGAAATATCTACCTCTTGGATGTGAAACCAGATGAATCGCAATGTCTAAACTCAATCCAAGACGAAGCAAGCTTATGGCACATAAAGCTTGGGCACACCAATATGAAGCAGATAGCCAAAATTTCAGCAAAGAAGCTTGTTCGTGGTCTACCCAATCTATCATACCAAAAGTCTGATCTGTGTACACCATGCATATTAGAAAAACAAGTAAGAAATTCCTTTAAACCAATAAATCAAGTTTCCACTAACCGTGTACTGCAGCTTCTGCATATGGATCTCTTTGGACCAACCAGAACACAGAGCATTGGAGGTAAGAAATATTGCCTAGTAATTGTGGATGACTACTCACGATTTACTTGGGTGTATTTCCTAGCAAGTAAGTCTGAAACTTTCTCTTACTTCGAAAAATTTGCTAAAAAGGTTCAAAACGAAAAATGATATGTTATTTCAAGTATAAGAACAGATCATGGAGGTGAATTTGAAAATCAAGATTTTACAAAATTTTGTGATGAATCTGGTTTTCAGCATTTGTTCTCCTCTCCATATACTCTAGAGCAAAATGGAGTTGTGGAAAGGAAGAATAGGTCGCTTCAAGAAATGGCTAGAACTCTTTTAATAGAAAGCAATATTTCTTCACATTTTTGGGCTGAAGCAGTTTCTACAGCATGTTATATTATTAATAGAGTTTTTCTAAGGCCTATTTTAGAAAAAACCCTTATGAGTTATTCAATGAAAAAAAGCCTCACTGTTTCATATTTTCATGTGTTCGGATGAAAATGTTTTATATTGAAAAATGCAAATAATCGAGTTGGTAAGTTTGAAGAAAAGTCGATGAAGGCATCTTCCTTGGATATTCAACCTCAAGCAAAGCGTACAGAGTCTACAACAAGAACACTCAAACTTTGGAAGAATCAACGAATGTTAAATTCCAGGATTCTATGCAAAATGAATCTATTTAGACTCATCTTGAAGAGCCTGAATCTGCTCCAGACTCTACAAAGTCTAAATCTCAAGAAGCAGCTCAGAGTCTGAAAGACCAGCAACAAATGGTTATTGAAGATTCAAATGAAGGAAGTGATCATCAACCTGACAAATCAACCAGTAACTGGAAGCATAAGTCCAGTCATCCCAAAGATCTTATTATTGGCGACATTAATGAAGGAATTCGCACAAGATCAAAAAGGTGCGAAGAGTCTAGTGCTGTGGCTTTTATTTCTGAAATAGACCCCAAAAGCATAGATGAATCTTTATCTGATGAAAGCTGGATTGAAGCTATGCAAGAAGAACTCAGACAATTCAGAATTAATGATGTCTGGGAGTTGACTCCTAAACCAAAAGGTAAATCTATTGTTGGAGCTAAATGGGTTTTCAGGAACAAGATGGATGAGAAAGGAAAAGTCATAAGAAACAAAGCAAGACTCATGGCCAAGGGATATACGCAAGAAGAAGGAACAGACGATGACGAGACTTACGCACCGGTAGCAAGGTTAGAAGCAATTCGATTATTACTTGCATTTGCTTGTTATAAGAATTTCAGGTTATTCCAAATGGACATCAAAAGTGCTTTCCTGAATGGATTTATCCATGACGAAGTCTATGTGGAACAACCACTTGGGTTTGAAGACCCAAGGAAGCCAGACTTAGTATTCAGATTGAAAAAGGCCTTGTATGGTTTAAAGCAAACACCTCGAGCTTGGTACGACAGGCTGAGTAAGCTTCTAATTCAATGGCTTTGTCAAAGGTAAAGTAGACACTACTCTGTTTATTAAAAGAGAAAGCAAAAGTTTTATGCTTGTTCAGATATATGTTGATGATATTATTTTTGGATTCTCTAATGAAAGTTTGTGCAAGAAATTCTCTAAGACTATGCAGGATGAATTTGAAATGAGCATGATGGGTGAGTTAACCTTCTTTCTCGGGCTTCAAGTAAAACAACTGAAGGAAGGAACTTTTATTCATCAAGAAAAGTATGCAAATGATCTTGTCAAAAAGTTTGGACTGGACAATTGCAAAAAAGCTGATACACCAATGTCAAGTTCCTTGAAGATAGACAAAGATGAAGGAGGAAATAAAGTCGATCAAAAGTTATACAGGAGTATCATTGGTTCACTTCTTTATCTTACTACTTCCAGACCTGACATTTTATTTAGTGTTTGCATTTATGCCAGATTTCAAGCAGACCCTAAAGAATCTCATTTAAGTGCTGCAAAGCGTATTATCAAATACATTGCCTCAACTTCAAGCTTTGGTCTTTGGTATCCTAAAAAGGGAGAGTTTACTCTTCTTGGATACTCAGACGCATACCTAGCCGAATGCAGAGTTGATAGAAAGAGCACCTCAGGTACCTGTCAACTACTTGGAGGCAGGACAGTGTCTTGGTTTTCAAGGAAGCAAAGTACAGTAGCTCTCTCTACAGCAGAAGCAGAGTATGTAGCTCTCGGAAGTTGTTGTTCACAAATTCTGTGGATAAAACAACAGCTAAGAGACTTTCAAATTGAAGAATCATGCACAGAGATTAACTGCGACAACACCAGCACAATCAATCTCACCAAAAATCCAATTCTTCACTCAAGAGCAAAGCATATAGAGATTCGACATCACTTCATTAGAGATCATGTTCAAAATGGAGAAATTTCGATTCAGTTTGTTCATTCAAAGAACCAACTGGCGGATATATTCACAAAGCTTTTGGAGAAAAATCAATTTGAAATCATCCGTTCCAGACTCAACATTTTAAGGTTTGAAGAAGCTAAAGTCGAGAGATTCTCAGACTCAAACAAACAAGACTTTGACTGTAAGTTATTCTCTCTCTCGAATCTCATCTTGAAAAGGTACGATCATCAACTGTGTTTGATTATTGCTATATTTAATTGACATGATTATTGCAACATTTAATTTTCGAAAAGGAGTTATTTTGAAATGACTATTTTTCGAAAAAGGTAGTTTTTTTAAAAAAAAAATGCATCTTTTCACTTTCCATTACGACGTTTAGTATTCCCTCCTTTGGACTGAGCTATATACAGTCGGTTTCTCTTCGCTTAACTCCAAAACCCTAAAAAGCACCGATCTTCCATTCCTGTTTTCTTCTCTTGTTTAATCTTCGAAAAAGTTGTCATCTTTCTTGGGAAAGTCAAGTAAGGAATCTTTCAAAGACTGAGAAAGATGTCGTCTTCAAGAAAGTCTTCGAGGATCGCAAGCAGGGGACCACAGCGAATGAGTGAGGGGCCTACACACTTCGATCTCACCGAGGAAGAAGGGTCTCCAAATCAGCAGCAGAGCCCACAACATTCTCAGCAGCGTCATTCTCCACCAACTAGTCCACAGGGTGTTGGTCATCATCAAGAGGAAGAAATCATTGAAGACGCAAATCCTGTAAGAGTTCAAAGGCCCTCTTTTATTTATAAGCTTTATCGTGCTTTAAAGAGGACTGGTACTCCATTGAACTACATAGATGAATTTCTTAAGGACAAAGGATATGGGAATGAGTACATCTTTTTGCGAAAAATGGAAAGTTTGGGAATTGCTTGTAAAGGGGTGGCAGAAGAAACCCTTGCAAATATCCCAAGTGATCCGCGTGTTGGGGGATTTAATCTGATAGATGGGAATGATGATGACAAATTGTACAGCCAATTTCAACCGAGAATGGGTGTTGCGGCGAAAATTCGAGGAAAAAGGGGAGAGTTGTTTACATCGAAGGAACATAAGGCTCTATACTCAAAATTGCTGAAGCGTGGGGTGATAAACCCTAGAAGTGTGGATTTTGATTTCCTTGATGCTGTAAATGTCAATTTGAGAGAAAAGTTCAGTTTTCTTCAACTTGAGCATTTCTGTTCTGACACCACAGAAGCCCATGCTGAATTAACTAATTACTTCTATTCGAATCTTAGTTTCCTGGATGGGAATAGATTCTCTTTCAGTGTCCGAGATCAAGACTTTGTGGTGGATATGGATATGCTGGCGGATGTGTTAGGGGTTGAGAGAGGCAGATATCAACCGATCAATGTTTCTATTGCTCGTGCTGCATTGGAACTTGCTAAGGATAGGAGAACAGAGGAAAAGATTTCCTACTTGAGGATGAGTGCGTATAACATTCTGCTTCACAAGATTGTGATCAATTGCCTCAGACCGAAATCAACTTCCAAGACTGATGTTTCAAGTTCAAAGGCAAAGCTGATGTATGCCATCATCACTGGGAAGAAGTTTTCTCTTCCTCATAGTGTTATGTTCGACATGTATAGAGCAGTGGTGAAGGACAGGGGTCAACTTCCTTATCCGAGTCTTGTGACGAAGTTATTCAGACATCTGAACATTCAGCCTCCACAAATTCGTTGTGCTCGATCGTGTGATCATATGGTGGTAGGACTGAAAATGGTGACTAAAAAGCGTCTGAAGGAACTAAGCAAGGCATTAGAGAAATTTAAGGAGAAGACTCCAGTGAAATCTCATCAAATCTCTTCTGCAGCAAAAAGAAAAGGGAAGGAGCCCATGGTTGCTCCATCCAAGAAAAGAAGAGCTCTCATCGTTGAGGATGAAGATGATGAGGATGACATCATCATTTCTGCTATGGCGTTGAAGAACCTGAGCCGTTCTGCTCCAGAGAAAGACTCAGAACAGAGGTCTAGAGAAAAAGAAGAGAAAGAAGCAGAGGAAAAAGAAACAGAGGAGAGAGAAGAAGAAGAAAGGGATGCTGAGAAGGAAAGAGTTGAAAAAGAAGAAGAAGAGAAAAGAGATCAAGAAGAAGGGAACATGAGGGACACTCTTCTCCACCTGAAGGGATGGAAACAGGGGGAGACCAAGAGAGAAGAGGAATGTCCTCATATCCTGCTACCAGTGAGGGAGTCAGTCGCTCTCCAGCAGATCCAGAGGATATTTATGCCTCTCAATTTCCTGAGGAAGGACATGATGTTTCATCGCCAAATCTGCGTGATTATGCTGATCTGTCATCGTCTGCCTTTACTCCATCAGATCGTGCTGAAGCTAGTACGCAGACCGATAACTCAGCAGATTTTCACAGAATTCTGGATGTTCTCTTGGAAATGCGAGGTCAAATATATGCCTTGGGATGCGAAGTTCAGAATTTGCAGAATGCAGGTCAAGCTTCTTCGGGTTCATTGAATGATCAGATCCAAGCCTTTTCTCTTCAGATTCAGGCTAATGCTAAGGGTGAGGATATTGCACAACTAAAGGAAAACTTGAAAAGGTTGGAAGGCATCATTCAGTCAATGGGAGATTTCCAGCTTGTTCGTGTTCCCAAGCATTCTTGACTCTACTCCATTTTCATCTCAACCTTTTTTATGCTGACAAAAAGGGGGAGAGATGCAAGATTTGAAAACTTTGAATCTTTGCAACTTTTGAATTGTCGGATTGTTTTGATGTTTGACCTTTGTGTCTGGGTGTGGACTGAATTAGATTTGAACTTGACTGCTTATATTAACTATTGATATCTTATGGATGGCTTTATCACATGCAAGACTAACCTAATTTCTGTGGTTGCAGATTCTAGCGGTATTATTCATTAAGTCATTTATCTTTATAAGATATCCATATTTGTTTGAGTAATATTTTGCAGGTCAAAGTTATCCAAATCTGCAGGAAAGTTTTGTCACCATCAAAAAGGGGGAGATTGTTGGAGAAATCTTCGTGATGTGTTTTGACGCTGACAAAACGTTTCCATCAATCTAGTCTGAAGATTTGCAGACTCTACTATTTAAAGTCTGAAGACCTCCGGATAGCCAGCCTCAAGACTCAAAGTCTATCCTCATTGACAGTTACTAATCCGTTGAAGAAAGTCTATCCAGAACTGGATGTTTCATTAAGGATGTGACCTTATCGACTGGAGAAGATCTCTTGGCTGGATATGACATAACAGAATCATTTATTTGATCATAATTGATTCGGAGATTAAGGATCCGATGATTGGCGAAATATTCTTGGAAGGTTCTACTTATGGAAACCAAGATCCTGATTGTATGTGCGAACAAGATTGATGGGCTATCAACATGTTCCTTTAATAGCTCGAATGATCTTCCAAATTGATTCCGTCCAACAGGTAGATTGGAGGAATTCCTTTGGTAAGTGCCAACGGGTATGATGGCATAAAGGAGTATATAAAGAAAACGTTCCAGTTGTTCGAGTATGTGCACGATAGAAGAATTCCAAAGTCTGAAGCTCTTTGTTTTTAGTCAATTCATTTGTTGAGCGAAATCTTGTACACAAAAGAGAGTCCATATTCGTGAGAATCCTTGAGGAAGTGTGGTAGAATATACACACTGTGGAATCAAGGCAAAGCTGTGCTGTAACATCTCTTTTGTTTATAGTGAAATCCAGCCGGTGGGCTGTCAGTGCGGAAGAGTGGACGTAGGCTTGGAATAAGCCGAACCACTATAAACCTTGTGTTCAATTTTCTCTTCCCTAATCCTTGCTTTACTTTGATCGTATTTCATTTTGTTAATCAAAAGAAAATTCTCTTTCTATCCTTTGCCTAGTATCGCTTCCGTATCTCGAGAAATTATTTTTACACCTATTCACCCCCCTCTAGGTGCTTATACTAGCTATCTCAATTGGTATCAGAGCTTGTGTACTCACTTTGTTTGAAGTGTTTTACTTCAGAGTTAAAGATCCATGGCTAGTATGTTGGCTCTAGGGCTAGTAGAAGGGCAAAGCAATACCAGACCGCCTTACTTTGATGGAAAGGATTACAACATATGGAAAAATAAGATGAAAGCGTTCCTAAGATCAAAGGATCCTCTGGAATGGGACGTTGTAGAAAAAAGAATCATTCCTAAAGCTGCACCTATCTCAGAGAGACGAAAAGATACTATTGAGTCTAGTGAAATGACTCAGGAAGAGATAATCAGGAGACAAACTCTTGATGCAAAAGCAATTTATTCTTTATATTGTGCTTTATCACCCACTGAATATAACAGAATATCTTCTTGTGTTACAGCTAAAGAAGTCTGGGATAGATTACATATTACCGATGAAGGAACCGATCGAGTGAAAGAGACTAGAATCAACATTCTCATCGGTTAATATGAAGCCTTCAAAATGAAACCAGGAGAATCTATAACTGACATGTTTAGTCGTTTTACAGATATCGTGAATGGTCTTGAAAATCAAGGTCAACCAATTTCTGATCCCATGAAGGTAAATAAGCTACTGCGTGGACTCTCCAAGGATTGGAATCACATAAAGACCTCAATTAGAGAGACCCAAAGAATCATGCCACTATCTGTTGATGAGTTGGTTGGGACTCTTCAGTCTTATGAAGTGGAACGAATCAATGAAGACAAAGACCCTAAAGGTAAGAAATCCATTGCATTAAAATATAATGATAATTCTAATGTTACAGATTCTGAAGACGATATGGATGATGAGGAGCTTGCTCTCATGATAAGAAGATTCAGAAAGCTAAACAGAAAAGGAAGAAGATTCAATCCAAAGAAACAAAGTTTTCAAAAAGCAATGCACCAAGTCTCGTTGAAGATGATGAATCAAACAAAGATGTAGTCTGCTTTGAATGTAAGAAAAAGGGACACATCAGACCCAACTGTCCTCTTCAGAGGGAGAAGAAAGGAAAAGCTGAAAAATATCGAAAGGCTCTTAAAGTAGAAACCTGGAGTGATACAGAGTGTGAAGAAAGTGATGATGATTATGCCAACATGTCTAATGGCACAATCGGATTCAGATTCAAACTCCGAGACAGAATCAGATTCAGACAGTGAATTTGAGGTGAGTAACTTCAAAATCCCTATTAAAGTTTCAAAATACATTAATGAATTGTGTTTTAGTCTTAAGACTTCTCTTAAAAGAATTTCCGAACTCAAAAAGGAAAATTCTGCTCTAAAGCAATAAGAAAATGTTTTGAAAGAAAAAGTAAAATGTTTAGACAATAATGTTTCTTCTCTTAAAGAAAGTGAAGATAATCTTTTAAAAGAAAATGCATTCTTGAAAAATGATATCTCAAATATTTCCAAAAGATTTTCTATAGGATCTGAGAAACTGGAAAAAATACTTTCTGTTCAGAGACCTTCAATAAATCTGGTTTGGGAATGACTGATGAAACCATTGCTTTAATTGATTTTCCAAAAGTGAAAGAAAGTATGGGCAAAAACCGTATATCATACTAACGTCAATGGACCCAAGAAAATATGGGTACCAAAGAAAGTTTGAGTTTTTTTAAAAATGCAGGTCACTATCAAGAAAAAGGTAAAATGGTATCTGGATAGTGGATGCTCAAGACACATGACAGGAGACTCAAATTGCTTCATAAAGCTTGTTCGAGTAAATGGTCGAAAAGTCTCATTTAGAGGAAATAGCAAAAGAAAGATTGTGGGATTTGGAACTGTAAAGTTTGAAAATCTCACAATAAGCAATGTTTCTTTAGTTGAATGACTCAATTACAATCTGCTCAGTGTCAGTCAGCTGTGTGATAGCTGTGTGATACCGGTTTCAAAATCTACTTTCAAGAGGGAATATGTTCAAGAACCAGTAAAGACTCTACTCAATCATTCATGAGTCAAAGACATGGAAATATCTACCTCTTGGATGTGAAACAAGATGAATCGCAATGTCTAAATTCAATCCAAGACAAAGCAAGCTTATGGCACATAAAGCTTGGGCACATCAATATGAAGCAGATAGCCAAAATTTCAGCAAAGAAGCTTGTTCGTGGTTTACCCAATCTATCATACCAAAAGTCTTATCTATGTACACCATGCATATTGGGAAAACAAGTAAGAAATTCCTTTAAACCAATAAATCAAGTTTCCACTAACCGTGTACTGCAGCTTCTGCATATGGATCTCTTTGGACCAATCAGAACACAGAGCATTGGAGGTAAGAAATATTGCCTAGTAATTGTGGATGACTACTCACGATTTACTTGGGTGTATTTCCTAGCAAGTAAGTCTGAAACTTTCTCTTACTTTGAAAATTTTGCTAAAAAGGTTCAAAACGAAAAATGATATGTTATTTCAAGTATATGAACAGATCATGGATGTGAATTTGAAAATCAAGATTTTACAAAATTTTGTGATGAATCTGGTTTTCAGCATTTGTTCTCCTCTCCATATACTCTAGAGCAAAATGGAGTTGTGGAAAGGAAGAATGGTCGCTTCAAGAAATGGCTAGAACTCTTTTAATAGAAAGCAATATTTCTTCACGTTTTTGGGCTCAGCAGTTTCTACAAAGATGTTAGATTATTAATAGAGTTTTTCTAAGGCCTATTTTAGAAAAAACCCTTTATGAGTTATTCAAAGAAAAAAGCCTATTGTTTCATATTTTCATGTGTTCGGATGCAAATGTTTTATATTAAAAAATGCAAATAATCGAGTTGGTAAGTTTGAAGAAAAGTCAGATGAAGGCATCTTCCTTGGATATTCAACCTCAAGCAAAGCGTACAGAGTCTACAACAAGAAGACTCAAACTTTGGCTCTTATTTCTGAAATAGAACCCAAAAGCATAGATGAATCTTTATCTGATGAAAGCTGGATTGAAGCTATGCAAGAAGAACTCAGACAATTCAGAATTAATGATGTCTGGGAGTTGACTCCTAAACCAAAAGGTAAATCTATTGTTGGAGCTAAATGGGTTTTCAGGAACAAGATGGATGAGAAAGGAAAAGTCATAAGAAACAAAGCAAGACTCATGGCCAAGGGATATACACAAGAAGAAGGAATAGACTATGACGAGACTTACGCACCAGTAGCAAGGTTAGAAGCAATTCGATTATTACTTGCATTTGCTTATTATAAGAATTTCAGGTTATTCCAAATGGACATCAAAAGTGCTTTCCTGAATGGATTTATCCATGAGGAAGTCTATGTGGAACAACCACCTGGGTTTGAAGACCCAAGGAAACCAGACTAGTATTCAGATTGAAAAAGGCCTTGTATGGTTTAAAGCAATAACCTCGAGCTTGGTACGATAGGCTGAGTAAGTTTCTAATTCAAAATGGCTTTGTCAAAGGTAAAGTAGACACTACTCTGTTTATTATAAGAGAAAGCAAAAGTTTTCTGCTTGTTCAGATATATGTTGATGATATTATTTTTGGATCATCTAATGAAAGTTTGTGCAAGAAATTCTCTAAGACTATGCAGGATGAATTTGAAATGAGCATGATGGGTGAGTTAACCTTCTTTCTCAGGCTTCGAGTAAAACAACTGAAGGAAGGAACTTTTATTCATCAAGAAAAGTATGCAAATGATCTTGTCAAAAAGTTTGGACTGGACAATTGCAAAAAAGTTGATACACCAATGTCAAGTTCCTTGAAGATAGACAAAGATGAAGGAGGAAATAAAGTCGATCAAAAGTTATACAGGAGTATCCTTGGTTCACTTCTTTATCTTACTGTTTCTAGACCTGACATTTTGTTTAGTGTTTGCATTTATGCCAGATTTCAAGCAGACCCTAAAGAATCTCATTTAAGTGCTGCAAAGCGTATTATCAAATACATTGCCTCAACTTAAAGCTTTGGTCTTTGGTATCCTAAAAAGGGAGACTTTACTCTTCTTGGATACTCAGACGCATACCTAGCTGGACGCAGAGTTGATAGAAAGAGCACCTCAGGTACCTGTCCACTACTTGGAGGCAGGACAGTGTCTTGGTTTTCAAGGAAGCAAAGTACAGTAGCTCTCTCTACAGCAGAAGCAGAGTTTGTACCTCTCGGAAGTTGTTGTTCACAAATTCTGTGGATAAAACAACAGCTAAGAGACTTTCAAATTGAAGAATCATGCATAGGGATTAACTGCGACAACACCAGCGCAATCAATCTCACAAAAAATCCAATTCTTCACTCAAGAGCAAAGCATATAGAGATTCGACATCACTTCATTAGAGATCATGTTCAAAATGGAGAAATTTCGATTCAGTTTGTTCATTCAAAGAACCAACTGGCGGATATATTCACAAAGCTTTTGGAGAAAAATCAATTTGAAATCATCCGTTCCAGACTCAACATTTTAAGTTTTGAAGAAGTTAAAGTCTAGAGACTCTCAGACTCAAACAAACAAGACTTTGACTGTAAGTTATTCTCTCTCTCGAATCTCATCTTGAAAAGGTACGATCATCAACTGTGTTTGATTATTGCTATATTTAATTGACATGATTATTGCAACATTTAATTTTCGAAAAGGAGTTATTTTGAAATGACTATTTTTCGAAAAAGGTAGTTTTTTTTTTAAAAAAAAATGCATCTTTTCACTTTCCATTACGACGTTTAGTATTCCCTCCTTTCGACTGAGCTATATACAGTCGGTTTCTCTTCGCTTAACTCCAAAACCCTAAAAAGCACCAATCTTCCGTTCCTGTTTTCTTCTCTTGTTTAATCTTCGAAAAAGTTGTCATCTTTCTTGAGAAAGTCAAGTAAGGAATCTTTCAAAGACTGAGAAAGATGTCGTCTTCAAGAAAGTCTTCGAGGATCGCAAGCAGGGGACCACGGCGAATGAGTGAGGGGCCTACGCGCTTCGATCTCACCGAGGAAGAAGGGTCTCCAAATTAGCAGCAGAGCCCACAACATTCTCAGCAGCGTCATTCTCCACCAATTAGTCCACAGGGTGTTGGTCATCATCAAGAGGAAGAAATCATTGAAGACGCAAATCCTGTAAGAGTTCAAAGGCCCTCTTTTATTTGTAAGTTTTATCGTGCTTTAAAGAGGACTGGTACTCCATTGAACTACATAGATGAATTTCTTAAGGACAAAGGATATGGGAATGAGTACATCTTTTTGCGAAAAATGGAAAGTTTGGGAATTGCTCGTAAAGGGGTGGCAGAAGAAACCCTTGCAAATATCCCAATTGATCCGCGTGTTTGGGGATTTAATCCGATAGATGGGAATGATGATGACAAATTGTACATCCAATTTCAACCGAGAATGGGTGTTGCGGCGAAAATTCGAGGAAAAAGGGGAGAGTTGTTTAGATCGAAGGAACAGAAGGATCTATACTCAAAATTGCTGAAGCGTGGGGTGATAAACCCTAGAAGTTTGGATTTTGATTTCCTTGATGCTGTAAATGTCAATTTGAGAGAAAAGTTCAGTTTTCTTCAACTTGAGCAGTTTTGTTCTGACACCAGAGAAGCCCATGCTGAATTAACTAATTACTTCTATTCGAATCTTAGTTTCCTGGATGCGAATAGATTCTCTTTCAGTGTCCGAGATCAAGACTTTGTGGTGGATATGGATATGCTGGCGGATGTGTTAGGGGTTGAGAGAGGCAGATATCAACCGATCAATGTTTCTATTGCTCGTGCTGCATTGGAACTTGTTAAGGATAGGAGAACAGAGGAAAAGATTTCCTACTTGAGGATGAGTGCGTATAACATTCTGCTTCACAAGATTGTGATCAATTGCCTCAGACCGAAATCAACTTCCAAGATTGATATTTTAAGTTCAAAGGCAAAGCTGATGTATGCCATCATCACTGGGAAGAAGTTTTCTCTTCCTCACAGTGTTATGTTCCACATGTATAGAGCAATGGTGAAGGACAGGGGTCAACTTCCTTATTCGAGTCTTGTGACGAAGTTATTCAGACATCTGAACATTCAGCCTCCACAAATTCTTTGTGCTTGAACGTGTGATCATATGGTGGTAGGACTGAAAATGGTGACTAAAATGCGTCTGAAAGAACTAAGCAAGGCATTGGAGAAATTTAAGGAGAAGACTCCAGTCAAATCTCATCAAATCTCTTCTGCAGCAAAAAGAAAAGGGAAGGAGCCCGTGGTTGCTCCATCCAAGAAAAGAAGAGCTCTCATCGTTGAGGATGAAGATGATGAGGACGACATCACCATTTCTGCTATGGCGTTGAAGAACCTGAGCCGTTCTGCTCCAGAGAAAGACTCAGAACAGAGGTCTAGAGAAAAAGAAGAGAAAGAAGCAGAGGAAAAAGAAACAGAGGAGAGAGAAGAAGAAGAAAGGGATCGAGAAGGAAAGAGTTGAAAAAGAAGAAGAAGAGAAAAGAGATCAAGAAGAAGGGAACATGAGGGACACTCTTCTCCACCTGAAGGGATGGAAACAGGGGGAGACCAAGAGAGAAGAGGAATGTCCTCATATCCTGCTACCAGTGAGGGAGTCAGTCGCTCTCTAGCAGATCCAGAGGACATTTATGCCTCTCAATTTCCTGAGGAAGGACATGATGTTTCGTCGCCAATTCTCCGTGATTATGGCGATCTGTCATCGTCTGCCTTTACTCCATCAGATCGTGCTGAAGCTAGTACGCAGATCGATAACTCAGCAGATTTTCGCAGAATTCTGGATGTTCTCTTGGAAATGCGTGGTCAAATATATGCCTTGGGATGCGAAGTTCAGAATTTGCAGAATGCAGGTCAAGCTTCTTCGGGTTCATTGAATGATCAGATCCAAGCCCTTTCTCTTCAGATTCAGGCTAATGCTAAGGGTGAGGATATTGCACAACTAAAGCAAGACTTGAAAAGGCTGGAAGGCATCGTTCAGTCAATGGGAGATTTCTAGCTTGTTCGTGTTCCCAAGCATTCTTGACTCTACTCCATTTTCATCTCAACCTTTTTTATGCTGACAAAAAGGGGGAGAGATGCAAGATTTGAAAACTTTGAATCTTTAAAACTTTTGAACTTTTGGATTGTTTTGATGTTTGAAGATTGTTTTGATGTTTGACCTTTGTGTCTGGGTGTGGACTCAATTTAGATTTGAACTTGACTGCTTGACTGCTTATATTAACTATTGATATCTTATGGATGGCTTTATCACTTGCAAGACTAACCTAATTTCTGTGGTTGCAGATTCTAGCGTTATTATTCATTAAGCCATTTATCTTTATAAGATATCCATATTTGTTTGAGTAATATTTTGCAGGTCAAAGTTATCCAAATTTGCAGGAAAGTTTTGTCACCATCAAAAAGGGGGAGATTGTTGGAGAAATCTTCGTGAAGTGTTTTGAAGTTGACAAAACGTTTTCATCAGTCTAGTCTAAAGATTTGTAGACTCTGCTATTTAAAGTCTGAAGACCTCCGGATAGCCAGACTCAAGACTCAAAGTCTATCCTCATTGGCATTTACTAATCCATTGAAGAAAGTCTATCCAGAACTGGATGTTTCATTAAGGATGTGACCTTATCGACTGGAGAAGATCTCTTGGCTAGATATGACATAACGAAATCCTTTATTTGATCATAATTGATTCGGAGATTAAGGATCCGATGATTGGCGAAATATTCTTGGAATGTTCTACTTATGGAAACCAAGATCCTGATTGTATGTGCGAACATGATTGATGGGCTATCGACATGTTCCTTTAATAGCTCGAATGATCTTCCAAATTTATTCCGTCCAATGGGTAGATTGGAGGTATTCCTTTGGTAAGTGCCAACGGGTATGATGGCATAAAGGAGTATATAAGGAAGACGTTCCAGTTGTTCGAGTATGTGCACGATAGAAGATTTTCAAAGTCTGAAGCTCCTTGTTTTTAGTCAATTCATTTGTTGAGCGAAATCTTGTACACAAAAGAGAGTCCATATTCGTGAGAATCCTTGAGGAAGTGTGGTAGAATATTCACACTGTGGAATCAAGGAAAAGCTGTGCCGTAACATCTCTTTTGTTCATAGTGAAATCCAGCCGGTGGGCTGTCAGTGCGGAAGAGTGGACGTAGGCTTGGAATAAGCCGAACCACTATAAACCTTGTGTTCAATTTTCTCTTCCCTACTCCTTGCTTTACTTTGATCGTATTTCATTTTGTTAATCAAAAGAAAACTCTCTTTCTATCGTCTGCCTAGTATCACTTCCATATCTCGAGAAATTGTTTTTACACTTATTCACCCCCCCTCTAAGTGCTTATACTAGCTAGCTTAGTACGGAATAAGACTTGTCTTTCATCATTCTGACATATCCCATTTGACACATTCAATTTATCTCACACAATTCATCGAGGAAACCATTGCCTTAGACTAAATAGCCATGCAAGCGCAACAAATGTGAGCAATTTAATTTGCAACTCATTGAGGCAATTTATTCATAAAAAAAATGCTTGCGAACACAACAGATTCTATCATGGGTAATACTTCTTGACTATCACATCCCGATTCTCCGAGCATGTGCCCATCCCTCCGCGGTCGATAAAGTAGCGACGTCCTACAACGCGTCGCCGACCCATTCACTTTAATGTGCATGCGGAAGCAAATAATTAATCCCCAGACAATAACAAGATGTGATAGAAAGGTAGGGCCACAATTTTCAAATCAACACATTATTAAAAACCATAATATGATTTACAAACAAAGGCCAACTCTAGGGTCTAACTACAGGAAGTTTATCTTCAAAAAGAACTTCTGAGCCATCCATGCTCCTGACCCTTCCACCTCAAGCTTCGGGATTCTTCACCTGAGGAGCTGAAAATGTTATCCCACAATGGGGTGAGATGATGTCTCAGCAAGTTCACCCCCTAAGACCTGATTAGGAAGGAAATATGCCCCAAGAGCTGCCTAAGCACAACACGAGTTAAAGGACTTACCTTTGCCTCCATTCCTTCCGGCAAGTCAATACAATTCATCAAATCACATCAATAAATCAAATCATCACACCCAATTGACTCATCGATTAGTCGACCCAGTCAATTGATGTCAACAAGACCATTACATAGTCATTTCAATCACTCATTCCAACTATTACTTACGGCCACACTCGAGCACGGCCTACTAAATGTTCAGCGGTGAATTACGGCCCAACGAGCATAGCCTGTTCCAAGTTCGGCGGTAAATTACGAGCCAATGGGCATGACCATACTTCGGTGGTCAATTACGGCCCAACGGGGACAGTCTATTCCAAGTTTGGCAGTAAATTATGGCCCAATGGGCACGACCATACTTTGGCAGTTAATTACGGCCCAATGGGCATAGCCTATTCCAAGTTCGGCGGTAAATTACAGAAATAAATTATTAAATGCAAATAAATAGGACTTAGACTCGTAAAGGCTAATCGAAAGCTGAGACGGGTTCGGAAAATTTCCAAACCACTCTAGATAAATACTAGAGCTTGTCTAGGCTCTAATTACACTACTCTAACCACCTAACATGCAATATCGGCTAATTAAATTTCTAAACCATTCCAAATAACCACCTAATCCATAATTAATTTAACTAATCAACCCTTAAGGCAGAAGGATCAGGAGTAGGGATTAGTGAGTTAGACTCATTAGATTAAAGATTCGATTGAACCATGACGATGACAATGCAACGGCGGCTGATAAACTCCAAAGCGGCGACGCCAACGAGGACCAAACCGAGGCAAAAATTGGCCTGCAAAGCTCATAGATGAGCTGCTTGTTCTGGTTTTGAACATGGGCTGAACGCGTGGGTGAATGACGGAAGCTCGGCGGAGACGCGGCTGAAGCTCATGGACTGAAGGGCCCATTGAAATGGAGAGTTGTTTTGGTGGGAGCTGCTGCGTTGAAGAATTGCTGGGGTTGATCGGAGGGGGCTAAGCTGCGGACAAGTGGCGGTTTTAGTGGAAATGAGGGCGCTGACAGGTTGCAAGGATTTCCAATGGAACCGAAAACAAAAAGAAGAAGCTGCAGGGGAATGGGTGAATGTGGCAGCTTCAGTGGAGGTGCACGAAATGGAGGGGGCAGAGAATACGCGGGCGAAACTGAAAGCGAAGGAGAAGTAGCCAAGGGGGAAGGGATCAACAAAGTTGCGTGGCTAGAGAGAGAGAGAGAAGGGATAAGAATGACTTTCAAAGTCAAAGAAAGCAAAGCAATAAAGAAGACCAATGATGTAGGGATTGTCAGCTGCGGGGGCCTTTCATGCGTGGCTTCGAATGGAGAGAGAGAGAGGGAAACATAGAGGGGTTTTGGCCAAGCAAAAAAAAAATGAAAGGGAATGAAAGAAAAAAGATAATTAATACCAAAATATTTTTGGCTCAACTTCACACAACAATATCAATTGGTCATCCAAGGCCAATTTCAACACCGACTTGTACAATTTGAAGTCCAATTGAAGACCAAAATAAGACAGTCCCTCAAACCTACGAATTTCTCTCAATTCTGAATTCTATTTCCTTTTTCCTGGAATCCAATTTCTTAACAAATCTCTCTAATTTATGTCCAATTTTGTTGAAGAAACAGCCCACACAATTTTCTTTCACCCAGTAGCTCACATAAGAGGCCAAAAATCCCTTCAAATTGGCCCATCCGAATTTCCCCTTTTTTCCGAAACGTTCGAATTGATTTTCCATAAAAATCCCGAACTCACCAAAAATTTCTCGAAAGATGAGTCGACATTCCTAAAATAAATTGTGACCTAATAGAATTTTCAATTTCTGAAATCGGGTTCAAATTTGTGGTTAATTTTAATCTGGCATGATTTTAGCATGACCTAGCTTATCGGGTAGCTTTTAGAAATTTTTAGCGCAATTGACCCGTGGTGGATTTTCTTCGAGCCATAATGAACCAGTTCGACACATTGGTAACCCTCAGTGGTCGTGAAAATCTCGAAGTTTCAAAGATGGACACAAGGTATCAAAATGACAGAAAAATCATTCTAGCGCTAATCGACGAGAATTTTGTAATTTAGTGGAATCACTCACGTTTAGCCACATATTTCGGTCGAATCGACCTATCTCTGATCTCTAATCAATTTTAACTATGCCATAATGATCCTTGCAGACTAGCACGGTCAAGCAATCGATTCCTAGTTTAATTCTCAAATCTATTGTGTATAAATTTGTTAACGGCTTCACCTGATAGGCCAATTATCTCATGAGTGGTCATCTTAAAGAAAAACACTATAGTCGCATCAATGAAAAGCCCAACTTATCCAATCGAAATATGAATTGAATTTTCAGGATGTCACAACTCTTTCCCTCTTATAAAAATTTCGTCCTCGAAATTTAACCCTTTACCAATCTTGAACAAAAAGGTGGGGGTTTTGCCGCCTGATTGAGTCTTCACTTTCCCCGATTGCTTCTTCAGTCCCATGGTATTGTCAGACCACTTTGACCAAGGGGACCATGTTGGTACACAAAATCTGTTGTTTTTTATCCATAATTTGAACCAGATTTTCCACGTACGACACTCTGTCGTCCACGTCTAATTCCTCAAAATTTAGCACGTGGGTTGTGTCAGGCTCATACTTCCACAACATCAACATGTGAAAGACGTCATAGACTTGTGCCAACCTTGGCAACAATGTCAGACGATACGCTAGGATCTCGATTTTTTTTAGAATCTCAAAGGGACCTACATACCTCGGTTTCAGTTTTTCCCTTCTTGCCAAAGCGCAAGGTATTCCTCATTGGTGACACCTTCAGAACAATGCAATCACCAATTTGGAACTCTAAGGGCCTTCAACGCTGAGCAATATAACTTTTATGGTGACTCTGAGCGGTCTTTAATCTATCACTGATGTTTGCAACTGCATCCACTAACTGTTGACCTAACTCTAGGCTGCGATCTTTCATTCTCTGACCTCATCTTCACAAACTGAAGTTATGTACACTCTGCTCTGCACTGCTTCAAAAAGAATTATCTGAAAGCTTTGTTGAAACTGGGAATCCTTGGGTGTGGCACCCCAAAATGCCTTAGGTCACCACAGGCACCTAATGTTATACCTAAAGGAACACTAGTTACATCTCTTAGAAGAAGCGTCGTAAATCATAGACATTTTTTTTGAAACGGTCCCAGCGTGACTCATTAGCGGAAGCAAAATATAATATCGCCGTCTCTCCCTCCAACAACCATGATGCAATTACACACCACTAAACATCATAAGAAAAGATAAAGCCACGACACTTTATTTACATATTTTCCAAGATGGGTTTCCTTGGGTCGGTACATCAAAAGAAAGGCCAGGACATGTAGCCACACTCGGCCATAAACCCAAAGAGAAACACTCGACCCACTACGTCTATCGTGCAAGATCCCCCATCAACTAGTCTCGGCTATCATCCCAAAAAGTTTCAGCCTCTACTTCTCACGCACGGGCCCTCACACCCATCCCGGTGCATCAGGCGGTGGCGGCGACAACATCCCACGCATCACTCCGTTCCGACGAACATGAACGAAAATGAACTCTTGAATGACAGGGCCCCCGGCCAAGCCCACGTCATACATCACTAAGGCGCGAACTCGAATAAATGTCAGTCCAGGAATGGTGGGACAGTCGATCTCCACACACTCGACCTCTACATCTTAAGGAAGGCCGTAAAATACGCCGAGCGTGACAGCAGGGAGCGGCATCCTTCTAATCTGAAATGTTGGTCCCCGAAGGGGTGAGTACAACCACTCAGTAGTAAAGGACCAATAAACCACTCAATGCATCACACAATACAATCATAACATAGTACATGACATTCATGCATCTAAGCATAACTTACCTTGCAGCCATGCATATACAACATACTACGGGTACATACATCTTCATATACTCATCACAATAATGTCACAAACATGTCATCATGCCATAGGTTATCATCATCATATCTCACACATATCATCATGCCATAGGTGATCATCATCATGTCACACACATATATCATCATGCCATAGGTGATCATCATGATATCAAATATGCATGTCATCATGCCATAGGTTATCATCATCATGTCTCACACATATCATCATGCCATAGGTGATCATCATCATGTCACATACATATATCATCATGCCATAGGTGATCATCATCATGTCATATATGCATGTCTCAATTTCCACTTTCAATTCGATCACCACATCTCCCTTTCCCGGGATCAATAATTGCATCCCATATTTTATCACTCGCACCCCATCCTGGCATCGGGAGATAAACCTCCGGCACAAACCACCGGGCATCCGGTACCCCCACATTCTGGGCATCTCGCATTCCAACTGGCATCACGAGGCATCCCCTCGGGCAAAAACCTCCGAGGCTTCCGGCACCCAACCATTCCGGGCATCTCGAAACTCCCGAGGACATTCGGCCGTGTATCTCAATACAATCCGGGCATTCGGCAACCCCCATCCCGAGCATCCTGACACTCCTAAGGCATTATCATCCGCCTCCAACAGTTTCATCATTTATCGTAATTTATGTTCACCCAATTATGTCGTAACTCAGCATAGCATATGATGTAATGGCAAACAAGATCACTTTCATCCTTTTAATTTTTTTATATGCATTTTCAATCATCATCATACATGCAGCAAGACACAATCATTCATAACAATACAATTCATGGAGTCTATACAATTTAGAATAGTATATTTATCATGCCTTTTTGAAGTTTAAGAAATTCCAGCTTGTCCCATTTTAGAAAATATTTAAATTAATTATCCATATGATTCTTAAAAATCATGAAATTAGGACATGTGATAGACAAGATAATAAGATACCAATTTCATGAAGAACGCATGCCCAAACGAGTTTCACACAAGAAAATATAATTCACACAATTACAGCATGTAATTTCGGATAAATCAGATTGGGCAGTTTTTGAAATAATTCGATTAAAATACCCGAATGACCTCCAAAAATTATGAAATTTCACCAGGTTATAGTTAAGACACTAGAGTAGATTTTTCATGAAGACATCTAGGCCAGATTCGTTCTAGATAATTTTCCATAGTTATCTGAAGCTTCTGATTCTAGCACCGAAACGTCCAGTGTAGTTATCTCCAAAATATCGAGCTTTCACCCACTTATTCCTCTTAGTTTCCTCTTAAATTTGGATATGTTTTACTTCAAGCGGTCCCCTACAACTTTAATTAAGGGATCTAAGCCAAATTTCCAAATAATAGTCACCATATGGGTCCATGAAGTCTCGGGTGTCCAGTACCGCGTATAGATTTACTGTCTTCAAGAGTAAGTCGATTCACTAGGCTTATAGCTAATAAACGGGTGGGTTGGGTCGGGTCATAAATGGTCCGACCCAAATCAACCCATTAACCCGTTTATAACCCGTTTATTACAATGCAAAAATTTTGACCCATACCCGACCCAACCCATACCCAACCCATACCCGACCCATTTAACTAACTTAATTTATTATAGATATAGATATATATATATATATATATATATATATATATCTTAAAAAAATGGTATTGCTGAAATAATTTTATAAAACACAAATTTAATGGACAATTTTTATAATTTTTAAAATATTTATTTTAAAAAATCGAATTTTAATTATTTCTTATTTTTTAAAAATAAAATTTTATTATTTTTATTATTTATTTTTTAAATATAATTTTCCTTTTTCCTTTTTCTTTTTTCTTCTTCTTCTTCTTTGGCCAGTCGTCGGCCACGACGACGGCTGGCGGCCCGACCCATTTAAACTTGTTTTTAAAATAGATGTGGCATAATGTGTGTAGAGTCCACATTTGCTGATACACACAATACCCAACACGTTTGGATCCACAGCATCTAATCCTTGACAGAAGCCCCAAAAAAGAAGTTACATGTCAAAAGTGCATTATTGAAGCAAATATTACGTGCAACAAGATATTAACTATGCACATCAAAAACCAAAAAAAATATGCTGGATTATGTGAGTCTCAAGGGGAACTTAGAACTATAAAAGTTAATGTCCTCATTACTTTGTCACGTTGTTGCACAATCTCATCATCACTTGCATGGAACTGTAGCTTCCCAGTCCTATAGAGGCCACAAACGTATACCAAGAATACATCATTATATGTGCTGCTTCACTATTAGTTAGCTAAAAATCAGGATCAGATTACTTCTTGCAGCTTCTTCAATCCTCCTCACAAACTCTTCTTTACGATTAACATCCCGGAGTTCCACATGGCCCATCTGTTTTCCACCAACATCAACAAGTACTTAAATGAAAATACGCAAGAATCAGATGGAATAACCAAATAGACAATGCAAAAGAAGAATTGTTCATAGTAAATTGTACAAAAAGGACAAGCAAGCCTAATTCAAGAGCACAACAGCACATTCGAATTCATAAAAACAAACAACACGTTTTAAGGCGGGATGGTATGTAGACCTGGAGTCCATCATTATGAAGACAAGTGTATTAAATCATTTGAGCAAATGAAAAGAATGAGATGAAAAAAAGTACCTAATGCAAATAGTCTTGAAAGTCAATGATGAGAGACTCCTCATCCAAATCTTCTTCAGGCAGAACTCCAAATAACCAATTTCTAGTGCACAGCTCAGCCTCTACACTTTCAGGGAAAGGGAACTACGATATTTATTTAAAATGCGTCCTCCAATGCTGAAGGCTGATTCTGAGGCAACAGTAGTGATAGGAATGCTCAATATATCACGTGCCATGAGGGATAACTCGGGATACCGATGAGAATGAGTCTTCCAATAATCAAGGACATTGAGATCCGGGAACTTCTTTCTATCAAGCCTATTCTCCTCCAAATACAAATCCAATTGCGACTTACTAGATTGTGATCCAAAGTGGTCGCTCTCAAATGCATCATACTCATCAATGTCATCCCCAATGTTTTCATCGATGCCCTCAACTGAAATGTTACCTTGAGTAGTTGAAGAAGTAAAGCGATCATCTCTAGACATAGATGTCACATATTCATCAAAAAGTGTATAGAGTTTTTCTCGAATGCCCCGTACAAATTCCACATGATCATCCATGTCCAACTTTGAGTAGCAAAACTCTAACAAGTGTAACTTATAACGAGGATCTAATATAACAGCAAATGATAAGACAACACTATAACACTTCCAATATTTTTCAAACTTTTTGAGCATTGCCTTAGCCATAGAACTAATAGCCTCATCCTCAGTATCCCTTGCCTGTATTAAACGAAGCTGAATCTGCCATACTCCATAAAAATATAAATTCGCCGTGGGATATCTAACTCCAGAGAACAGAGTAGAAATATCATAAAAGGGTTTCAACAAGAAAGCAATTTTCTTTCCTCTAACCCAATCTTCAGAAGATGGACATGTAACAAAGTTATGGTCAATCAACTTCAAATGTGAAAATGCACATTCAAAGAAAATGGCACCCTCAAGCATTAGGTATGTAGAATTCCATCTCGTTGCCACATCTTGGCGTACCTTTTGTTGGTCTTTAAGCACGACTGCGATATACATTCAGCAAATTTTACTTTCCTCCCTTGTGTGGCCCTCACATACTTGACAGCTTCTCTAATATTATGTAAAGATCCATCAATAACCTTTAAACCTTCCTGTACAATAAGATTCAAAACATGTGCACCACAACACACATGAAAAAACTGTCCATCACATAACAAAGAGGATCTCGTAGAAGGTGTATATCTCCAAATATCAACCATACTGTCATTATATGATGCATTATCTAAAGTAATGCTGAAAATCTTTCTCTCAATACCCCATTCTCTTAACAAAGTCAGCAATTTCTCTAAAAGTACGGGACCACTATATGGGGGTGGCACATAAGAGAAACACAAGACTTTTGAATGCAATTCCCAATCCTCATCAATATAATGAGCAGTGACAGTCATATAATGATCCGTAGTAACAGAAGTCCATAGATCATAAGTCAAACATATTCGGCTCGAAAGAGACAATAATTTGGATTTCAAAATTCCCTTCTCTTTTTCATGAACTTTTACCACATCATTTCTTGCTGTAAACCTTGAGATATGCTTTACATTAGGGTTGAGGTAACTAAACAACTCTCTAGTAGCCTCATGCTCCACAAAAGAGTATGTATAATTGTGTTTGATTATTGCTCTTGCTAGCATATCTCTAAACACACCTTGGTCAAATTGTACTACGGAACCATCAACATTAACCTCTCGGTTGGGACAAGTATCTAAATGACGCAACAAGTTTTTTGTCCCATGGCTAGCCGTATAAGTTACTTCGCACCACTTACATTTAGCCTTCTTCATGCCATCACCATCTGTGAACTTTTCAAATTCAGACCATACAATCGAAGTGCATTTTCTTGAACGCTTAGAGCAAGTAGAGTTATCTTCATCGTCCTCATGAACGAAGGATGCAACTCTATGTCTCTCGAATTGTTCCGTAGTTGAATATTCTTCTCGATCCTCGTTATCTCTTGACATGTCAACTAATTAGTTGGAGAAAACATAAATTAGAACAGGTTCAGGATTACATGTTATGAATTTAACATAAAGGGTAAAGAATGAGCTGCTGAAAAGAAGCTCTAATGACAGAGTGGGGGAATATGATGTCGAAAGAGCAACTTCTGTTCACTAGAACATTGAAAAATCGCAGGAGTCATCAAATTCATCCTTACCTTCTTTTAGAACTTTCTGGGCCTAAGCTTGAGGAACCGCAACAATTCTCTATTCGGAAGATACCACCCGCTGCAACTCCACTGGATCCGGCTCTCCCTCCCTGGCGCCAAGCCTGCTCGCGCCAATCTTGTCCTTGGACAAGTAACTCACAAAGCGGTCACCACCAGCAGTAGAGTGAACTGCAAGGAAATAAAAAATGAAGTTCAACTGCAGTACTTGACCTCACAAAGCAGTAGAGATATCCAGACAATTTTATAACAAAGATCACCTCTGCTCACAGGCAGATAATGAGAAAAACATCGCAGAAAATGGTGCATTGTAAGCCTCGAACAAGATTAAAGTTCCAAGATAATTACTAGATGATAGGATTACCCCAAATCTATCAAGTCACGGCAGAGCAGACCAACCCTACCAACCAATCGCCAACTACTTCTAACATCAAGATAATAGACAAATTTCAACAAGATGGAGAATAGGATAAGTAGCTCACCCACTTACATATGTAATGAGTTTGCAGCCTTCAACGGGACCTGTACTAGCAAAAACCTCTTGAAGAAGTGGTTCCGTCACCTGAGTATGGATGTTGCCCACATAGTTACATTATACGACGAATGCCAAAAACAATAAGTTTCTAACTCAAGAATTTAACAAATAACAAACTCCTAGCATCCTGAGTTATATTCAAACAAAGATGAGAGAAAACCCATAAGAAATATTTCGGTGCATCTTCAAGTAAAAGTGTCATTGTTAGACCATTTCCAACTCAATGGGCATATATGAGCAATTATCCATTGTAATCTGAGCCTTACATAGCTACTCAATTTGAGGCAACCAAAGAAATATGATAACCAATAAACAGGCGATTGAAACAGAGAAATGGAAATAAAAGTATGGAAGACAGTCTAGACAAAGACTCACACATTGCAGCAAGTACTCGGATCAAAACCAGGAGGCAGATTTCCACTTGCGATCGGTTCTATCTGCAGAAAAATAAGGGAAAAAGAAAATTCAAAAGAAAGAACCAACAAAGTAGGGAACATTGCCTTGTTTGAGAGTATTATTAGCCAAAGACAGAGATCTCATGGTAATTTCTAATTAAGCAGGCAAAGATGAACCAAAACATGTGCAAAAAATGATATATAATGGACAAGACAAGATAAAAAAAGAAGGTTACCAAAGAGAGTCCAACAAAACAGCCATTTCAAATAATCACGATTTATGTTAGAGGTATAAAAGGGTAAAGTGCTCTTCAGGGCTTTAGGGTGTATATTGTTGCTGATTACTTAATGTATATATAGAATTTTATTGATCAATACAATACAATTTTTCCCTTTACAATATACAAACTAAATTACACCATTAAAGCAATAACAGTGAGCTGCAATGACCAGCTTCTACCATCAAGTCCCAACAAAACCTTTTGTGAGGTAGTCAGGATATTCCTTAATGCGTAGCTCGAGCATTGATCAAAATATTCATGACCTAACGCCTAGCAGGATCTTCACAAAAAGGATAATCCGAAAGTTTCCAGGGACAAAGAAAGACCAAATATTTAGACTAAATGCACTCGACATGGAATAAAACAAAATCCTCAATCAATTATCATTCTTGAGGAATGAGGATACATTCTATGGAAGTATTCCCTATTTTCACCTCTCCTCACATAATGATGACCTCAAATTCTTTAAATTTCAATATTTGCAATAGTTGCTCCTTCAACCCATGCCTTCCCACACAATGGCAATTTATCGTGGCCACACATTACGTCTACATGTGAACTTGTCAAATCTTATCAATACTGCATTACAAGTCATTTCTGAACAAATTTAATTCCAGCCCATCATCACCATCTTTGCCGTGATCCAATCTTATTCCCTGCCACCAGCCCCAATCCCCCAAACCCATTGTCCTCTTCTTCTAGCTTTCTACCTTGTTCGTGCATATTAATAACCGGATGCCACAAATCCCAAGATGCCACACGCCTCACTGCATAATTCACCATCCCAATCTTTGCGTCATTCACCCATGACCCATTATTTTTCCATCTCAACGACAGGAAAATTCTCAATGATTTATTACTTTTGCTTGACTAATCGTCAAAAGTTTCTCATACACCCTATCTAAAGCAACCCTACACAAACAACCGACATGTACTTAAAAGGAGTATAGGAAGACAGATTAATATAGAAGGAATTAAGTCCCTGTCCTGCTTAAGGGAATATGTACCTGGCGTGAATGATCTTGACGCTGGTCTTCATGTTGGGCTGCGATCAGTTGTAGGCGGTCGAGCCCGCGATCCCGCTCAGCCACAGAGAACCTGCGAATCCCACCCCCCTAGAAGAATTCCTCAAAAGAGAAGAAGAAATCGGAAAAACAGAAGAGAGCAAAAACGAATCCGGCTCCGGCGCAACACAAGGAACAGCTCCAGATTCGAGTAGAGGAAACGAAGGGACTGGAGAGAGTACCGACGGTGCGGAGCTTGTGCTCGACGATGGGCGGTGGCAAGCGGCGATGAGGCGACGATGGGTTCGTGGAAGCGAAAAGGGGTAGCCGGGTAGGGTAGACCGTAGACGTAGAGTAGAGAATCAGATCGCGGGACGTGGGTTGAACCCATCTTCAGACTAATGGGTTTTGTAAATGGGTCTTAAATGGGTACCCATTTAAGACCCATTTATTTTAGTTCTTTTTTTTGAAAACCCATCAGGGTGTCTTAAGAAATGAGGCCGGCCCATTAACAACCCATTTATGCTTAAATGGGTCCATAAATGGGTTACACAACCCATTTAACACCTCTAACTAGGCTACACTTGCTCATTTTACTTCAAATTTGAGTGTGTTAGTCATTAGGATGTTCTCTACATGTTTCATGCAGAAGTCAGAAAGAGATTCTTGGTAAAAATCGACATGCAGCCCACAAAACTACCAAAAGGTCAGCAAAACAGTTCCAGATCTAGTGTCTTCGTAGGAAGAGGTTTTGACCCCTTAAATCTCCACAATTTTCTCCCAAATTTTAGTATGTTGTAGCTTAAGATGTTGGTTACAACTTTCATGAAGGAATCGAAGTTAAAATCCAACTCGAAACATGCATGCAAGCCTCCACAAGATTCTGGGTCGAGCGGTTTACACGAAATCAGCAAGCATTTTCAAGATCAAGTCACATTCTAGCTTCGGTTTTGCCTACCCTAACCTCCGAAATCTACCACCAACAAATCAAACATGCAAGACACACATGCAAGAGTGAAAATCGATCCCAACTTGCCTCTAAGATCAAGTGAACGATGGCACACGAACGGCACACCGGCGACGGACGGACGGATGGCGTGCGGGCGGACGAACGGCAAGCTCCTTCCTCTCCTCCCTCTCGGTTCCTCTCTCTTGCAACTCACTCTCTCTCTCACTTGGCTTGGCTGAAAACCCCCAACCGGCCACTCTCTCTCCCCCTTTTATTTCCCCTAAGCCACAATCATTAGCAATGATGATTTGCCTCTCCACAAGCCAATGCATGCTCTACACTTGGCAATTTGAGAGAGACACATGGCCTTCTTCATGCAAAGATGGGCCTCATTCTCGGTTGGTCTTTGGGCCAGCAAATGGGCCGGTCGACAGCCCCTCCTTGGGCTCCAATGGGCCGGCCATTTGGCCCACCAAAATCCATGCTCTTGGGCCTAAGGCCCAACCTAATTAAACCCACAATTTCACTTTCGATTATTCATCTTTAATTCTTTCTTTTATGGATTCCAAATTTTAAATTTCACATGGCCGAAATCTTGTAACATTTTATCTATAGGAAATTTAGTCTATGAGGTGCATGGCCAATAATAAATCATTCTCATTACTTTATCCTATAATACTAATTTAAAAACTCATGAACACAAGCATACATCACTTAGTCTTAAGAGGAGACTAATGGCTAAAGCATAAACCTTTGGTAATTTCATTACCTAATTAGGGGCTTTAATACACCTTAGAGCTTGTCTTGAATTTTTTGGGATGCCACAATTCTCTCCTCCTTAGAGAATTTCGTCCTCGAAATTAGACGCCACTCGTGCCTTCTTGAAATAAGTAGGGGTACTTTTCCCTCATCTGATCTTCACTTTCCCATGTGGCTTCTTCCATATCGTGATGTCACCATAATACCTTAACCAGAGGGATCTTCTTAGTCCTAAGAATGTGTTCCTTTCGATCCAGTATTTGCACAGGCTCCTCAATGTACCTCACTTTCTCATCTACTTTGATGGCTTCATGATCGAGTATGTGACTAGGATCCGGCTGGTACTTTTTCAGCATCGATACATGAAACACATCATGCAAATTTCCCAACTTAGGAGGCAGTGCCAAATGATAAGCCACATCCCATATTCATTGAAGTATCGCAAAAGGTCCGACAAATCTAGGGCTTAACTTACCCTTCATCCCAAATCGAGATATTCCTTTCATTGGAGATACTTTCAAGAATACATGATCTCTCACACTAAATTCCAAAGGCCTCCTACGCTTATCTGCGTAGTCTTTTTGTCTACTCTGAGCTGTTTTAAGCCTTTTTCTAATAATTTCAACAGCCTCAGTGATAACTTGTACCAGTTCAGGTCTTGTCAATTTCCTTTCACCTACTTCATTCCAACAGACAGGAGTCCTACATTTCCTTCCATATAATGCTTCATAGGGAGCCATGCCTATATTTTTCTGGAAACTATTATTATAGGCAAACTCCACCAAATGCAATCTTTCATCCCAATTTCCTTTGAAATCAATCACACAAGCCCTCAACATATCCTCTAATGTCTAGATTACTCTTTCTGTTTATCCATCTGTCTGAGGGTGAAAAGCAGTACTAAACTGAAGTTTAGTTCCTAATGCAGTTTGAAGACTTCGCCAAAAGTTTGAAGTAAATCTTGAATCCAGATCTAAGGTAATAGTCACTAGAACACCATGTAGGCGTACCACTTGTCCTACATATAGATCCGCATATTTATCCATTGGGTAGTCCATGCGAACTGCAAGGAAATGAGCAGACTTGGTTAAGCGGTCTATTATTACCTAGATAGAGTCATGACCACTTGATGTCCTTGGCAATCCTTGCACAAAGTCCATTGTTATATGTTCCCATTTCCATTCTGGTATGTCTAACGGTCTCAAAAATCTTGCGGATTTGCGATGTTCCGCTTTTACTTGCTGGCACGTCAAACATTGAGAAACGTGCTTAGCCGTATCTGCCTTCATACCATTCCACCAAAACTGCTGAGGTAAATTCCTGTACATCTTTGTACTACCTGGAAGGATACTATAATTACTCTTATGCGCCTCCGACAAAATTTCTTTCTTTAATTCTTCGTTGTCGGGAACACAGAGTCGTCCCTGGCATCTCACCACTCCATCTTCAGAGACATGAAATTTTGGTCTTTTCCCTAAAGACGCAGTGTCTTTCATTTTCAAAATCTCCGGGTCAGACTCTTGTAAGATTTTAACTTTCTGAATAATTTCAGGCTCAATCCTTAATGCACTAAGCATACCAGTAAGACAATCTATTTCCAATTTAAACTCTGAGTCTGCTACAGACTCTAATAAGCTCCATTCCGCCATTCTTAAACTCGCCATTTCCATAGCCGACTTACGACTAAGAGCATCCGTTACCTTATTCGCCTTCCCTGGATGGCATTTTATCTCACAATCGTAATCCTTTAACAATTCCATCAATCTCCTTTGTCTCATGTTCAACTCCTTTTGTGAGAACAGATATTTCAAGCTCTTATGATCCGTATAAATCTCAAACCTTTCCCCATATAAATAATGTCTCCATATCTTCAACGTGAACACTATAGCTTCTAGCTCTAAATCATGCGTTGGGTAGTTCAGTTCATGGGGTTTTAATTGTCTGGATGCATAGGCTATGACCTTGCCATGCTACATTAGAACACACCCTAGTCCTTTGTGAGATGCGTCACTATACACCGTAAAATCATCAAGTCCAGTCGGTATAGTTAGGATTGGAGCTGAAGTCAATTTCCTTTTAAGCTCTTGGAAACTCCTTTCACATTCCCCATTCCATTCAAATTTCACATTCTTTCGGGTCAACTTAGTTAAAGGACCTGCCAGTCGTGAGAATCCTTCAATAAACTTCCTATAATAACCAGCCAGTCCTAAGAAACTTCGTATTTCAGTAGGTGTCGTCGGTCTCGACCAATTTATTACCATTTCAACTTTCGCCGGGTCTACTGCAATTCCTCCTCCTGATACTATGTGCCCCAAAAATATTATCATATCTAGCCAAAATTCACTTGCTAAATTTGGCATACAGCTTATGATCTCTCAAGGTTTGCAAAACTATCCTTAACTGCTGTTCATGCTCTTCAGGCCCCCTTGAATATATCAGGATGTCATCAATAAAAACAATCACAAACTGTTCTAAATAAAGTTTAAATGCCCTATTCGTTAGATCCATAAATGCAGCCGGCGCGTTAGTCAATCCAAATGGCATGACCAGGAACTCATAATGCCCATAACGAGTCCTGAACGTAGTCTTAGGAATGTCCTCTTTCTTAATTCTTAGCTGATGGTATCCCGACCTTAAGTCAATTTTAGAGAAGACCGAACTTCCTTGGAGTTGGTCAAACAGGTCATCAATCCTAGGTAAAGGATACTTATTTTTAATGGTCACCTGGTTCAGCTGCCTATAATCAATGCACAAGCGCATCGATCCATCTTTCTTTTTCACAAACAAGACCGGTGCACCCCAAGGTGAGGCATTTGGTCTAATGAATCCTTTGTCAAGCAAATCCTGTAGTTGCACTTTCAATTCCTTCAATTCGACTAAGGCCATCCTATATGGGGCTTTTGATATAGGTCCTATTCCAGGCATTAATTCAATTTCAAACTCAATTTCTCGCTCTAGCGGCAATCCAGGCAATTCCTCAGGGAATACATCTTGAAATTCGTTAACTACCCGAATTTCATCAATCTTAGGCTCTTCCTTAGTATAATCTCTAACCATGGCCAGGTACCCTTGACATCCTTTGTCAAGTAACGCATGGGCTTCTATTGCTGAAATAAGTGCTACAGGTAAATGGGTCTGACCTCCCAGAAATTCACAACTAGACTGATCATGTAAGGTGAATTGGATTACTTTCCTATAACAATCCATTTGGTTCCGATACTTACGAAGCCAGTCCATTCCTATGATAACATCAAAATCATACATGGCCATTACAACTAAGTCTATTTCCATATCCTTTCCCCCATTGTTATCTTACAATTTCCACACACCAGCGTAGACAATAACATATCCTTTAAAGGCGTGGAAACACAAAGAGGCGTCTCAAGAGGCAAACTCCTATTTTACTCAAACGTCTAGATCTTTCAAACACAAACGAATGCATTGCACCCGTATCAAACAATGCATATGCCTTTTCACCATTGATAAGGATCGTACCTAAAATGACATTTTGGAAGCTTCTGCTTCCTCTTGGGTGACCGCATACACCCTTCCTTGTGTTGGTGGCCTCTGAGGATTCCTTTGTAAGTTTGATCTAACAGCACTCTGATATCCCTGTCGCACCGAGCCAACACTCACTTGCGACCTTTCTTGTGGGCAACTTCTCCTAAGGTGGCCCACTTGTCCACAACCAAAACATTTCAGTCGTCCATTGCAAGGTCCTGGGCCATGTCGGCCATTACACCTTTGACAAACATCAGGCTAATAGGGTGCTTTCCCTATATTCAGGCTATTTCCAAAATTGCTCTTTTTCTTCACATTCCAAGTCTGACCTTGACCAGAGTAGGGTCTCTTACCCCTTCTCACATCATTAAAGTTCAGCTGTCTCTTAAACTCTGATCGCTCTCTCACCAGCTCTTGTTCCACCAACTGTGCCATTTCATAGATCTCATTATAATCTCTTATGTTCAAAGGCACTAGTTGTTTCCTGATATCAGTCCTCAACCCTTTCAGAAATCTCTTAACCTTTTCTTCTTGATCCTCAATCAGCCTAGGAGCATATCTAGACAGTTCAGAAAATCTAGCCTCATACTGGTCTACTGTCAGCTCCTTTTGTTCCAGTTGAACAAATTCAGTAATTTCCTATCCTTAGCACAGTCAGAAAAATGCTTTCTATTAAAAGCTCTCACAAACTCTTCCCAGTTAACCTCAGTACCTGGTGGGAAGATTGTGTCCCTCGATGCCCTCCACCAAAACTTTGCATTTCCTTCCAGCTGGTACTCTGCCAAAGTTATTTTCTCAGCAGCAGTGCAGTCCAACAACTTGAAAATTTGTTCCATTCCATCAATCCAATGTTCCGCCTCCTCAGGACCTCCCATTCCACTGAACTTAGGTGGCTTCAGCTTCAAAAACTGCTCCACCAGTCCTTGAGTACAGCGTTCTGCTCCAGGTAGCTGCTGCGCCTACCTTTCCATCAGATTTCCAATATTGGCCAATGCCTGCAGGATATCTTCTATTCGGGGTTCAGCCCTAACAGCAGAGGCTTCAGCCCTCGATGGATGAGCACTTACAGCTCGCACCATGACTTTCCTACAATTTCCAAGCATTGCCTCAGGAATAATCTGAGACTCACTGTCTCTATTCAAAGCAATTACTACTACTACTACATAAGTAACATATACATGTTACTGGTACCTAAAGATAACTCAAAACAAACTACGAGGGATCTACGAGTGAAATCCCCGTCTCTCCCTCCAACAACCATGATTCAAGCACACCACTAAACATCATAAGAAAAGATAAAGCCACGATACTTTATTTACATATTTTCCAAGATGGGTTTCCTTGGGTCGGTACATCAAAAGAAAGGCCAGGACATGTAGCCACACTCGGCCATAAACCCAAAAAGAAACACTCGACCCACTACGTCTATCGTGCAAGATACCCATCAACTAGTGTTGGCCATCATCCCAAAAAGTTTCAGCTCCTACTTCTCACGCATGGGCCCTCACACCCATCCCGGTGCACTAGGCGGTGGCGTCGGCAACATCCCACGCATCACTCCGTTTCGACGAACATAAACGGAAATGAACTCCTGAATGACAGGGCCCCCAGCCAGGCCCACGTCATACATCACTAAGGCGCGAACTCGAATAAATGTCAGTCCAGGAATGGTGGGACAGTCGATCTCCACACGCTCGACCTCTACATCTGAAGGAAGGCCGTAAAATACGCCCCACGTGACAGCAAGGAGCGGCATCCTGCTAATCTGAAATGTTGGTCCCCGAAGGAGTGAGTACAACCACTCAGTAGGTAAAGGGCCAATAAACCACTCAATGCATCACACAATACAATCATAACATAGTACATGCCATTCATGCATCCAAGCATAACTTACCTTGCAGCGATGCATATACAACATACTACGGGTACATACATCTTCATATACTCATCACAATAATGTCACAAACATGTCATCATGCCATAGGTGATCATCATCATATCATATATGCTTGTCATCATGCCATAGGTGATCATCATCATATCATATATGTATGTCATCATGCCATAGGTTATCATCATCATGTCACACACATATATCATCATGCCATAGGTGATCATCATGATATCATATATGCATGTCATCATGCCATAGGTGATCATCATCATGTCACACACATATATCATCATGCCATAGGTGATCATCATCATGTCATATATGCATGTCTCAATTTCCACTTTTATTCTTTCAATTCGATCACCACATCTCCCTTTCCCGGGATCAATAATTGCATCCCATATTTTATCACTCGCACCCCATCCTGGCATCGCGAGATAAACCTCCGGCACACACCACCGGGCATCCGGCACCCCCACATTTCAGGCATCTCGCATCCCAACTGGCATCACGAGGCATCCCCTCGGGCAAAAACCTCCGAGGCTTCCGGCACCCAACCATTCCAGGCATCTCGAAACTCCCGAGGACATCCGGCCGTGTATCTCAATACAATCCGGGCATTCGGCAACCCCCATCCCGGGCATCCTGACACTCCCAGGGCATTATCATCCGCCTCCAACAGTTTCATCATTTATCATAATTTATGTTCACCCAATTATGTCGCAACTCAGCATAGCATATGATGTAATGGCAAACAAGATCACTTTCATCCTTTTAATTTTTTTATATGCATTTCCAATCATCATCATACATGCAGCAAGACACAATCATTCATAACAATACAATTCATGGAGTCCATACAATTTAGAATAGTCTATTTATCATGCCTTTTTGAAGTTTATGAAATTCCAGCTTGTACCATTCTAGAAAATATTTAAATTAATTATCCATATGATTCTCAAAAATCATGAAATCAGGACATGTGATAGACAGGACAATAAGATAACAATTTCATCAAGAACACATGCCCAAACGAGTTTCACACAAGAAAATATAATTCACACAATTACAGCATGTAATTTCGGATTAAATCAGATTGCACAGTTTTTGAAATAATTCGATTAAAATACCAGAATGACCTCCAAAAATTGTGAAATTTTTCATGAAGACATCTGGGGCAGATTCGTTCTAGATAATTTTCCATAGTCACCTGAAGCTTCTGATTCTAGCACCGAAACGTCCAGTGTAGTTATCTCCGAAATGTCAAGTTTTCACCCATTTATTCTTCTTCGTTACCTCTGAAATTTGGATATTTTTTACTTCAAGAGGTCCCCTACAACTTTCATTAAGGGATCTAAGCCAAAATTCCAAAGAATAGTCACCATATGGGTCCATGAAGTCTCGGGTGTCCAGTACCGCTTTTCCAGATTTACCGTCTTCAAGAGTAAGTCGATTCACTAGGCTACACTTACTCATTTTACTTCAAATTTGAGTATGTTAGTCTTTAGGATGTTCTCTACATGTTTCATGCAGAAGTCGACAAGAGATTCTTGATAGAAATCAACATGGAGCCCACAAAACTACCAAAAGGTCAGCAAAACAGTTCCAGATCTAGTGTCTTCGTAGGAAGAGGGTTTGACCCCTTAAATATCCACAATTTTCACCCATATTTTAGTATGTTGTAGGTTAAGATGTTGGCTACAACTTTCATGAAGGAATCGAAGTCAAAATCCAACTTGAAACATGCATGCAAGCCTCCACAAGATTCTGGGTCGAGCGGTTTACACGAAATCAGCAAGCATTTTCAAGAACAAGTCACATTCTAGCTTCGGTTTTGCCTACCCTAACCTCCGAAATCTACCACCAACAAATCACACATGCAAGATACACATGCAAGAGTGGAAATCGATCCCAACTTGCCTCTAAGATCAAGTGAACAATGGCACACGAACGGCACACCGGCGACGGATGGTCGGACGGCGTGCGGGCAGACGAACGGCGAGCTCCTTCCTCTCCTCCCTCTCGGTTCCTCTCTCTCGCAACTCACTCTCTCTCTCACTTGGCTTGGCCGAAAGCCCCCAACTGGCCACTCTCTCTCCCCCTTTTATTTCCCCTAAGCCACAATCATTAGCAATGATGATGTGCCTCTCCACAAGCCAATGCATGCTCTACACTTGGCAATTTGAGAGAGACACATGGCCCTATTCATGTAAAGATGGGCCTCATTCTCGGCTGGGCTTTGGGCCAGCAAATGGGCCGGTCGACAGCCCCTCCTTGGGCTCCAATGGGCCGGCCATTTGGCCCACCAAAATCCATGCTCTTGGGCCTAAGGCCTAACCTAATTAAACCCACAATTTCACTTTCAATTATTCATCTTTAATTCTTTTTTATAGATTCCAAATTTTAAATTTCACATGGCCAAAATCTTGTAACATTTTATCTATAGGAAATTTAGTCTATGAGGTGCATGGCCAATAATAAATCATTCTCATTACTTTATCCTGTAATACTAATTTAAAAACTCATGAACACAAGCATACATCACTTAGTCTTAATAGGAGACTAATGTCTAAAGCATAAACCTTTGGTAATTTCATTACCTAATTAGGGGCTTTAATACACCTTAAAGCTTGTCTTGAATTTTTTGGGATGCCACATTGGGTCTAGATTTGATATAAATTCGTCACTGGCACTCCATGCAGGCGAACTATTTGGCGTATGTACACTTCTGCATGCTTATCTAAACCAAGATCCTTCCATACATTGATTAAGTGAGCCGACTTTGTCGATCTGTCGACCACTACCCCAAATGGAATCATTACCTCTATGGCTTCTTGATAAGCTTGTCACAAAGTCCATCGTGCCATGTTCCCATTTCTACTCGGGAATCTCGAGAGGTTATAAGTGTCCTCTTGGCTTATAAAGTTGTGCCTTCACTCACTAACACGTCGAACACTTGGTGACATGTTTGGTGGTGTTTGTCCTCGTAACGGACCATCAGTAGTGTTGACGCAAATTCTGATACACCTTCATACTGCTAAGATGAATGCTGTAACTGTTATGATGAGCTTCTGACAAGATCTCTTCCCTAAGTGCTACATTGTCATGTACACAAAATCATCCTCGGAACTTTAGTGTTTCGCCTTCAGAAATTTGAAAATTAGCCTTTCTCTTATCGGTATCCTTTTGCAAGATTTCCTTAACATTTGGTTTTGTTAGCTGAAGTGCCTTCATTTTGAAATGAAAATTCGGCTCAATTCTAAGGGTGGCCATGAAATTTGAAAGGTGGCCTACCTCAAATTGAAAACCAAATCTCAAGGTTTCTCCAGTAAGGTCTATTCCTTGAGCATCATATTCGTTACTGAAAACTCTCGACTTAGTGCATTGGCGACCTCGTTCGCCTTTCCAGGGTGATACAAAATATCACAATCACAATCCTTCCAACGTTCCAACTCACAACGCAGTCTCGTATACAACTCCTTCTAAGAGAATGAATACTTGAGACTTTTATGGTCAGTAATGATCTGGTATCTTTCTCCACACAAATAATGTCTCCAAATCTTCAAAGTGAAAATTATTGCTGCGATTCTAAGTCATGCGTCGAGTAATTCAACCCGTGAGATCTCAACTGATGGGACACGTATGCAACAATCCTGCCATGTTTCATCGGCACGCAACCTAGTCCCCTGAACGATGCATCATTATAGATCTCGTATTCTTCAGGACTAGATGGAATGGTTAGCACAAGTACGGTAATCAGCTTCTACTTAGGCTCTTGGAAACTATACTCGAACTTGTCTATACATACAAACTTTTATTCATTCTTCAAAAGTTGAGTCAATGGTGACACTAAAGCTGAAAATTCTTCCCCGAACTTTCTTTAGTAGCCTGTCAACTCAAGAAGCTTCTGATCTCTGACATGGTTGTCGGTCTTGGTCCACTGATAACTGCTTCGATCTTCGACGGGTCCACGGAGATTCCTTCACCCGAAATCACGTGACTTAGAAACGTAGCACAAGTCAACCAAAGCTCACATTTGCTAAACTTAGCATACAACCCATGAATCCTCAGGGTCTGAAGGACCATTCGCAGATAACTCCCGTGCTCCTCAGCACTCCTTGAATGCACCGGAATATCATTGACAGACATGATCACAAATTTATCTAGATAGCAGTTGGAGCTTTCATCAAATCAAACGGCATTACAATACTCTCATAATGGTCATATCGAGTAAAAAACACTAACCTCGGTATGTCTTTCTTTCTGATTCTCAACTGATGATACCCTGTCCTCAAGTTAATCTTTGAAAATATCGACACTCTTTGTAATTGGTCACACAATTCGTCGATCTTCAGTAATGAACACTTGTTCTTGATCGTCACCTGATTGAGTTGACGATAGTTGCTGCATAGACGCAACGAACCATCTTTCTTTTTCACAAATGAAATCGGTGCTCCTTAAGGTGATGCACTGGTATGTATGAATCCCTCATTTAGTAATTCTCACATATACACTATCTGTTCTTCCAACTTAGACCACAACATTTGATAATAAGCCTTAGAGAGTGGCTTTGTCTTGGGTGCTAATTCAATCACAAGTTCTATCTCTTTCTCTGATGACAAGCCTAACAATTCCCATGAAAACACATCCGGAAATTCTTGAACTACTGCGATGTCCTCATCTTTAGTTCCTCAGTTGTCTTACTTATGACAATCACCAAGTGACCCTGGCAATTCCCGTCTAGCATACGGGTTGCCTCAAGTGATGGGATTAAGGAAATTGAGGGTCCTCCTCGACTCCCAATAAACTCGACACTTCCACTTGCTAAAGGATTAAGATGGGTTACATCATGACATCAATTCATTACCACAAGATGTTCCATGAGCCAATTTCTTTTTTTCACACCTGACATTAAAGTTATAGATCAACAAACCAGTCGAGTACAACTCTAGTCAATGATTCTCCTTTTTTATGACTTTATTACAACAAACTGAAATTCCACTAACTTAACCCAAACTCTACTGCGTTACTCTGATAAATTCAACCCAAAAACATTCTTCCTCTTATCGGTGCAGGGTCAATTCCATTTATGTTCCTTTCGCCATCCTAGTGGCATCCTATCTATGGTAGCGGTGTTCGTGTTCCTCTAGACCTACTTGAACAGTCCCTCACTTGATGACTTTACTGGCCACATTTAAAGCATGCTCCCATGATACCGGGACATTGGGTTGATCCATGCTTCCTTCTACAATCTTGTCACACATCTGGTGAGTCCTTTGTCTCCCATCAGGTGACAACATGCACTCTTACTTGCACTGGAGTCTATTCCAAATACCCCTATTGCGTGTTCTGCGGCACACTCTCTTTGATTTGCCCCGTCTATGGTGACGGCAATTGCTGCCATGGTCCTATTGACCTTCTGGAACTGTTTCTGACCAGGTGACCCTATTGGTCGCACTCAGAACAAGCACCCATCCTAAAGTGGCACGAGACCGATCCATAATGTCTCCCATAGAAACGACATGCTCCCTTTCTAGTTCGGTGCTGACTTGTCTATCCCACCCTTTCTATTGGACGAAATAGAATACCTTTCTCCAGCCATAGGCTTCTTCCCAAACTGGTTTCCACTTCTATTGGATTTGCACCTCGACTCAGACGCAACGATTCGCTCTCAGATCACAACTCTAGGTTGGGCCTCGACAGGTGTGGCAACAACAACGGTTACGGCATTGACGACAGTGACAGTGGCAATAGTGGCAGCCTTGATCTTGAGCTTGCTGGATCAACAAATTCCTAAGGAACCCTAGCGCCTGAACGATCCCATCGAACCTAAGATCACTTGGTGCTACACTAGTACTAACCTACGACGGTACTCTTACACTCGCGCTAGCCTGAGCCGGCGCTTTGCCACGACTACCTTGGGCACCAATCCTAGTCGGCGTTCTACCTCGAGTCCTTAGCTCATGATCACTCATGTTACAAGATCTTTATAGAACCCTGTTTTCTAATTCCAATACCAGATTGGAATTTACATGAGCCACAAACAAGCTACCAATCAGCTATCAATCACATGCACCAGCATGAAATAAAGGTCATTCCTACTAACTATCATATGACTCATCGCACCTTATCACTCTAAACACAAACCTTGCTCTGATACCACTAAATGGGGATGTCACGTCTTGATCCTCCGAGCACGTGCCCATCCCTCCGCGGTCGATAAAGTAGCAACGTCCAAGGATGCGTCGTCGACCCATTCATTTTAATGCGCATGTAGAAGCGAATAATTAATCCCAGACAACGACAAGATGGGATAGAAAGTAAGGCCACAATTTTCAAATCAACACATCATTAAAAGCCACAATCTAGTTTACAAATAGAGGCCAACTCTAGGGTCTGACTACAGGAACTTTTTCTTCAAAAAGAACTTCTGAGCCATCCATACTCCTAACCCTTCCGCCTCAGGCTCCGGGATTCTTCACCCTAAGGAGTTGAAAATGTTATCCCATAACGGGGTGAGACGATGTCTCATTAAGTTCACCCCCAAAGACCCGACTAGGAAGGAAATACACCCCAAGGGCTGCCTAAGCACAACACAAGTCAAAGGACTTACCTTTGCCTCCGTTCCTTCCTGCAAGTCAGTACAATTCATCAAATCACATTAATAAATCAAATTATCACACCCAATTAACTCATCGATCAGTCAACCCATTCGATTCATGTCAATAGGACCATTACATGGTTATTTCAATCACTCATTCTAACTATTAATTAAAGCTACACTTGGGCATGGCCTACTAAATGTTTAGTGGTGAATTACGGCCCAATGGGCACAGCCTGTTCCAAGTTCTGCAGTAAATTATGGCCCAATGGGCACGGCCATACTTTGGCGGTTAATTACAGCTCTACGAGCACGGCCAATTCCAAGTTTAGCGGTAAATTACTACCCAATGGGCACGGCCATACTTTGACGGTTAATTATGGCCCAATAGGTATAGCCTGTTCCAAGTCCGGCGGTAAATTTCGGAAATTAATTATTAAATGCAAATAAATAGGATTAGGCCTATAAAGCCTAATTAAAAGCCGAGATAGGCTCGGAAAATTTCCGAACCACTTTAGATAAATACTAGAGCTTGTCTATGCTCTAATTACACTATTCTAACCACCTAACATGCAATATCGGCTAATTAAATTGCTAAACCATTCTAACTAACCACATAATCCCTAATTAATTTAACTAATCAACCCTTAAGCTTCATTAACTTACAAAGCATGGATTAGTGAGTTAAACTGACCGGATTAACGATCCGATTAAACCATGACGACAACGACGCCACATTGGCCGATAAAGTCCAAAGCGGTGACGCCAAGGGGGACTGAACCGGGGCTGAAATCAGCCCACAAAGCTCATGGATGAGCTACCTGTTCTGGTTTTGAACGTGGGCTGAACATGTGGCTGAACGGCAGAAGCTCGGTGAAGACGCGGCTAAAGCTCATGGACTGAAGGGCTTGCTGAAACGGAGAGTTGCTTTGGTGGGAGCTGCTGTGTTGAAGAACTACTAAGGTTGACCGAAGGGGGCTGAGTTGCGGACAAGTGGCGGCTTCGGTGGAAATGAGGGCACTAACGGGTTGCAAGGATTTCCAATGGAATCGAAAACAAAAGGAAGAAGCTATAGGGGAATGGGTGAATGTGGCAGCTTTGGTGGAGGCACACAAAATGGAGGGGGCAGAGAATACGCAGGGGAAACTAAAAGCGAAGGAGAAGCAGCCAAGGGGGAAGGGATCGACAAAGCTGCGTGGCCACAGAGAGAGAGAGAGAAGGGATAAGAATGACTTTCAAAGTCAAAGAAAGCAAAGCAATAAAGAAGACCAATGATGCAGGGATTGTCAGCTGAGGAGGGGCTTTTCATGCATGGCTTCAAATGGAGAGAGAGAGAGGGAGAAATAGAGAGAGAGAGAGGGGGGGAAACATGGAGGGGCTTCAGCTAAGCAAAAAAAAAAAAAAAGGAAGGAAAAAAAAGATAACTAAGACCAAAATATTTTTGGTTGAACTTCACACAATAATATCAATTGGTCATCCAAGGTCAATTTCAACACCAACTTACACAATTTGAAGTTCAATTGAAGACCAAAATAAGACAGTCCCTCCAACTTATGAATTTCTCTCAATTCTCCGAATTTGTTTCCTTTTTCCGAGAATCCGATTTCTTAACAAATCTCTCTAATTGATGTCCAATTTTGTTGAAGAAAAAGCCCACACAATTTCCTTTCACCCAGTAGCTCACACGGAAGCCAAAAATCCCTTCTAATTGGCCTATCTGAATTTTCGTTCTTTTCCGAAACGTTCGAATTGATTTTCTGTAAAAATCCTGAACTCGCCGAAAATTCCTCAAAAGATGAGTTGATGTTCCTAAAATAAATCATGACATGACAAAACTTTCAATTTATGAAATCGGATTCAAATTCGCGATTAATTTTAATCTGGCGCGATTTTAGCGTAACCTATCCTACCGGTAGCTTTCATAAATTTTTAGCGTAATTGACCAGTGGTTAATTTTCTTCGAGCCATAATGAACATCTTGGACACATTGGTGACTCTTAGTAGTCGTGAAAACCTTGAAGTTTTAAATATGGACACAGTGTACCAAAATGACAAAAATGTCAATCTAGCGTCGATCGACGAGAATTTTGCAATTTAGTAGAATCACCCACGTTGAGCCACATTTCTCAATCGAATTGACCTATGTCTGATCTCTGATCAATTTTTAACTGTGCCATAATGACCCTTGCAAACTAGCACGGTCGAGCAGTCAATTCTTATTTGAATTCTAAAGTCTATTAAGTTTATATTCCTTAACAGCTTCATCGGACATGCCAGTTATTTCATGAGTGGCCATCTCAGAGAAAAGCACTATAGTCACATCGATGAAAAGCCCAACTTATCCAATCGAAATCTGAACTGAATTTTTAGCATGTTACAATTAGCATTAGAGTTAATAGGATTGGAAAACTCACGATCATCCAATTTTGCCATAATCGAGGCACCTCCAAGGAGTACCTTCTTCATTACATATGGGCCACTGTAATTTGGAGCAAACTTGCCCCCAGGATTCGGAAAAATCGACAACAGCTTCCTTAAGACTAGATCATTTATCTCGAAGTGTCTCAGTCGTACCTTCCGGTTGAAGGACCTAGCCACTCTTTGTTGATAAGTTTGGCCATGGCAAAGAGCCTTCAGTTTTTTCTCATCAATCAAGTTTAGCTATTCAAATCTTTGTTGTGACCATTTCGGCTCAGACAACTTCACTTGGGATAAAACTCAAAGACAAGGAATTTCCACTTTCACGGGCAAAACTGCTTCCATACCATACATTAGAGCAAAAGGGGTTGCCCTAGTATAAGTGCGAATCAACGTTCGGTATGCCATTAATGCGAAAGGTAACCTGTGATGCCAATCTCGATAATTCTCAGTTGTCTTAGCCAGGATCTTCTTAATGTTCTTATTGGCCTCCTTAACAGCTCCATTCATTTGTGGGTGGTAAGCAGACGAATTCATATGCTTGATCTTGAACTCACCAACCAACTTATCAACAAGTTTGTTGTTCAAATTTGTCCCATCGTCAATGACCATTGCTTTGGGGACACCATATGGGGTGATTATGTCATGTCTGATGAACTTCACAACATTGCAAACGGTTACATATGCAAAAGATGCAGCTTCAATCCACTTGGACAAATAATCTATCACCACCAACATGAATCGATGCCCATTTGAAGCTCTAGGATTTATTGGGCCAATCACATCAATGCCCCACATTGAGAAGGGTCATGGCTCGAAAAACTAGTGCAACTCAGTTAAAAGAACATTTATTTTATCTCCATGAATTTAGCAATGATGGCAACTTCGTATGTGCTGGATGCAGTCACTTTCTAGTGCAAGCCAGTAGTAGCCCAATCTCATAATTTTCTTAGCTAACATGTGCCCATTCACGTATGGACCACACACTCCTTCGTGCACTTCTCGCATGATTTGGGTAGTTTCGACTGCATTGACACATCACAATAAGATTGAATCATAAGATCTCTTGTATAAATTCTTACCACTGACGAAGAATTTTGAGGCCATCTTAGCTGGAGTACTTTCTTTGGGGAATTCATATTTTTGAATGTAGTTCGTGATATCGTAATGTCATGGTTTCCCATTAGATTCTTCAGTCACGACTTGAAGTATGAGTAGTGCGGAATCTCCAAACACCTTTAACTTAACCACTCCCATCTATATTACAACTTGAAACCCGAGGATACAAGCTTGATACTCAGCTACATTGTTAGTGCATGGAAATATCAGTTTTGCAGCTACTGGATGGTGTTGTCCGTATGGGGATATTAGAACTGCTCCAATACCAGAACTAGATAAGTTTATGACTCCATCAAAGAACATTATCTATGAATCTTCACTTACATAAAAGATGCGGTCATCTACGGAACAGTCATCATTATTCGAGATTCCTAGATTCTCAAACAATGTATTATTGATCACTCGACCCTTAATTGACTTTTGTGTCATGAATTGCACGTCAAATTCTGAGATTAAAATTTGTCATCTAGCCAACTTACCTACCAAAGCTAACCGATCAAGTAAGTACTTTATAGGATTGTTCTCGATCACGAGAAAAACATTTGGTAATGCAGTGTGTACTATTGCAATCTATGCAATACCCATACTAATGCAGTGCAAGTCTTTTCAGCTTCGAAATATTTCAATTCTAAGACAGTGAATTTCTTACTCAAATAATAAATGGATCATTCTTTTTTATCAACAGGACTTTCCTAAGCCAACATTATGCCCAATGATTCATTATGAATGGTGAGGTAGAGAATCAAAGGATGCCTCGGAAATGGCGGGACAAGAACTGGTGGATTCATCAAATATTGCTTCAGTTTGTCGAACTCTTCTCGACACTCATCATTCTAGTTGACTTGTGCATTCTTCCTTGAGAGCTTGAAGAATGGCTTGGTAGTTTCGGAAAGTTGGGAAATGAGTCGAGTAATGTAATTCAATCTCCCTAAAATGCTTCAAACTTCTTTCACTATTGACGGAGGTCGCAGCTCGCATATGGCCTTGGCTTCAGATGGGTCGATCTCAATCCCTTTACTGCTCACAATGAATCTGAGTGATTTACCGGATGTTTCTCCGAACACACACTTAGCGGGATTTAGACAAAGTTTGAACTCACGGAGTCGATCGAACAACTTCTTTAGGGTTTCGACGTGGCTTCTTCTAGGTCGGGTTTTTGCAATCATATCATCAACATAGACCTCAATCTCTTGATGTATCATATCATAAAATAATGCTACCATGGCTCGCTAGTAAGTTGCCCCTTCATTCTTGAGTCCAAATGGAATGACCTTATAATGGAAGGTTCCCTACGAGGTGATAAATGTAGTTTTCTCTGTGTCTTCCTCTTTCATCTTTATCTGATTGTACCTGGAAAAACTATCCATGAATGAGAATAGTTCAAATCCAGTAGTACTATCCATAAGAACATCTATTCGTTGTAACGGGGAATAATCCTTTAAGCTGGCCTTGTTCAAATCCCCATAATCAAAACAAACTCGGACTCGACTGTTTTTCTTCATCATCGATTCGATGTTAGCCACCCATTCTGGGTTTTGTGAGACTTCAATGAATCCCACCTTCAAAAGCTTCATTACTTCTTCCCTTATCTTCTTCGAGGGCTCGAGTTTAGTTCTCCGTAGCCTCTGCTTCTTAGGTGGCATGTCTAGATTAGTAGGCAAGCAATGCTCAATGATTGACGAGTCTAAACCAAGCATGTCAACATACGCCTAGGTGAAGACATCTTGATATTCTTTTAGCAATTGAATTAGGCACTCTGCCTCGTCTTTAGGGAGTTTTGCCCTAATTTTTACTTCCTTGGCTTCTTTTGTGTCACCTCAATTGATAGTGACGGTTTGTTCAAATGTAAGTGTCTTGGCTCTTTCATGTTCTTCCCAGCTACGCTGCACCTCAATGGAATCTTGTATTGAGTCTTGGGGATCATCATTATCATCACTTACTGCATTGGATTGGACCATTCCCATGCCCTTACATGCCATAAGACTGTTCCTATAACAAGAAGTAGATGAATCAAAAAGACAAACAGGATAAAATATATTCTTTCTTTTTTTTAAAAAAAAAAATTCTTTTGTAAAAATATTTTTTGAAACATTTTGACATGAGAAAGTATAATGAAGCCTAGGCCCCATAATTATTCTTGGATTTTTCTTTTCTTTTATTGGTTGGATATCATCACAGGGTTAGTTTGGTGTGCCTTATCATGCCCTCAAAATATAACTTGACTCAATTAGACCACTTAAGTGTATGTAGAATAAGAGAGGAATTTGGATTATTTTTAATCAATTGATTTTAGAGGGCCGAAAGAAACAAAATTCAACCATGCATGAAGAACATGCATGCCCGCACGGAGAGGAGGACGCCATCCACGTCCAAATCGCCTCATCTCTCCCCAATTCGGACATCATTGGGTCAACTAATTTAAGAAGTGTTGACTGAAGCAAGGCCAGAGGAGGCCACGTTGCTTCGTGTGAGGAAGCTAGCGAAGGCCAAGGAGCCACAGTCGAGGCACGTCTCCTCCACTTGTCCAATATAACTGCAGCCACTGAAAAATCAACATGCAAATGGCTAATTAATGAATTTAATTGAGGTGAAAGGGGGCGGATTAGTCGAGGGAGAGAGAGAGAGTGAATCGAGCACATCTTTGAGCAGAGAGAAAGTGAGCAATTGAGAGGGCCGTAGGCGTGAGAAATGGACGCGCGAGAGAGGGCACGACGTGAGGAAGGAGGAGGTCGCCCTTCCATCGAGCACGATGCTACTGCCGTCGACACCGCCCATCTTCACCACTGTTGAGCCGCGTTCGAAGACCCACGAGCTTCCCGTTTGGTCTACCAGTCGAGCTTAGGAGTGAGGCAAGTAGAAGTTCATTAATCTATGTTATGCATGCTGTGATTATCTAGTGAAGTACAAGTAGACTTGAGGAAAATGCTGAAATGAAAGCTGCATGTTGGGTTCTTGGATGATTGAGGTGAATTAGAACCATGAGATTGAGGAAGAGCAGAATTATTTCTATGCGGTTTCAGTTTTGGCTGAATTAAGGATTGAAAGGTCTACTCATTATGAAATTTTGAAATGAAATAGCTGGGGTATCGGCACGGGATCCTATTGGGTCCGTGGTGTTCGAATTTGATCAAGTGAAACTCAGCAGTTTTTGTAAATTTTCTAGGGATAATTCTAGTGTGATTTTGGTCTCGACTTCTTCATGAATGTTGTAAAGGATTGTTTAAACTATAACATATAAGTTTTGCTCAGATTTTTTGGAATCCATATAGTGGCATAAGTTTTTGTTAATGAACGGTATTTTCTGCTAGGGTGCGAATTCGGTGATATAGGAAATCTAGAACTGAGTTGCGTGATTTATTACTCTTTATACACAACGAATCTGACCTAGTGTCCTTCATGAAATTTCTTCCTTTGGATATCATCTATAACATACCATAATTTGAGAATTGTTTGAGTTCATTTAGGGAATATTCCGAAATTTTTATTAAAACTGTGTATTCTGAATTTTGAGCTATTTTACTCCGAATTTACTCAACTTGATTCAAAAGGTAAATGCATCTTGAATGTTATTGGACTTGATGTTTTGTTTGGCATTCGACATATCATTCAACACTGAAGATTTCAATGAAACTCATGTGAATACTTATGTCGTAGCATTGAACTTGTTTTTGGAAATTAAGATGTTAATTGTTGCCGTTGGACTTTCGGGTCAACGATGCCCCGGGAGTTGGGATGCAAAAAAGATCGAATGATTCGATGCCTTGTGGATGCCCGGTGGCCCTAGTGGCTGAATGCCGGAGACTTTTTACCTAGGAGCTTTGGGATGCCTGGTTGTATGCTTTGGTACGTAAATCCGAAGGGCCGGGCTAACCATTTTCATGGCAAACCCCCGGAGGTTCCTCATGATGCTAGGTGGGGTGCGAGATGCCTAGAGGTGTGACGAGACACGCTCTAGATGCCCAGTGCCCCTAAGTGGCTGAATGCTGGAGGCTTCCGCAACGCCAAGGTTGGGTGCGGAATCCTAGAAGGATGCAAACGTTGGTCCTCTAGGGGATGAAACCTTTTGAATATTAAAACTAATGGTTCTACCAAGTGTGCATGTGGTCTGGTTATAGGACTAATGGGACGTGTCATAACAGTTTAGCCATATGATCGAGACTCGTGTAACTAGACATGATGCATCTTGAGGGTTTCGAAATTGTACTTGCCATTGCATTAAAGAATTTCATGATTTTGATGCATACTTATCCTTTGATTACCTGTTTTTGTCTATCTTGCATGAATCTAGATATTGATGGTACTGCGTAATATAGCTTAATGAATCTTTTACTGCTGAGTAGTTGTACTCACTCCATTTGGGGACTAACATTTCAGACTAGAAGATATGCCTCTGCTACTAGTCACCCCCAGCACATTTTACGGTATACTGGTCGACCTTCAGTGTTAGTGTTCGAAGCATCATCACCTCGAGATACGAGGGTTAGTCTTTGTTCGAGTGCAGGTATTGGTCTTGTATGACATTGGTTCGCCTGTCGGCCCAGTGATTTAAGAGTTTTTGGCTGTGTTCGTCTGTCGTGATGGGATCGTGCTAGGGATGTGGCCGCCGCCGCCAGCTAATGGACCGAGCTGGGTGTGACCGAGAGTGACAGTTAGCAGATGAAGCATTTTTGGATCGCCGACACTAACTGATAGACTTATGTATATGACTATTTGAAAAAGAAAAGAAAAGGGGAAGTCGGTTGTCTTTTGGTATGTAGCTGGGTATAGAAAACCATGGCAAATTTTGGTGTACCGACTGATGATGTCTATCAAGTCTATGTAAATAAAAAGTGTTCGGCTTTGACTTATTTATAAAAATGTTTAGTAGGTGTGCATCGTTTCTAATTTTGGATAGGGAGATGCTAATTTTGCTTCCGCTATATGAACTGCGCAGGGACCGATCTAAAAGATATAAAAACCCCCAGGATTGATAGATCTTCAGGTCAAGTAAAGAGAAAGGTAAGCGAACTGTGGCAACCCCAACGGATCGGGGGCCATTCGGGGGTGCCATATAGAGTCCCAATTATAAGGCCAAATCGTTATGACACGTCCCATTCTGTGCCACATAATTTCGTCCCATAATCGGCACGGGTAACTCATATTGGTGGTTGAATCCACACCCGATATTCACTCTTAATATTCAAACTCCAAATTCAAACTCAACACTCAATATCAAACTCAAGGTTCTAGAGGTACCCCCTACGAAGTACCGATATCATGTGGCACTTAGTCCTTGACCACAATAAATAATAGTTTAAGGTGCTAGAGGTGGCTCCCACGAAGTCATGCTGTCGTGTAGCGCTTAGTTCTCGACTATAATAAGTAATAGCTCAAGGTATTAGAGGTGGCTCCCACGAAGTCATGCTGCCGTGTAGCACTTAGTTCTCGACTATCGAAAGTAATGGCTCAAGGTACTAGAGATGGCTCCCACGAAGTCACACTATCGTGTAGCACTTAGTTCTGGACTATCATAAGCAATGGTATAAGGTTTTAGAGGTGGCTTATATGAAGTTTCATCGTCGTGCACACTTAGTCCTTTACCTGCTCACAACCATTTGGTTTTCTCAACACATCTCATCTCTTTTCAATAGTCGCCACATAAAGTAATAACAATAAACCACGACCACGGCACAACCATTCTCGTATCAACACGTACAACTTCTAATCATGTCACAAACCAACCATATTATCAAATATGTGCAAACTAGTAAGCAATGCACCAAGAACACCACAAAACCATAACCGGCCCTAACCGGCAGAATGGTCCACTCGCGTGTCTCCGAGTTTAAATCTAGAAACCTAAACAAATGAGTTCGTAAAATTCTCAAATTTGAATATGTTGTAAAGGACACATAGACGGAACATTTTGTTATCAAGACACCTTAACCTAGATCTTTCTAAATTAAGCCTAGTAAATCACTTAATCTAGTACAAAAACTGTGTCCATTTCTGGAAAGTCTGTTTTCCGAAATCAGTTTGGTTCAAGACACAAAACTTGTCTATTTGATCTGAAATTTGACTAAGTCAAACTAAAAGATGTGACAGACCACTTTCATTAAGAAATCCTTTCCAAATTCGAACCCTAAAAGTTGATAAAGATCCAATGAATCCCAAAAGGTCACCAGTTCCAACAAAAATAGAGGTTCTGTTTTCAAATGATGGATCTAAAATCTCCTTCTTTTAAATCCCTAAAATCTTGAGTAAAATATATGTTATAGCTGAAGATATCTGAGACATTTCTCAAGAAGGAATCAACTTTAAAATCGTTGTACAGTTCGATCCACAAAAATGGCAAACGGCGAGAGTCCAAAAATCAAAACTGAAGAAAGTCCATTGAATTGGACTAATTCAACCTCATTAGTGCTAATCTCACCACTTAGAACAACACTAATCCATCTTAAGGCTATCTAACCATTCTAGATTAGCACTAATCAATCTTAAGGCTAATCTCACTTAGTACTAATTTAACTAACCTAATTAGCACTAAACTAACCTCTTAAGTGCAACTAACAACCTAATAAATGATTAGGGAATTAACTCACCAAATTTGGAAGCAAATGGGTTCATGGCGATGGCGTCGCGAAGGCGGTGAAGACCCGTGTCTACGGCGGCTCCAAGGGAGGCTGGGATCAGGCTAAAAACAGCCTTGCAAGCCTAAGGCTTGCTGCTAGAGTTTTGGTCCTGAAGCTGCTGAACGGGCTACAAGTTTGCAGTGGCTGGCGAGCCAAATACGGTGAGCTTCGGTGGACGCAGGGATGTCTAACTCGGGGAAGAATGGTGGCCAAGTTAGGCAGAGTGGCTGTTGACTCGAGCAAGCTGAGGCAGATGCGGGGTAGCAGCAAGTAGGAGGCGAACGAGCACGGTGTGGAACAGTAGCCTAGGGGCATAGCTCATGGGCGGCTTGGACAGTGGCGAAGTGGCCTGGCAATCGATGGCAAGGGCTAGCTGGTTTCTCTGGTTTGCTGGCTAGTTTTCTTCTTCAAAGATAGCTACAATGGAGGAGGAATTGTTGAGGAAGAAGAAGAAGGAGGGCTGTAGCTAGAAAGGAGGGAACCGAGCCTTCAATGCACTCCAAAATCTCAAGAACACTCAAGTGGCTGCCCCCAAAGCCTTATCCCCTGCCCATTTTCCTTCACCAAGCTTCCCCTAGAAGCTACCCAAGAGGTCCAGAAGGTTGTAGCCCCATGGCATACGAATTTCCAACATTTCCTCGTCAACTCTAATCCAATTTCACTCCAATTCCATCCAATTAAGTGGCCAGCTTGCCAAGGTAGGTGCCCACTTCAAATTCCACAATTTTCCTTGCTAATTAGTTCAACTTCACGGCCAAAAATGCACTAAAAAACAGGCCTCCGATTTTTCCGATCCAATTTCACCAAACTTTGATTCTTCACCAAAAATTTGGACTTGCCGAAAATGCTTCGAAAGATAAGTTGACGTTCCTAAAATAAATCGTGACATAACAAAACTTTCAATTTCTGAAATCGGGTTCAATTTTGTGATTAATTTCAACTGGATGCGATTTTAGCGTAACCTAACTTACTGGGTAGCTTTTAGGAATTTTTAGCGCATTTGACCCTTGGTCATTATTTTCAATCTACATTGTGCATCTTCGACTCGTAAGTGACTCTTGGTTGTCATGAAAATCTCGAGGTTTCAAATATGGGCATAGGATACAGAAACGACAGACAAATTGGTTTAGTGCCGTTTGACAAGAATTTTGCAATTAGGTGGAATCACCCACACTTTAATCACATGCCTCTATCAAACCGACCTATCTCTTGTCTTTGATTGATTTTGACGGTACCGTATTGACCCTTGCAAATTAGTACGGTCGAGCAGTCGATTTCTATTCGAATTCTCAAGTTTGTTTGCGTTTATATTCCTTAACGGTTTTACTTGATAGACTAGTTATCTCATGAGTGGCCAACTTAGAGAAAAAGGCCATAGGCGCGTTGATGAAAAACCCATCTCATTTAGTCGAAAACAAGGTCAAAAATCAGGATGTCACAATTCTTCCCCTCTTACAAAAATTTTGTCCTCGAAATTTTAACCATTACAATTCTTAAACAAAAAGGTGGAGGTATTGTCATCTCATCGAGTCTTCACTTTCCTAGGTTGCTCATTTGGTGTCGTGGTGTTGCCAGACCACTTTGACTAACGATATCATCTTGGTGCGCAGAACTTTTTCCTTGCGATCCATAATCTAAACTGGTCTCTCCATGAACGACACTCTGTCGTCAATGTCTATTCAAAACTCAGCACATGGGTCGGCTCACGCTCATGCTTCCTCAACATTGACATGTGGAAGACGTCATGCATTTGTGCTAGTCTCGGCAGCAATGCAAGACGATACGCCAAAGTCCCCACTCTTTCCAAAATCTTAAAGAAATCAACGTACCTTGGACTCAGCTTTCCTTTCATGCCGAAGTGCAAAGTACCCCTCATTAGTGACACTTTTAGAAAGATGTGCTCACAAACTTGGAATTCCAATAGTCTTCGACACTTGTCGGTATAACTTTTTTGGCGACTCAGCGATGTCTTTAGTCTCTCCCTGATAACTGCAACTGCATCTACTGACTGTTGAAATAACTTTGGGCCTGTAATCTTTTGCTCCTTGTCTTCATCCCAACAAATTGAAATTCTGCACGCTCTGCCATACAACACTTAAAACAGTGCCATTTGAATACTCTACTAGTAGCTGTTGTTGTAGGCAAATTCGATGAGATGAAGCTTTTCCTTCCAGCTTCCTTTAAAGTCTAGCACACAAGCTCTTTACATGTTCTCAAGGGTTTGAATTATTCTCTCAGACTGGCCATTTGTCTATGGTTGATAGGTCGTATTGTATTGCAGCTTTGTTCCCAAGGCAAACTGTAGACTTTTCCAGAAGGCTGCTATGAACTTTTGGTCTCGATCAGAAGTAATCATCACTGGGACTCCATGAAGATGAACAATCTAATGCACGTACCACTTTAAATATATGTCCAAAGCAAAGTCCTTTTGTATGGTGATGAACTAGGCAGACTTCGTCAATTTGTCAACCACCACCTATATGGAATCATTACCACTCTGACTCATTGGTAAGCCCATCACAAAGTCCATTGTGATGTGTTCTTATTTCCACTCGGGAATCTCGAGAGGTTGCAAAAGTCCTCCCAACTTATAGTGTTGTGCCTTCACCTACTAACACGTCAGACACTTGGCGATATGCTTAGCAATATCCGTCTTCATACCAGTCCATCAATAGTGTTGACGCAGATTCTGATACATCTTCGTACTGCCTGGATGAATGCTGTAACTGCTACAATGAGCTTCAGATAAGATCTCTTCTTTAAGCTCTGTATTGTCATGCCCCGATCCTCGGGTAGGCAAACATCCTTCTACTTGGTCGATTTTATAATGCAATATCTCAGGACTAAGTATCGCCGACCTTTTTTTTTCTTTTTTATTAAGCACACGCGGAAGCAGTTATAAATCCCCAGACAATAAAACAATGGGATATAAAAGTAAGATCATATTTTTCATATTGAAATCCATAACTAAACCTTTATACATGGCATAACTCAAAGTCTATTCACAAGACTATTCATAACATTCTGGTCTCACACTATTCACATTTAGACAGAATTCACAAAAGATGATGGGATCTTAGTCCTCATCCGGGTCGTAATCAAGATCATCATGATTCTCTTCTGACTCTTCTTCACTAAGCTCACATCCTTCAAGCTCTTCATCTTTTACCGACTCATCGTCCTCTTCTGGTTCCTTCTTCACAGGCTCATCTACGGGCCTGAAATGTAGTCCCACAACTGGGATGAGACTACGTCTCAGCAAGTTCTACCCTACTGAGACTCGATTAGGAAATCAATACACTAACCAGGCTTCTTATACACGCACGAGTCAAAAGACTTACCTTGGCCTCAGATTCCACATGCATATTAGCACAATTCAATAGGCACCCTATCAATCACATCACAGATCGATATCTCGATCAATCGACCTAGTCGATTATATGTCAATCGGACTATTCAAAGTCACGTCCACTCAATCAGTCAATTCATGACAAAGGATCAATCATTGATCAATCAACCTAGTCGATTACATGTCAGTCGAACCATTTCCAAGTCAAATCACTTCTCAATATAAAACCTCCCATTTGCACTCTCAGTCACAGAGCTACAGTAATGCTCTCGGGCATCGTTTTCGTCAAGGTGACATATGTACTGAACAACACTCGTGCGTTCTTTAAGGCGCCGTTTTCACCAGTGATATTCTTAATCACCGAACCATGTATGTCCTTAATGAGGCATGCAGTAGATAGCAGTCGTGCATTCTTTAAGGCGCCGTTTTCACTAGTGATTTCCTTATCACCGAACTGTGTATGTCTATACTGATGCAGGTAATAGACAGCACTCGTGCGTTCTTTAAAGTGTCGTTTTCACCAGTGATTTCCTTATCACCGAACCACGTATGTGTATACCTCGTACCTGATCGGTCTTAGCCAAGAGTATTCTTTGTTCAATATCCCGATTCCTTCTGATTTACAACTCATCAAAGCATTATAAATGCTAAATAACCATACTTGGCTATTTACCGACTTATCATTCAAGTTCACTCAATTCAATCAATTTAAGAATAATTCCTCAAATTGCGCAATTAATTCAATTCAGCACAACGTAGAACTCAAATAAATAAACGGACTACACCACGACAATCAGCACAAAATTTCGGTCATCAACTATCCTTGTCTAATTTCCGAAAAATAAATAATTAAAAAATTAATTTCGAAAATTAATAAATAAATATTAAAAATCCAATTTAGGCCCATAATGCCTAATTGAAGCCCGATAAGGGCCGGGACAAATTCCGAGATGCATTAAATAAATAGTAGACTATATCTACTTGCTAATTGCACAATCAAAATGTCTAATATGCATCTCAATTATCTAATAATCACTAATCCATTCTAATCTAACCACCTAATTGCACTTAATTAAATCTAATAAACCCTTAAGCATCATTAGTCTACTAAGCAAGGATTAGTGAGATTACTTACTTGATTAAAAAGTGGGGACCAGGACACCGCGATGGCGACGCGAAGGCAGCTGAAATCCAAAATTTTCGGCAGTATCGACAGACACTCAGGCCGGGCCTAGAACCGGCACAACACAACTTAGCAAGGCTGAGCTTTGGTCTTGGGCTTCTGCAGAGCTACTAGTCACGGGCTTGGGCCTACTTTGCGAGCCCAAGATGGGCTAGGCCCGTGAGATGGGCTGTCGAATTAAGCTACTCAAATGCGGGGCTTGGGCTATGGAAATTGCCGGCAACTTGCTTCGGGCGTTGCTACAGACGCGTGCGGCGGTGAAGAAATGGACGAAGAAGAAGTTGGTGGTGGAGTCTTCGAGCGGATGAAGTCCACGGTGTTAATGGGCTGAAGAAATCGAGCAAAGGGACTTCGGTGGTGATGGACTGCCGCGTGGATGAAGGAGGTTGATTTAGTGGATTTGCTCGGTGGCTTTGCTTGGTCAACCAACCGATGGAGAGACTCCACTAGTTAACCGTTGAGGACGCGTCGAGTCTTCTTCTCCGGATGTGGGGTGAAGTTCGCATGGCTTGGGAGGAAAATAAATGTGGTGGAGAGGGCAGACGTGGGCTGGCTTCAGTGGAGTCTTCAAAGTGGAGAGGTATCAGAGGAGTGAGGTCCACGTTGGGCTTCAATTTGGAGGCTTCGATGGAGTCTTTGATGGGTGACAAAGCGGCGGATGCGGTGGGGAATTAAGCGTGCGGTTCGTCTCGAAGAAGAGAAGAAGAGGCCCGTCTTTCTTTTCTTTTTGTTGAAGCAGAGATCGCTCAACGAAGATATGGACCGGCAGTAGCGTGCACGGGAAGCTTGAAGTCAAAAGCCAAAATAAATATCTCATTTTATCATTAATTTGGTCCCCACCAGCCCCCAAGATTATCTTCATGTCCCCTAATACTTTCTCAGCATTTAATCCCACCAATAATTCAAATTGAAGCCAAAAATGCAGCTCTCTTCCATTGCTCCGAATTTCACTAATTTGGACCTTAATTTCCTCACCAAATTCCTCAATTTGGTGTCCAATTTCGTCGAAGAAAAAGCCCATAACATTTTTGCAAGTCCTCATCGTCAAATAGCTTGGCTTGACAGTCAAAAATCTCTTCAATTCGGCCAATCCGAATTTCCGTTAATTTTCCGCGACGTTCGAACGGTTTTCCGTAAAATCTCGGAATCTCTGAAAAATCTTCTGAGATTGAGTCAATGTTCCTAGAATTTATTGTGAAATAACATAATCTTGAATTTCTGAAATTGGACTCGAATTCATGGTTAATTTCCATTCGACGCGTTTTTAGTGTGACCTAGACTATCGGGTAACTTTCATATACTTTTACGTGCAAATGACCTGTGGTCAATTTTCTTCGAGCCATTATAAACCCACTCGACTCATTGGTGACTCTTGATTGTCATGAAAATCTCGATGACCCAAATACGGACACAGGGTACCAAAACGATAGTAAAATCAATCAAGTGTCGGTCAACGAGAATTTTCCAATTTAATAGTGTCACCCACGATTAGCCACATATCTCAGCCGAACCGACCTATCTCTGATCTCAAATCGACTTATATCTGTGCCATAATGACCTCTAAAGATGAGCACGGTCAAGTAGCCAATTCCTGGTCGAATTCTCAAGTCTATTTGCCTTAAAATTCTTAATGGTTTCCCCAGATAGTCCAGTTATCTCTAGAATGATCAGTTCTGAGAACAGCCCTATAGACGCGTCAATGAAATGCCCCATTTATTCAATAGAAAACATGACTGAAAATCTGGGATGTCACATGCATCGTTAGGTACACACAATCATTCACGAAACCTCAGTGTTCTGTCTTCAGAAATCTGAAAATCAGCCTTTCTCTTGTTTACATCTTCTTGCAAGATCTTCTGGATCTTTGGGTCTGTCAACTGCAACATCTTGATCCTTATCTGCACTTCCAGCTCAATTATGAGGGTGGCCATAAGATTTAAAAGGTGGCCTACCTCAAATTTGAAAGCCGAATCTCTAACTCCTTCGAGTAAGATCCACTCTTGAGCCATCATATGCGCAATCGATGATTCCTAACTCAAAGGATCTGTGACCTTGCTAGCTTTTTTAGGATGATACAGGATGTCGCAATCGTAGTCCTTGAGAAGTTCCATCCAATGACACTGTCTCATATTCAACTCCTTATGAGAGAATAAATACTTGAGGCTCTGATAATCTGTAAAGATCTAGAGCCTTTCTCTACACAAGTAATGTCTCCAAATCTTTAGAGTAAAGACAATTGCTGCGAGTTCTAAGTTATGCATCAAGTAATTCAGCTCATCAGATCTCAACTGACGGGATACGTATGCAACAACTCTGTCATGCTGCATTAACATGCAACCCAGTCTTCGTAATGATGCATCACTATAGATCTCGTATCCTCTTGATCTAGATGGAATTGTCAGCTCTGATGCGGTAGTTAGCTTTTGCTTAAACTCTTGGAAACTACGTTCGCACCTATCTGTTCATACAAACTTCTCTTCCTTCTTTAGTAGCTGCGTCATCGGCTTGGTTATTGTTGAAAATCCTTCCACGACCCGTTTGTAGTAACCTGCTAATCCCAAAAAGCTTATGATATCTATCACCGTCGTTGATCTTGGCCTGTTGATCATGGCTTCAATCTTTGTCGAGCCCACGGAGATTCTCTCACCTGAAATCACGTGACCTAGGAAAGCGACACGAGTCGACCCAAAACTCGCACTTGCTAAACTTGGCATATAGTCCATGATTTCGCAGAGTCTGAAGCACTATCCTCAAATGTCTTTCGTGCTCCTCAACTGTCGTATCCACGATAGTTGCCAAATAACCTTAGCAACCCCTATGTAACAGATGGGTTGCCTCAAGTGACAAGATTAAAGGGATCGAGAGTCCTCCTCAACTTCCGATAAATTTGAAACATTCATCTGTCAATGAGTTAAACTGTATTTTATTACAACAACAATTCATTACAACAAAAAGCTCCACGAGACAAACCTTTTCATATATGATATCAAAGTTATACATATGCAAAATCGACAAGTACAACTCTAGTAGTGATTCTCCTTTCTACGACTTCATTACAACAAACTAAAGTTCTAGAAGCTTAACCAAAATTCCACTACGCCACTTTGATAAAATTGTTCTAGAAACACTACCCTTCCTATCTGGTGCACAACTCTATTCATCCTTATCCCTTTCACCATCCTAGTAGTGCCCTATCTCTGGTAGCAGTACCTATGCTCCCCTAGACCTACACGGATAGTTCCTTACCTGATAGTTGAGTTGGCCATATCCATAACACGCTCCCACTCTACCAGAATACTCTACTGTGACCACATCTGGTGAGTCATCTACCTCTCGTCGGCTGATAGCATTCACCCTTCCTTGCTCCAGAGGCCTATTCCAAATACCCACTGTGTTTTTTGCAGCACATTCTCTCTGTTCTGTTCCATCGGTGGTGGTGGTAGCTGCAGCAGCGGTAGCTTGATCTTGAGCTTGCCGGCCTAAAATGCTTTCTAACGTCTCTAGCGCCTGAATAATCTCGTTGAACCTAGGATCGCCTGGTGCTATTACACTCTCAGTACCAGCCTATGGCGGTACTCTAACACTAGTGCTGGCTTAAGCCGGTGCTCTTCTTTGGTTACCGACCCTAGTCGGCGTCTTACCCTAAGACACAGACACAACAGTCCTCTACTCCGGACCACTCATTCTACAAACTCTTTACAGAACCTACTTTCCAATTCCGACCCATAATTAGAAAACTAAGCGACGCACACAAAACAATCTACCAACCGGCTAATCAATCACATGCATCGGCATACGAAAAATGTCTTTCCTACTAACTATTCCAAGACGCATCACACCTTATCACTCAAAACACTGACCAGCTCTGATACCACTTCGAGCGGGGATGTCACGCCTCGAACTCGGGCGCGCACACAACTCTTGGCGGTCGACTAAAATTTGCGACGTTCTTAGGACGCGTCACCGACCCTTTTTATTTTATGCACACACGGAAGCGTATTAAATAAACCCCAAACAACAATAATCATGGGATAGAAAAGCAGGACAACCCAATTTCATATAAACACACTTTATATACAATCCAAGTCAATCCTACAAGTCTGCACACTAAGGTCTACCCTAAAAGAACTACCGGACAACCTCTACTCTGGATCCCTTCAACTCTGGATTAGGATCTTCCATGACACCCTCCAGTATCTTTAGACTAAGGACCTGAAAAATTAAAACCATGATGGGGTGAGAATAAATCTCAGCGAGTCAACACCCTAAACCCCAATTAGGACGATAATTCACTCAAAGGCGTCCTAAACATACACCACTCAGAACTTACCTTGCCTCAGTACCTCCCTACACATTAGTGCATCACATAAACACTTACATACAATAATTGCATTCAATAACTGTAATGCATCATATCACTCATCAAACAATTCACAAGAGTCTTGATTATAAGGCCAAATTGTGACATCCCAGATTTTTTATCATGTTTTCTATTGAATAAATCGAGTATTTCATTGATGTGACTATAGGGCTGTTCTTAGAGCTGATCACTCTCAAGATAACTAGACTTTCTGGAGAAACCATCAAAGAATTTTAATGCAATAAACTTGAGAATTCGACCATAAATCGGCTTCTCAACAATGCTTATCTTTAGATGCCATTACAGCACGGTTAAAAATCGAATTGAGATTAGAGATAGGTCGGTTCAACTAAGATGTGTCGCTAATCGTGGGTGACACCACTAAATTGGAAAATTCTTGTCAGCTGACACTAGACTGATTTTTCTATCATTATTGGTACCCTTTATCCGTATTTGAATCCTTGAGATTTTCACGACAATCGAGAGTTACCAATGTGTTAAGTGGGTTCATTGTGGCTTGAAGAAAATCGACCATGGGTCATTTGCACTAAAAATTTCTGAAAGTTACCCAGTAGCTTAGGTCACGCTAAAATCACGCCAAATGGGAATTAACCGCGAATTTGAGTCCGATTTCAAAAATTGAAAGTTCTATCATGTCACAATAAAATTCTAGGAGCGTTAACTCAGTCTCAGAAGAATTTTCTGCAACTCGAGACTTTTTGAGAAAAAGTCGTCCTATGGCCGTTTTTGTCGAGAAAAAGTCAAGGATCGTTTTTTATCGCGCAATTGGAAAGCAAGTAGGATCAATTGGTGAGGAAAAATACCAATTTGATCATTGAGGTATTAATTGAATTTGTGAGAGCCAAATATGAATGATTCAAGAAAGAAATTGTGTCCAATTGAAGACATATTTACTTGAAATTAGTAACTCCCCCTTGCCCAGCCTTTTTGGACCATTTCAAGAGTTGTAAGATAAGCATTGTTGGCTGATTTATGGCCTAGGAAGATAGCTTGTGGTGGAGGATGGGTCAAGGAAACATTTGAAGAGAAAATCTGGCCAAGGTGGCCCCCTCTTGTCTCCTTCTCTCTTCCTCAGGCTGTCGACTAGCCTCTTTGCCCTATTCATTGTGCAATTTTTGGAACCAAGAAGTAGAGAGACCGTTGGAGCAGCCCCTCATGTCATCGCACGCCTCGCCATCCACACCGGACTGTCGTTCACCGCCCCGACCGACCACGATACCCTTCGCCCGTCTCGCCATCCCTGGCTGCTTATGTGCTGCCTAGCTCATCCCTAATACTGTGTGCTGTTGCCGGAGTTGCCATGGAACCCATGAGTCCCCGCTTGAACCCAATTTGGTCTCTATAGCCTTTTCGGTCCGTTGTTGCTTCAACCGAGCCTTCGATTTGTCTTTTCTAGCCAAGAACATAATAGAAGAGAGTGGGTCTCGTGGCTGCAATTTGACCGGTTTTGAGGTTGGTCCCTGTTAGGGAAATCCCTTATGATGTTTTGAAGATGACAAAATAAATCAAAGGCTACTAACATGTTTAATGGTTAAGTAATAGACCATGCAGATGATAGAACATGTAAAGGATATTGTCAAAGTCTGAAGACTGCCAGACTTTAGTGTCAAAGTCTGTTCTACATCAGAAGTCTGCTCACTCTAACAAATTCCAGACTGAACGTGAATGATGAACCAGAAGACAGACTCTATGCTGAAGCTGAACTGGGTACAAACCTTAAAGCTAAATCTGTTCAGAAGCAGAATATGCTCAGACTCAGATTGTAAAGTCTATTGCTCTCAGACTTTACATCAAGACTCGACAGATCGTAACTCAAGCCCAATCATATAACGGCTAGTGATCTGGTTTGGATTCCACATCAAGATTGATTTGATTGATTCAAACTAATTGATTGACGATTGGATCTTGAAGACAAGAACTTTCTACACGAAGAAGCTTTACTTATGGAAACCAAGATTTCGTTTGTATGGGCGATCGGAATCAATTTGGGATTCTACCTTTGTCACTCAACGGCTACCAAATCTTCTAGATACAGAGCTGTCCAATGGGTATATTGGAAGACGATTCTCCGGGATACTGTCCAACGGGTAGTTTGGAAGTAGAGGAGTATTTAAGGAGATCATGGACCGATGAGCAAGTAAGAGACGGAGCGTAGAATTTATAATTCCAAAGTCTGAGCGACTTTCGATCATATACTTGTCTCTTGAGAGCTTAAATGTTTGTAATCGTGAGAGAAATACCAAAAGAGCGACTTAGTGAGATAGTGTGATCTACTACTAAGTGTTTGCACTCGAAGTTGTAATATCTTGTTGATTGCATAGTGGAATCCAGCCAAGAAGGCTGTTAGCGTGGGAGAGTGGACGTAGGCTTGGATTAAGCCGAACCACTATAAATCTTGTGTTTTTATTCTCTTCCCTAACTCCTTTATTTTACTCGAAGTTTATTTTATTCCGCATATATTTGCCAAGGTTTATTTTATACACCTATTCACCCCCTCTAGGTGTTCATACTAGCACTCCCGACCCCAAAAACTTGGCTCGCTTTTATTTTATAGATTAAAGTTATGATACTTTGATTAACGTTTATAATGCTAATATCAATTTATAACTTTAGCATTCTTTTTGCGATGAATTCTTTATAGACTAACATTGACTAGTCGATATGTTATGTCATTCGATATGTTATGCCATGACTTTGTATAATCACAAAAGGATTGAAATCAAGTTGAAACAAAAAGGAATACAAGGAAAAATATTAGAAATCAATGAACCGACTAATGACTCGGATTAAAGACTAATTAATTTTGAGTGACAAATTAAACTTGAGAGAATAAACTTAGAGGCCACAACACCTCTCTTCTCTCTTTGTTTTTCTTCACCCACGGTTTTGATTCCCATGAACCGAGACATGCAAACTCAAGGAACATAATCATTACAAGATCTCATCATTACACTAGCCTAGGGATTAGTTTGTAGACCTATTTCCCCTTAAGCTTCGTATCCTCTCTCTCTCTCTCTCTCCATATAAAACCCAGCAACCCATCTTCTTCTTCATCTTTTCTCTCGGCTGAGCAGCGAAAAACCAGAAGCAAACCAGCAACCTTCTTCTTCTTGCATGCTGATTTTGAGTGTTGATCTTGAAGCATCTCTGTGTTGTTTAGTAGCTGAAGCAAGGTAAGGAAAGATCTAACTCTAAATTGAAAGTTATCCATTGTTTCATCAAGGGAGCTTGAGGATCTAACCAAACAGTGATGGATATAGTTTGTAGTTGCTGTTTTGTGATTGATCTAAGCTGAGTAAGTGTTAGATTAGAGTTAGAAGCCATTGCATGTTGTTTTTGAGGACTGCATGTTTCGAAATCCTTGTGTGTGTATGCTATTTTGTTGAGCGAAGTGATGAAATGGATGCCGAGTGTGTTGTTTTGGTAGAAATTGTGATAGGTGGCTTACGGATGCAACGACACTTCGAGCTGAGCTGTGGAACTGATCATTTGTTAGAGAAAGATATGCTGAAGTTGCTTTGAGTTGCTGTGAGTAAGCATTGGAGTATTTTAGAAGAGATTTGTGGATAGACAAGTTGTTTAGTTGAGTTAGAAGTGAGAAAATTTGTGTATCTATTCTGTTCTAAGTGAAAACAGTTATGGAGTCTTCCGTTTGTGTTTAGTTTTCTTCATGTATGTTAATAGAAATAAGAAAGAAACTATTCTACATGATAGAACATCTATAAGATCAAATTATACACGTAGCTATAACCATATGACTATAAAAACATAGAGACAGAAGTGTACTTAGTAAAACCAGTAAACTGTTCTTGTGAGAAACGGTTTGACCTTTACTGATTATGCGAATTTTCTGTATTTACCTAGTTAGATTTGGACTTCGAATCCTTAATTAAAATTGTAGAAAACATCTTAAGGAATGACGTGTCAAAATTTGAGATTAAATCGATAATATTTGGTTAGTGAAAAAATTTTCTTTGTAGATACGAAATCCGGACGTCGGTACAGGGTACTAGTAAAGATTATGGCGACTGTTAATCTTAATACAGTGAGAATTAGACTTAAGTTTCTTCATGGGAATTTTTATTATATGTCTTAAATATAACATACTAAATTTTGGTAATATTTCGACAATAATTGATATACCTTTTGTATCCGAAACCGAAACTGTTCATTTAGCTAGTAAACTGTTTGTACCCGAGAACATATATTAGATGTAGTGTCTTGTATCTTAGACTTGTATGATGAACATAGAGTCTAAGAAACCTTATAATAGACGTTAGTTATGTATAAGTAAGTCTCATATGTCGATAGAGGTATAAGTGCATATAGAATCATGCGTGTGCAATGAGTGCGGTGCATAGTGCTTGATTATGGGATAAATATCTGTTCGACATGGAATGGGACATGATGTAATGGGTTTTATCTTATAATTTGGACGCGCACGTGTGCTAGGTTCATGAGAGTTAGTTAGATACTTTGGAGTCTTTTCTTTTGCATACGATAAATGCATTAATCAAAGGTGTGGTGGTGTGAAACGTGTGCTTAAGATGAATGAACCCATCGGTACCGAGATACCGGTGATGCCCCCGGAAGTTTGGGATGCCCTTGCTGCGTGGTCTTGGATGCCTCGGTAGAGAGATATTGAGATGCCTCGGAGTGAGATGCCCTTGTGTGTGATCAAGGATGCCTCGGTTCTGTGATACTGAGATGCCTCGGAGTGAGATGCCCCTTGCTGTGTGGTCTTGGGAGGACCTCGGTTGTGTGATGCTGGGATGCCTCGGAGTGAGATGCCCACAATTAGAGGTATTGTGGAAGTCCGGATAACGTACTTTCCGGAAGTGACTCGATCGGCCGGTTGAATTCCGGTTGTGACTGATTCGAGGGTGGATTTTATGCACACTAAATATAATTATTTGGCAAGTGAGTTCATCTATTATTGTTGCATAATATTTTGATGTAAGATTGAGTTTGTGAAGGGTAAGTATAGAAATGGATGCATATAAGGTGATTTCTTACATGAAGTAATAGTATTGTTTATGCTTGTGATATATTCTCTTAGCATCCTAAATTGTTTGATGATTCACTTGTAACTTTGATGGCTATGGATTGTTTAAGTTAGAGTTTTATCATTCTTTACTGGGCAAGGTTGTTTGCTCATACCTTACATTTTTAGATTGATAGCATGGATGTACCGCCAGTAGCTCGATACGGGGCGGTAGTGCGTCTAGATGTTTCTCTTCATGACAAGTATGATCCCGACATTGACATGACCCTCTCCAAGTATGAGGCCACCTTATGGTTAGATGACGGTAGAGCTGAGTTATTACCGATGACGTTCATTGCATGGTTTATCAACCATGAAGGAGAGATGTTCGAACCTTTACCCTTTGGAGCAGGAGGACCTGGAGCGGGGATGGACGGTGCCTAGACGCCTTTGATCTTGTAGAAGCTGACTAACTTTTGTTTTTGTTAGATGTGGGCTTGTGTGGGAACTCGTGGAGTAGATAACCTCACCCATATCCCTAGCTTGTGTTACGCCTTACTTTTGTTTTGTATATGATGTAAATATATAGGCGAAGAACATGGAACGAGTCTAGGTCGATAATTTTGTATACCCCGATGACGATAAAATGAAAGGAAGCCTTTTATGATCTTGTCTATGTGCATTGCAGGATAACCTTATAATATAAACTTGAGATTTTCAAAATAATCCCTGTTATACATGCTAACCTTCAATGGTAAACGCTATGGGTTATCTAAAGGAGATTACTAATTAGGAAGATAATAATAATAATTATAATTTCGCTTACGCTTCGTACTTGACGCTCTGGGACGTCACAAAACAAGTGAGTTTAATTCACTAATCCTCGCTTAGGCTATTAATTATGCTTAGGGGTTGATTAGATTATATTAAGCATGGTTTAGGTGGATAGATTAAATTAGATTAGTTAATTTAATTATTTGCCGATGCATGTTAGGTAGTTAGTTATTGCAATTAGCAAGTGAATAGGTTCTAGTATTTATTTAATGAATCTCGAAATTTTTTCGAGTTTGTTTCAACATCCAATTAGGCAATATAGGCCTAAGTTGGATTTATTTGCATTTATTTAATATTTTCCGTAATTATATATTTAATTTTTTATTTTTCGAAAATTAAACTAGGATAACTAGTGACCAGGTTTTTATGCTGATTACTGTGGTGCAATCTGTTTATTTATTCGAGCTCTAATTTGTGAGGAATGGATTTAATTATGATTATATGATTTTATTCCTAAATTAATTAATTTTGGTAATTAGTTGGCAAATTACCGGGCGTCGGTCTACAGCACCAAAAATCTAATTTTGGACTATTGAAAGAAGTGGGAGAAACAAAAGTGAAATTATGGTATTTTGGCTAAGATCAACTGTGTACCTACACACAGCTATTTTTATCAAGTATGATAATAATAATAAATTGAATGCATGGTGGAAGTGGTATACTATATTGGCCTGGGAGCCCTAATTTATCAACTTTGGGTGAGCATATAAATAGTATACCATATTATCAGTTTTGGGCGAACATATTATTTTATTAGCTCTAGGGGAGCATAACATTTTATTAGCTTTGGGGGAGCATATATAGTATACTATCTTGGCCAGGGGCCCTTAATTTATCATTTTTGGGTGAGCATATATATAGTATACTATATTATCAGCTTTGGGCGAGCTATACTATCTATTTTTAGCTTTTGGTGAGCAGTCCTGACTTGAAAAGACTTTATAGATAGTATTGAATGTACTGACCAGGAAAAGGTCGTGGTGACATGTAATCGACTAGGTTGATTGACCAATGATTCGATTTGTGTGATTGATTGGGTGCCTATTGAATTGAATTACATTGCAGCGAGGAACTGATGCCAAGATAAGTCCTCTGACTCATGATTGTGCATAGGTAGCCCTTACGGTGTATTTTCTTCCTAATCGAGTCTTTGGGGGTAGAACACACTAAGACATCGTCTCACCCTGTTGTGGGATAACATTTCAGGTCCATAGATAGCAGCACCGCCACCTCCTCCCATACATTTTGGCATACCTGAGGAGATCACTAAAATAGGTTATCATATTCCAATACATCACCACCCTAAAGGACTGGAATATGTACTGGTGAAATCCACTGTCTAGGTTGATGTGGGTAAACCCCAAAAGGTGCCCCACAAATATTGGTCATGGTATCACCATTACAATGATGAGCGAAAGGAGGGTCCCATACTAGAATGTGATGTACCTCTGTATGTTTTGGAGGTAGCGTTCGGGAAGGGGACAACAGATCCCAAAGGTGGATCAATGGCTAACGTGAAGGACCCCCAAGTTGGATGGCGATTTCGACTCTCCAGTGTACTCAACCGTGGGCTTCAGTTGGAGCGAAGAGAAATGAGAGATTGTCGAACTGGAAGAGGACCCCGAAGAGGAATTGAAAGAGGACCCGGAGGAGATGGACCCAGAGGAGGAGCTAGAGGAGGATCCAGAGGAGGAGCCGGAGGATGATCTTGATGAAGATTGAGACCCTTGCCCCTGTTTGTTGACCTTGTGTAGTAAACCTGTTTGAGTAGAAACCAACTTATCAATGTGGCTTGTATATATAAATATATGACTTAGTTGTTATATATGTATATAAGTGTGTTGGTTTTTCAGGTTCGAGGTTTTAGTCCTACTTCCCTATCCCATTATTTTATTGTTTGGGGATTATTTATATGCTTCCACGTGCGTATTAAAATGAAAGGGTCGGCAATGCATCCTAGGACGTCGATATTATATTGATCAGGTAAGGGATGGGTGCGTGCCTGAGGATCGAGGCGTGACACAAATCGTTATGACACGTCCCATTCCGTGCCACACAATTTCGTCCCATAATCAGGCACGGGTAACTCATATCGGTGCTTCAATCCACACCTGAAATTTACTCTCAATATTCAAACTCAACACTCAATATTAGACTCAAGGTTCTAGAGGTGCCCCCCACAAAGTTTCGATATCGTGTGGCACTTCGTCCCTGACCACAATAAGCAATAGCTCAAGGTACTAGAGGTGACTTCCACAAGGTAATGTTGTCGTATAGCATTTAGTTCTCGACTATAATAAGTAATAGCTCAAGGCACTAGAGATGGCTCCCATGAAGTCACGCTGTCGTGTAGCACTTAATTCTCGAGTATCATAAGTAATAGCTTAAGGTACTAAAGGTGACTCCCATGAAGTAACGCTGTCATGTAGCACTTAGTTCTTGACTATCATAAGTAATGGTCCAAGGTTCTAGAGGTGGGTCATACAATGTTTCATCATCGTGCAATCTTAGTCCTTTACCTACTCACAACCATTCGATTTTCTCAACACATCTCATTCCCTTTCAATAGTCGCCACATAAAGCAATAACAATAAACCATGACCATAGCACAACCATTCGCATATCAACACGTACAACTTCTAACCATGTCACAAACCAACCATATCATCAAATATGCGCAAACCAGTAAGCATTGCACCAAGAACACCACAAAACCATAACCAGCCCTAATTGACAGAATGGTCTATTCACGCGTCTCCAAGTTTAAATTCTGAAACCTAAACAAACAAGTTCAGAAACTTCTTAAATTTGAATATGTTGTAAAAGACACATAGATGTACACGTTTCATGAAGACACCTTAACCCAGATCTTTCTAGATTAAGCCCAATAAATCACTCAATCCAGTACAAAAACTGTGTCCATTTTTATAAAGTCTGTTTTTCAAAATCAGTTTGGTTCGAGACCCAAAACTTGTCCATTTGATCTGACATTTGACTATGTTAAACTAGAAGATGTGACACACAACTTTTGTGAAGAAATCCTTTCAAAATTCGAACCTATGTGTTGATTGTTGATAAAATTCCAGTGAATCCTAAAAGGTCACTAGTTCCAGCAAAAATAGAGGTTCTGTTTTCAAATGAGGGAGCTGAAATCTTCTTCTTCTAAATACCTAAAAATATGAAGTAAAATATATGTTATAGCTGAAGTTTTCTAAAACATTTCTCAAAAAGGAATCGACTCGAAAATCGTAGTACAATTCAATCCACAAAAATGGCAAATGACGAGGGTCCAGAAATTAGAATTGAAGAAAGTCCACTGAATTTGACTAATCCAACTTCATTAGTGCTAATCTCACCAATTAGATCAACACTAATCCATCTTAAGACTAATCTAACCATTCTAGATTAACACTAGTCCACCTTAAGGCTAATCTCACTTAGTACTAATTTAACTAAGCTAATTAGCATTAAACTAACCTCTTAAGTGCAATTAACAACCTAATTAAGGATTAGGAAATTAACTCACCAGATTAGCGAGCAAACGGGTTCACAGCAATGGCGACGCGAAGATGGTGAAGACCCAAGTATACGGTGGCTCCAAGGGAAGCTTAGACTGGGCTGAAAATAGCCTTGCGAGCCCAAGGCTTACTGCCGAAGTTTCGGTCCTAGAGCTGTTGAACGGGCTGCAACTTCACGGTGGCTAGCGAACCGGAGACGGTAAGCTTCGATGGACGTTGGGATGTTTGGCTTGGGGACAAACGGTAGCCTGGTCAGGCGGAGCGGCTGCTAACTCAGGCAAGCTAAGGTGGACGTAGGGCAGCGAGCAAGAAGCGGACGAGCATGGTGTGGAACGGTAGGCTTGGGCGTAGCTCGCGAGCGACTTGGACAGCAGCGAAGGCGCCTAGTAGTCAACAGCAAAGGCTGGTTGGTTTCTCTAGTTTGCTGGCTGGTTTTCTTCTTCAAACACAACAACAATGGAGGAGGAATTGCTAAGGAAGAAGAAGAAGGAGGGCTGCAACTGGAAAGGAGGGAACCAAGCCTTCAATGCACTCCAAAATGTCAAGAACACTCAAATGGCTGCCCCCAACGTATTCAGCCTTATCCCCTACCCATTTTCCTTCACCAAGCTTCCCCTAGAAGCCACCCAAAAGGTCCAAAAGGTTGCAGCCCCATGCCATACGAATTTCCAACATTTCCTCTTCAACTCCAATTCGATTTCACTCCAATTCTATCCAATTAAGTGGCCAACTTGCCAAGGTAGGTGCCCACTTCAAATTCCACATTTTTTCTTGCCAATTAGTTGAACTTGACGGCCAAAAACGCACTAAAAAAGGGGCCTCCGAATTTCCTTGTCCAATTTCACCAAACTTTAATTATTAGCCAAAAATTCAGACTCATCGAAAATTCTTTAGAATTTGAATCGACGTTCTTAAAATAAATCATGACATAACAGAACTTTCAATTTTTCAAATCGGATTCAATTTTGTGGTTAATTTCAATCGGACGCGATTTTAGCGTGACTTAACCTACTGGGTAGCTTTGAGGAATTTTTAGCGCATTTGACCCGTGGTACATTGTGCATCTTCGACTCATAAGTGACTCTCAGTTGTCGTGAAAATCTCGAGGTTTCAAATACAGGCATAGGGTACAGAAACGACAGAAAAATCGGTTTAGTGCCGTTCGACGAGAATTTTGCAATTAGGTGGAATCACCACACTTTAATCACATGCCTCTGTTGAACCGACCTATCTCTAGTCTCTGATCGATTTTGACAGTGCCGTATTGACCCTTGCAAATTAGCACAGTTGAGCAGTCGATTTCTAATCGAATTCTCAAGTCTGTTGCGTTTAGATTCCTTAACGGCTTTACCTGATAGAATAGTTATTTCATGAGTGGCAAACTCAAAGAAAAAGACCATAGGCGCGTCGATGAAAAGCACATTTCATTTAGTTGAAAGTAGAGTAAAAAATCTGGATGTCACAAGGTAAGTCATGTATGATGCATGCTTAGGCTACCTCTAGGCGAATTCTCGTCCTAATCGGGGTTTAAGGTGTAGACTCGCTGAGATTTATCTCACCATGTCATGGTTAACATTTTTCAGGGCCGTAGCATGGAGATCTATGAGTGCGGATTTGGTGGGCGCGAGATGCAACACATTTTGGCTGGCCCTACCGTTAGTGAAGTTTAGGTTAACTAGTTGGTAAAGATTGTTGTCTTTGGAGGAAATTGTTCCTAGTGTTGACTATCCCTATTGTTGTTGGTTGACTGGATGTTTATTTAATTCACTTCCACATGTGCTTAATCGAAAAAAAAAAAAAAAAAAAAAAGAATGGGTCGGCGACGCATCTTGGGACGTCGCATTTTTAATCAACTACTGAGGGATATGCATGTTCCCGGAGTTCGGGGCGTGACAAGTTTGCTGAGTCAACAAACATTATAAGATGAACGTTGTTGCCATAACATCAATTACCTAATATGTACAGCCTTGAATACAAACATCAACATTAGCTAATCTTCAAATATGTTGGTGATCCTCATAGAAAAACCATATCAAGACATATCGTGATCTTTTACCACTTGGAACATGCCATGGACATCATGTAATCTTTAATACTTGACGCGAATATTTGCATTTGATCATTAAAATCACTTAAGGATGCTTCTCCAACAATCCCCTTCTTTTTTATGGTGACAAACCTGTTTCGCAGATGTAAAATATAATTCTTGATAAGATTTGCAATAAAAGTAAATAATATGTTTATGTGTTAATCTTTTTCAAGGAATGTGCACCATAAATAGATGATAAGATCTCTATAAGATATTCATATAACCTAGAGATTTAGTCTAGATGATCTTTTATAGAACAAGAGTGAAAAACATAGATTATCATTATTCTTTAAGAGCATAAATGACATAATAAACATGTTGGCTTGTGTAATGTTCCCCTTATTTTGATGTGATATTGAAATGTCAGCACATATCATCATTTTCACGTTGGTATCTTTCCCTTTTTTTTGTCATTAGCAAAAAAAAAAAATAATAATAAGTAAATGAGAACTTTACAGATAATTAGGTCATGTCAATACATCATATTCAAAAGAAAACTAGACATGAGTAGCAAAAGAAAAACAAGAGCATAAAGAAATTAAAAAAATTTGAAGTGCGAGGGTGTTTGTATTGCTAGGAAGAGGTAGGAGGTGCAAGTTCAATTTCTTCAAGGTTAGGTCAAATAGGGTTGTCATAGTCTAGGCTGAGAATTGTTCGTTCAATCTTTACTAGATGTCTAGACATGGAAGAGAGGGTGCTTTTGATTTTCTGAACTTTAGCTTGAAGCTTGGCAAGTTCCATTGGAGAGGGTTATCTTTTAGGTCTAAACGGATGGAAGGTCTACCTTTGAGCAGGTGCCTTAGCCTTTTTCTTCCTTTCTAGTTTGGCCAATTTGGCTAGCCTTTCTCTTAGTGTAGCAACAATACACTCATCATCGTTGTGACCTATGGGGATAATCTCATCCTTTTGATTTGCCCATCCATAAGGAGTCATTCTCAGCATCATCTTGTCAAGCGTTTTCTTTCCAATTTCGACATTCACCATGCTCTTTTGAACAACATAAAAAAGTCAATGTTACAGTGCTTGAAGATACGAGTGATGAGGGCACTATAAGGTAGCTAGCCTGACCTTCTCTATGCTATGCGACTTATGTGAATAAAGATCATGTGAGAAAGAGAAGTCATCAAATTCCATGAGAATGACCCAGATGACCCTTACCTCGTAACGAGATATATTGTTTGTAGAAGATGTTTTAGGATGTAGGTAGAGGGTCAAAATCTTTTGGATGAAATTCATTTTAATAGGCATGAGGTTCAGAGGGATTTTCTTTTTTAAAAAAAAACATGAATGAAATTCAAAGTTTTAAGCACAAAAATCTAAGCTTCATCGAGCTCTATAGAATCTTTTTGAACTCATTATATTTAGTGAGAATGATCACTTCCATTTTATCCACAGTGATAACATAGTTTTGTTTTTGAAAAATGAAAATGAAAGAGTCATGTTATGCAAATGAAGGTACAAATAAAATAGTGCCACGACAGTTGGGTGGACTTCTTCCTTCATTAAGCATCAAGATATTCAAAATAAAAAAAAATCAATGTGGAATGGTTCCTTGATCATAAAATGCTTGAAAAATGTCCTCATTATCTTTGGACAAAAACATTTCCAACTTGAATGAAGAGTCAGAGTCAAAGCTTTCAATGGGTTTCAAATTTTGAAATACTCTGCCGTTATCGTCCTCAGGATGCTTGTCACGCCTCGATCCTTGAGCATGTGCCCGTCCCTCAGTGGTCGATAAATTTGTGACATCCCTTTTAATGCACATGCGGAAGCAAATTATTATAACCTTGACCACAACAAATGTGGGATAGAAAAGTAGGACAACAAATTTCAAATCAATCAATACAGCTTTTATAAACAATCTAGTTTTAAAACAGAGGTTAACTCTAAGGTCTAAGTATACGAGGTCTATCTCCAAAAAGAATTTTTGAGTCACACATGTTCTTGACCCTTCCGCCTCAAGCTCCTGGTTCTTCACACTAGGGACCTGAAAAGTTAAGTCCACGACGGAGTGAGACAATATCTTAACAAGTTCACCCCCTAAACTCCGACTAAGAAGGAAATACACCTAAAGGCTGCCTATGCACACACAAGATAGAGGACTTACCTCGCCCCAGTTCCCTCCTACAAGTTAGTACAGTTCATGATATCAACCAATAAACTCAAATCAATCCAATTCATTGATCAGCTCAATTAATCAGCTCAATTTAATACCAACGGTACTATCTACCAATTCAACACCATATATTAATCCTCTGATACACAAGTTGCAAGATATGGTCATAGCTCGCTCAAGCTGATAAAACGATCATAGCTATATATATATATATATATATATATATATATATCATGCTCACTCAAGATAATAAAATGATCTTAGTGTTGGAGAAATCTTTCCAGAATATTTTGAAGCTGACAAAACGTTTCTATCAGTCTAGTCTAGATAATTGCAGACCTTACGTTTAGAGTCGAAGACTTTCAGATCACCGGACTCAAAGCACTCAAGACTCAAGACTCAAGACTATTCTCATTGACAGTTTTTCTAATCCAGTGACGAAGGCAATCCAAAGCCGAAGTATTTGGTTGAGGATTTAGTCCTATCCTCTGGAGAAGATCTCTTGGCTGGATAAATATAACAGATTCTTTTTATTCGTAATCAAGATCGTTTGAAGATCCGATGGTCGACGAAATATTCTTGGAAGGTTCTATTCTTGGAAACCAAGATCCTGATTGTATGGGCGAACAGGATTGATGGGCTATCGTCAGGTTCCTTTAATAGCTCGAATGATCTTCTTGATTGATTCCGTCTAGCGGGTAGATTGGAGGAATTCCTATGGTAAGTGCCAACGGGTATGATGGCATAAAGGAGTATAAAAGGAAGACGTTCTAGTTGCTTTAGTGTATGATCGATAGAGAAATTCCAGAGTCTGAAGCACCTTGAATATTAGTCGATATATTTTGAGTGAAATTGTATACACAGAGAGTGTCTATACTTAGTGAGACCTTGAGCGAGTGTGGTAGATCATCTACACCGAGAAATCAAGGAAGATCAACGCTGTAACATCTCTTTGTTCATAGTGGAATCCAGCCAATAGGCTGTCAGTGCAGAAGAGTGGACGTAGACTTGAAATAAGCCAAACCACTATAAACCGCGTGTTCAATTTCTCTTCCCTTCTCTCAGTCTTACTTTGATTATTGTTTGTCTCAAATCTATCAACTGTCCAGTATTGTGCAATTATCGAGAAAAATCTTTTATATACCTATTCACCCCCTCTAGGTACTTATACTAGCTATATCAATTGGTATCAGAGCTCGTGTACTCACTTTATTTGAAGTGTTTTACTTCAGAGTAAAAGATCCATGGCTAGTATGCTAGCACCAGGGCTAGTGGAAGGGCAAAGCAATACCAGACCAACCTACTTTGATGAAAGGATTACAACATCTAGAAGAACAAGATGAAAGCTTTTCTACGATCAAAGGATCCTCTGGAATGAGACGTTGTAGAAAAAGAAATTACTCCTACAGTTGCATCAGTCTCTGAAAGAGGGAAAAAAACTGTTGAGACCAGCGGAATGACTCAAGAAGAGATAATCAAGAGACAAGCACTCGATGCAAAAGCAATTTACTCTTTATATTGTGCTTTGTCACCAACTGAATATAACAGAATATCTTCTTGTGTTACAGCAAAAGAAGTTTGGGACAGATTACATATCACCTATGAAGGAACAGATCGAGTGAAGGAAACCAGAATTAACATTCTCCTCGGTCAATACGAAGCCTTCAAAATGAAACCAGGAGAATCTATAACTGACATGTTTAGCCGTTTTACAGATATTGTCAATGGTCTTGAGAATTAAGGACAAAAAATTTCTAATCCAATTAAGGTAAACAAGCTACTGCGTGGACTCTCCAAGGATTGGAATCACATAAAGACTTCAATAAGAAAGACGCAAAGAATTATGCCACTATCCGTCGATGAGCTGATTGGAACTCTTCAGTCTTATGAAGTGGAACGAATTAATGAAGACGAAGATCCAAAAGGTAAGAAATCCATTGCATTAAAATCAAATGATGATTCGATGATACAGATTCGAAGATGATATGGACGATGAGGAGCTTGCTCTCATGATAAGAAGATTTAGAAAACTGAATAGAAAAGGAAGAAGGTTCAACTCAAAGAAACAAAGTTTTCAAAGACGGCAGACTAAGTCTATTGATGATGAGGAACCAAACAAAGATGTAGTTTGCTTCGAATGTAAGAAAAAAGGACACATCAGACCCAACTGTCCTCTTCTGAAGAAGAAGATAGGAAAAGCTGAAAAGTTTCGAAAAGCTTTCAAAGCCGAAACCTGGAGTGATACAGAGTGTGAAGAAAGTGATAATGAATATGCCAACCTATGTCTGATGGCACATTCAGACTCAAATTCAGATTCTGGATCAGACTCAGACAGTGAATTTGAGGCAAGTAATTTTAAAATTCCTGTCAAAGTTTCTAAATACATTGAAGAACTGTGTTTTAGTCTTAAGACTTCTCTCAAAAGAATTTCCGAACTTAAAAAGGAAAACTCAGCTCTAAAACAAAAGGAAAACGTTTTAGAAGAAAGAGTTAAAAGTTTAGACTTGAATGTTTCCACTCTTAAAGAAAATGAAGATAATCTTTTGAAAGAAAATGCTTTTTTAAAAACTGACTTAACAAATATTTCAAAGAAATTTTCAATAGGGTCCGAAAAACTTGAAAAAATTCTTTCAGCTCAAATACCTTACTTCAATAAGTCCGGTCTAGGTATGACAGCAGAATCAATTCCCTTGATTGATTTTCCTAAAGTAAAAGAAAGAATTAAGAAAAGACCCTCGAGAGAGGCTTACAAAAATCATTTCAAGAAAGTTTTTATAAAGTCTGTAGGTCGAAATGCCTCGGGTGTTCAAAGTGCAACAGTCCGGATCACTTTGAAAAAGAGTGTCCTATGGTTTGGAAACCTGTTAAGAAAGTATGAGCTAATACTTTTTATCTTACTAACACCAAAGGACCCAAGAAAATTTGGGTACCAAAGAAAGATTGAGACTTTCTTTTAAATGCAGGTCTCCGTCAAGAAAAAGGTAAAGTGGTATCTTGACAGCGGATGCTCGAGACACATGACAAGAGACTCAAATTGCTTCATAAAGCTTGTTCAAGTAAATTGTGGAAAAGTTTCATTTGGAGGAAACAGCAAAGGAAGCATTGTGGGATTTGGAACTGTGAAAATTGGAAATCTCACAATAAGTAATGTTTCCCTAGTGGAAGGACTCAATTACAATCTTCTCAGCATTAGCCAATTGTGTGATACTAGTTTTAAGATCTTCTTTCAAGAAGGAACATGTTCTGGAACCAGTAAAGACTCTACTCAGTCTTTCATGGGTCGAAGACATGGAAATATCTATCTTCTTGATGTGAAACCAAATGAATCGCAATGCCTAATCTCAATTCAAGATGAAGCAAGCTTATGGCACAGAAAGCTTGGTCATGTCAACATGAAGCAATTAGCCAAAATCTCATCAAAGCAGCTTGTTCGAGGTCTACCCAAATTACCATACCAAAAGTCCGATCCATGCACACCATGTATTCGGGGAAGCGGGTAAGAAATTCATTTAAGCCAATAAATCATGTCTCTACTAATCATGTACTACAGTTGCTGCATATGGATCTCTTCGGACCAACCAGAACCCAGAGCATTGGAGGTAAGAAATATTGCCTAGTAATTGTGGACGATTACTCCCGCTTTACTTGGGTATATTTCCTTGCAAGTAAGTCCGAAACCTTCTCATATTTTGAAAAATTTGCTAAAAAGGTTCAAAATGAAAAAGGATGTGTTATCTCAAGTATAAGAACATATCATGGAGGTGAATTTGAAAATCAAGATTTTACAAAATTTTGTGATGAATCTGGCTTTAAGCATGTGTTCTCCTCTCCATATACTCCTCAGCAAAATGGGGTTGTGGAAAGAAAGAATAGATCTCTTCAAGAAATGGCTAGAACTCTTTTAATTGAAAGTAAAATTTCTTCACGATTTTGGGCATTTGTTTCAACAGCGTGCTATATCATCAATAGAGTCTTCTTAAGACCTATTCTAAAGAAAACCCCTTATGAGTTATTCAAAGGTAAGAAGCCCATTGTTTCATACTTTCATGTGTTCGGTTGCAAATGCTTTATATTGAAAAATGCAAAAGATCAAGTTGGTAAATTTGAAGAAAGATTAGATGAAGGCATCTTCCTTGGATATTCTACATCAAGCAAAGCCTGCAGAGTCTATAACAAGAAGAGCCAGTCTGTGGAGGAGTCAATGAATGTCAAATTTCAAGACTCTACGCAAGATGAATCAAGTCAGACTCATTATGAAGAGTCTGAACCTGCTCTAGACCCTCCAAAGCTTACAACTCAAGAAGCATCTCAGACTCTGGTAGACCAGCATCAAGCTGTTCGTGAAGATTCAAATAAAGAAAGAGATCATCAACCAGGCAAATCAACCGAATCGGAAGCATAAGTCCGGTCATCCTAAAGATCTCATTATCGGCGAATTCATGAAGGAATTCGCACCCAGATCCAAAAGGCGTGAAGAGTCTAGTCTTTGTGGCTCTCATTTCTGAAATTGAACCAAAGAGCATAGAAGAAGCTTTATCGATGAAAGCTGGATTGAAGCTATGCAAGAAGAGCTCAGACAGTTTAACATTAATGATGTCTGGGAATTGACATCTAAACCAAAAGGTAAAACTGTTATTGGAGCTAAATTGGTGTTCAGGAACAAGATGAATGAGAAAGGAAAAGTCGTACGAAACAAAGCAAGACTCATGGCCAAAGGATACACGCAAGAAGAAGGAATAGACTATGATGAGACTTACGCACCAGTAGCAAGGTTAGAAGCTATTCGACTATTACTTGCGTTTGCTTGTTATAAAAATTTCAGGTTATTCCAAATGGACGTCAAAAGTTCCATCCTAAATGGATTTATCCATGAGGAAGTTTATGTGGAACAACCACCAGGGTTTGAAGACCCAAAGAAGCCAGACTCAGTCTTTAGACTGAAAAAGGCCTTGTATGGTTTAAAACAAGCACCTCAAGCTTGGTACGACAGACTAATCTATGCAGGATGAGTTTGAAATGAGTATAATGGGAGAGTTAACATTCTTTCTTGGTCTTCAAGTAAAGCAATTGAAGGAAGGAACTTTTATTTATCAAGAAAAATATGCTAATGATCTTGTCAAAAGGTTTGGATTGGAAAATTGCAAAAAGACCGACATACCGATGCCAAGTTCTTTGAAGATAGACAAAGATGAAGAAGGGAAGAAAGTTGATCAAAAGCTGTACAGGAGCATCATTGGTTCACTTCTTTATCTTACTGCTTCTAGACCTGACATTTTGTTGAGTGTTTGCATCTGTGCTAGGTTTCAATCAGATCCTAGAGAATCCCATCTCAGTGTTGCGAAACGTATTATCAAATACGTTGCTTCATCTTCAAGCATCGGTCTTTGGTATCCTAAGAAGGGAGACTTTAATCTTCTGGGATATTCAGACGCGAGATCTGGCCGATTGCGAGTCGATAGAAAGAGTACTTCGGGAACTTGCCGGTTGCTTGGAAGCGGGACGGTGTCTTGGTTTTCAAGGAAACAAAGCACGTGGCTCTCTCAACAACGAAGCGAGTATGTAGCTCTTGGAAGTTGCTGTTCGCAAATTTTATGGATAAAACAACAGCTACAAGACTTTGGAATTGAAGACTCATGCACAGAGATTAGATGTGACAACACCAGCGCAATCAATCTCACTAAAAATCCAATCATTCACTCAAGAGCAAAGCATATAGAGATTCGACATCATTTCATTAGAGATCATGTTCAAAATGGAGAAATCTCGATTCAATTTGTTGATTCAAAAAATCAACTAGCGGATATATTCACAAAGCCTTTGGAGAAAAATCAATTCGATTTTATCCGTTCCAGACTCAACATTTTGAAGCTTGAGGAAGTTAAAGTCTAGAGACTCTCCAACCCTTAGACTCAGACATTCATGGCTATAGAATGTAAGTTGTTTTTATATTTAATCTCGAAAAGGTACGATCTTTAGTTCAGTTAATTTATAATTTCCGTGAAAAACGGAATCTTGTCTTTTCAAAAAGAATTAACTTCTATTTGACAGTTATCGATCTTAAAAAGAGGCGTCTGTTCACTTTCCTTTGTACCGATTGGTTTTTCCTTTTTTAAACTGAGTTATATATATATATATATATATATATATATATATATATAGTTTTCCTCGCTTAAACTTCAAAACCCTAAAAAGGCATTCTCCTCCCAATCCTGTCTCTACTTCGTGTTCATCTTCAAGAAAGTTGTCATCTTTTCTTGGGAAAGCGAGTAAAGGAATCTTTCAACGACAAGGAAGGATGTCTTCTTCGAGGAAGTCTTCAAGAATCGCGAACAGGGGACCACAGAGAATGAGGGAGGGGCCTACCCATTTCGATCTCACCGAAGAAGAAGATTTACCGAGTCAGCAACAGAGCCCGATTCACTCTCCACCACGTCACTCAACACCATCTACCCCACAAGGTGCGGGTCAACAACCGGAGGAAGAAATAATCGAGGACGCAGACCCTGTAAGAGTCCAAAAACCCTCTTTTATTTACAAGCTCTATTGTGCGTTGAAAAGCACTGGGACTCCGCTGAACTACGTAGATGATTTCCTTAAAGATAAGAATTATGGGAATGAGTATATCTTTTTGCGACAAATGGAGGATTTGGGAATTGCTCCCAAAGGAAAGGCTGAGGAAGCACTTGCGAACATTCCAAGTAACCCTCGTGTATCGGGACCGAATCCGACTGACAGGAACAATGATGATAAAAATGTTCAGTGAATTTCAACCTAGAATGGGTGTTGCTGCGAAGGTGAAGGGAAAAAGGATGGATTTGTTTAAATCGAAGGAACAGGAGAATCTATTCTTCAGACTATTGAAACGAGGGGTGATAAACCCTAGAAGTGTTGATTTCGATTTCTTGGATGCCATTAATGTGAACTTAAGGGAGAAGTTCAATCTGCTTCAACTTGAGCAATTTTGCTCCGATACCCATGATCGATTATGCGCAATTGACAGCATACTTCTATTCGAATCTTAGCTTTTTAGATGCGAATAGAATATCATTCAGTGTTCGAGACAAAGACTATGTGGTGGATGTGGACATGTTGGCAGATATAATTGGAGTTGAAAGAGGACGCTATCAACCAATCAAAGTTTCGATTGCTCGTGCCACATTGGAGCTTGTGAAAGACAGGGATACAGAGGGAAGAATTACCTACTCAAGAATGCGTGCCATCAACATCTTGCTTCACAAAATTGTGATCAACTGTATCAGGCCAAAGCCTACATCCAAGACTGACGTGTCCAACTCCGAGGCAAAATTGATGTACGTGATCAATACAGGGAAGAAGTTCTCTCTCCCTCACACCATTCTCTTTCACATGTACAGAGCAATGGTGAAGGACAAGGGCCAATTTCCTTACCCAGGTCTTGTGACCAAGATCTTCAGATACTTGAACATTGAACCTCCACATACTCTTTGTGTTCGACCATGCAACAAAATGGTGGTGGGTTTGAAAATGCTGACAAAAATGCGTCTGAAAGAGCTTGCTAAGGCAATGGAGAAGTTCAGAGAGAAGACTCCAGCATCTTCTACATCAAAGAGAAAAGGGAAGGAGCCCATTGGTGCCCCAGCCAAAAAGAAAAGAACTCTCAGCTTGGAGGATGAAGATGAAGAGGAAGATCTCACTATCTCTGCATTGATAAGGACCAGACGTTCTGTACCTAAATCAATGGAACATCAGAAGAAAGGGAAAGAAGCAGAGGAAAAAGAACAGAGAGAAGAAGAGGAGCAAGCAAAGAACAGAGAAGCAGAGGAGCAACAAGAGAAAGAGAAAGAAGACAAAGAGAAAGAAGCTGAAGAAGAAGGAGAAGCAGTGAAAGAAAAGTTTGTAGATGAAGCCGGAGAGAAGGGGAATCAAGATGCTGAAGAGCATGACCATCACTCTTCCCCATTTGAGGTCCTAGAGATAGGGGGAGATGGCGAGCAAGGAAGGACTACACCACATGCTGTCAACAGTGAAGGCGTGAGTCGCTCACCAGCAAATCCAGAAGATTTTCAGGCTTCTCAAATGCCTGAGGAAGGACATGATATGTCAACACCAAATCTGCAAGATTATACAGAAGTTCCATCGTCTGCCTTCACTCCATCCGAGAGAGCAAATGCGAGCACACAGACGGACAATACAACAGATTTTCGTCGTATCCTTGATGTTCTTCTGGAAATGCAGGGTCAAATCTATGCTATGGACTGTGAACTTCAAGTCATGAAGAATGCTAGACAAGCATCTTCTGTTACCCTGGCGGATCAAATGACAGACCTCGCTCTTCAAATTCAAGCAAATGCCAAAGGAGAAGAGGTGGCTCATCTACGGGAAGACTTGAAGAGGCTGGAAGGCATCGTACAGTCAATGGGAGATTTCCAGATTGTGCGCATTCCCAAGCAGACATGACTCTTTTCTCACCTTTTTAATGATGACAAAAAGGGGGAGAATTGCAATTTGAACTCATTTGAACTCTTGAAACTTTGACTTTAAATTTCTTTTGTGTGTTTGAATGTTTGTTTTTGAGTATGACTTGGGTGTGAACTTGAATTTGACTGACTTGGGTGTAGATTTTGATGCTTGACTGTTTGCATTTATATCAAGTGTTGTTGTATGGTCTTACTCATGAAAGACTAACCGATTTTCTGTGGATGCAGAGTCGGTTGATTTATTAATCTTTATGAGATAGCCATATTGCTTGAGTAATGTTTTTGCGGGTCAAAGTTGTTCAAATCTACGGGAAAGTTTTGTCACCATCAAAAGGGGGAGATTGTTGGAGAAATCTTTCCAGAATATTTTGAAGCTGACAAAACGTTTCTATCAGTCTAGTCTAGATAATTGCAGACCTTTTGTTTAGAGTCGAAGACTTTCAGATCACCGAGACTCAAGCACTCAAGACTCAAGACTCAAGACTATTCTCATTGACAGTTTTTCTAATCCAGTGACGAAGGCAATCCAGAGCCGAAGTATTTGGTTGAGGATTTAGACCTATCCTCTGGAGAAGATCTCTTGGCTGGATAAATATAACGGATTCTTTTTATTCGTAATCAAGATCGTTTGAAGATCCGATGGTCGATGAAATATTCTTGGAAGGTTTTATTCTTGGAAACCAAGATCCTGATTGTATGGGCGAACATGATTGATGGGCTATCGTCAGGTTCCTTTAATAGCTCGAATGATCTTCTTGATTGATTCCGTCCAACGGGTAGATTGGAGGAATTCCTTTGGTAAGTGCCAACGGGTATGATGGCATAAAGGAGTATAAAAGGAAGATGTTCTAGTTGCTTTAGTGTATGATCGATAGAGAAATTCCAGAGTCTGAAGCACCTTGAATATTAGTCGATATATTTTGAGGGAAATTGTATACACATAGAGTGTCTATACTTAGTGAGACCTTGAGCGAGTGTGGTAGATCATCTACACCGAGAAATCAAGGAAGATCAATGCTATAACATCTCTTTGTTCATAGTGGAATCCAGCCAATAGGCTGTCAGTGCAGAAGAGTGGACGTAGACTTGAAATAAGCCGAACCACTATAAACCGCGTGTTCAATTTCTCTTCCCTTCTCACAGTCTTACTTTGATTATTGTTTGTCTCAAATCTATCAACTGTCTAGTATTGTGCAATTATCGAGAAAAATATTTTATATACCTATTCACCCCCTCTAGGTACTTATACTAGCTATATCACTTAGCTCACACAAGCTGACGTGCAAAGGGTCCCAAAAGTTGATGATAAATATGCTTGCACAAGCTGATAAATCACCAAATTGAAACTACCCCATAAAATAATCACATGTGGGCATAAGGTTGGCTTGAGCCAAAAACACAATATCTTTCTTTTCAAAAACCCCACTAATTATATAGTCCATGAGGACATTTTTTACATTAAAAACCGACGCATGGTATTTTCCAATTAAATATCGAAATTTCACGATTTTGGATAAATACCAAAAATTATAATTTCCACTCAATTTGCGCAAATCAACACTCAATTAAATAAACTAAGCATACTATTGTAATCAGCACAAAATTATGGTCACTGGATATTCCGGTATAATTTTCAGAAAATAATAAATAATTAAATAAATACCAAAATTAATTAAATAAATCCAATTAAATGCCATAAATAGAAACTTAGGTCGGCAAAACCAAATTAAATACCAAAACAAGCTCAAAAAAATTCCAAACCTATCTAGATAAATAATACAACTTATCTAGTTGCTAATTAAGCCGATCTAACCACCTAACATGCAATAACAAGTAATTAAGTCGCTAATCCATTCTAACTTACCACATAAACCATACTTAGCCTAAACTAAACAACTCTTAAGCATAATTAACTCCCTAAGCAGAGTTTATTGAGTAAACTCACTGGTTTAGCGATCCGATTAGTTCACGACGATGGTGGCATGACGGTGGTCGAAATTTGAGCTTTTAGCAACGCCAATGGAGGACAAACCGAAGTTGAAAAGGGCCTCGCAAGTCACGGCCATGGGGCTAGACTTGGTTCTGATTGAGGCCAGTCGCAGGCTGAGCGGGGCTGGAATGAACGACTACTGGGCTCTAGTGGTTCTATTGGTGGTTGCTGGAACTGCAACGTGAAGATGGAGCTGGACATGGGAGCTGCAGCGGGATGGTTGGAACAACGGACGAAGCTAGCTAGCTTTGGTTGATGGAAATGTGTCGATGGAGTTGTTAGCGTGAAGATCAGCGCTTAACCGACTAGCTGATGAGGAAATTGATGAGCAAACCTCTACGTGTGGATGATGGAGATGCAAGGGGCTGCTCTAGTGGAGAGGTGCAAGGAAGCTGGCGGCTTGGAAGAGGCAAAGGGAAGTTCGGTGGGGTGACTGCAACACCTGGGATGGTGGAACAGCAGGATTCGGTTGTTGCTTGGGGGAGGAGATGTGGCTAATTGAAGTTACTGGTGGAGGCGATGACCAAGTGAAGGAACCGGTGGAGAAGGCAAGGGATAGTGGAGCTACAGAGATCCACGTGAAGGAGTGGGGCTTTGAAGGGAAAAAATGAAAGAAGAGCAGAGACCAAAGGGGAAAATGAAAATGGAGAAGCAAAAGCCTTTGGTGGAGAGGGATGCTTACACGAAGAAGGAGGGGCGGCAGGCTAGCATGCTAGAGAAGCCAAAGGAAAGGGGGTCCAAAGTCAAATTAAAATATCAAATTTCATCATGACTTGGCCCTCAAAGTCCTCATGCATATCCCCTTATGTCCCCCAATACTTTCTTGCTTAATAATTCCACAATTAATCCAATTTGGTGCCAATTGTTGCAGCCCTCATGCTAGCCCACAAATTTCCCTTAATTGGACTTCAATTCTTCACAAATCTCTCTAATTTAGTGACCAATTTTGTTGAAGAAGAAGCCCACACAATTTCCACACTTTCCCTTCACCAATTAGCTCACTTTGGAGGCCAAAATCCCCTCTATTTTGCCCATCCGAATTTCCTTTCGTTTCTGAATCGTCTGAATTGATTTTCCATAAAAATCCTAGGCTCACCGAAAATTATTTGGAGGATAAGTCGACGTTTCTAAAATAAATCGTGAAATGACAAAACATTTCAATTTCTGAAATCAAGTTAATTTTAATCTGACGCAATTTTAGCATAACTTAACCTACCAGGTAGCTTTTAGGAATTTTTAGTGCAATTGACCAGTGGTTGATTATTTTTGAACCAGAATGTACATCTTCAACACATCAGCGACTCTCGTTTGTCGTTAAAATCTCAAGATTTCAATTACAAGCACAAGGTACCCAAAACGACAGAAAAATCGATCTAGTGCCAATCAACAAAAATTTTGCAATCTGGTGGAATCACCCACACTATGATCACCTCTCTTAGTCGAATCGATCTATCTCTGATCTTTGATCAATTTTGATTGTGGCATAATGACCTTTTCAGATTAGCGTGGTTGAGCAGTCGATTCCTAGTCAAATTCTCAAGTCTATTGTGTTTATATTCCTTAACAGCTTCACCTGATAGAGTAGTTATCTCATGAGTTATCAACTCAGAGAATAGAACTTTAGGTGCATCGATGAAAAACCCAACTTATTCAATCGAAAACAGAGCCTGAAAATCAGGATGTCATAACTCTTCTCCCCTTAAAGGAAAGTATACAAGAAATCTTTAAAAGTAGAAATCTGGAGTGACATAGAATGTGAAGAAAGTGAAGAGGAGTTTGCAAATATCTGTTTGATGGTTGACTCAAAATCAGAATCAGACTCATACACAAACTCAAAGTTTGACAAGGAAATCAAGGTAAGTCATTTAGAAATCCCTACCAAAGTTTCTAAGTATATAGATGAACTTTGTCTAAACCTCAAATCTTCTCTTAAAAGAATCTTCAAATTAAAGAAGGAAAATTCGAAACTTAGGCAACATGGTAATTCTTAGAGAGAAAAATTTGAGAATCTGAAATTTGATTTTGATGATTTGAAAGAAAATACCGATTCTCTTTCAAAAGAAAATGAATGTTGGAAAAAGAAGATTTCGAATATTTCTACAAAGTTCTCCAAAGCATCAAAAACTTTAGAGAATACTCTTTCTGCTCAAATACCCTATTATAACAAATCTAGTTTAGGTATGAATAAAGAAAGTACTCTTTTAATCGACTTTCCTAAAGTCAAAGGGAGACTTAGACAAATACCTCCAAAATCATCTTACAAAAATCATTTTCAAATTTTTTTTATAAAACATGTTGGTCGGAGTGCTCTTAAATGTTCTAAGTATAATAGCTCAGAACATTTTGAAAATGAAAGCCAAAGTACACCTCAAGTGCTAAAACTTGGCACAATTGGATACTTAAGTGCCAAAAGTTAGAAAATTGACATTTAAGTGCTACTTTAAAAAGAAAAAAAGGGACATTTAAGTGCCATCTCCAGCGAATCCCGCCGGAAATCTTACATGGCAATTTTTTTATTAATTTAGCTCACCTACGTGGCTTGCTAGAGATTTGACTCAACAAAGAAATGCAAAAACGACATCATTTTGGTGGGAATTTGAATTTGAATATAAAAATTAATTAAATTAAATTATATATATATTAAAAAAAAATTTGCAAACAATGAGGGCTCACGCCGTCGCCAGGAAGGGCCGGCGACGTTAGGGGCAGGGTCGGGCAAGGTTGTTGGGGCTTGGGCAGGGATTGGCGACCCCGGCCGACTTGAGGTGAGGGCCCATGAGCCCTCGCGCGCCCCAGCCAACGGTGGCCCTTGGCCGGACCGGGCGAGGGCCGCTAATCCTCGCTGAATCTAGGGGAGGGCCGCAACCCTCACCCCAAATCTAGGCAAGGGCTTGCAGGCCCTTGCCAACCCTCCCCCTAATGTTGCTAGCCCATCTCGACAACAACAGGGAAGCAGCAATGATGGTTGAGCCCTCCCCGCTCGCAATCACTTTTTAAAAAAAAATAAATTTAGCTTAAATTTTAATATAATTAATTTTTATATTAATTATTTATCCATGTAAGTAGTAAAATGACATTGTTTTTGCACTTGTCTAGCCATGTCAGCATGCAAAACAACGTCGTTTTGCACTTGCTTCACCGGAAAATCGCCACATTAGTCTTTTGGTCGGATTTTCTCGCCGTTGGCACTGAAGTGATCCATATTGCTATGATTTTATCACTTAAATGTCACTTTCCTAACTTTTGTCACTTAAATGGTGCTTGAACAGTGACCGTTCTATACATATGACTAGATATTCAAGCAGTTTTATAAAACTAGAAAAACAAAGAGGAGGAGATGTTTCTTTTGGTGGAAACAGCAAAGGAAAAATTATTGGACATGAAATAGTGAGAATTGTAAGTTTGATCATCAACGCTGTTTCCTTGGTGAAAATGTTGAATTACAATCTTCTAAGCATAAGTCAATTATGTGATATAAAATTCAGAATCAATTTCCAAGAAGATGTTTGTTCAAGAGTTAATTGAGACTTCTCTCAGACTTTCACTAGGCGAAGACATGGTAATATTTATCTTCTGGACATAAATTTAAAGAGCTCTAAATATCTCATCCCAATTCAAGATAAAGCAAATCTCTAGCATCGCAAGCTTGGACATGTGAGTATGAAACAAATTGCTAACCTATCATCTAAGAAGCTCGTTTGTGGTCTTCCCAGAATGATGTACCAGAATTCTGAGTTGTGCACTCCATGTATCTGGGGAAAATAGGTCAGAAGCTCATTCAAACTTATAAATCAAGTTTCTACTAATCGTGTTTTGCAGCTTATTAATATGGATCATTTCGGACTAACTAGAACGTAAAGTATCAGTGGTTAAAAAATATTGTTTGGTAGTTGTGGATGATTAGAGGATGATTAGATTCATGTGGGTTTTCTTCTTGGCAAATAAAATGGAAACTTTATCATATGTTTCAAAGTTTGCTAAAAAGGTTCAGAATGAGAAAGGTTATGCCATTTCAAGTATAAAGACTGATCATGGGGAAGAATTTGAAAATTAAGACTTCGCAAATTTTTATGAAGAGAATGGTGTACAACATGTTTTCTCATCTCCTTACACTCCAAAACAAAAATGGAGTTGTAGAAATGAAAATTAGTTCTTTACGGGAGATGACCAGAACTCGCTAATTGAAAGTAAAGTATCTTCTCGTTTTTGGGCAGAAGTAGTTTTTACAGCTTATTATATAATTAACAAAGTATTTTTAAGGCCCATCCTAGAAAAAACACCCTATGAAGTTTACAAAGGGAAAAAACCAAATATATCTTATTTTTCATGTGTTTAGTTGCAAGTGTTTTATTTTGATAAATGGAAATGATCGAGCCAAGAAATTTGAAGAAAAATCGAATGAAGGAATATTTCTTGACTATTCTACTACAAGTTGTTGGAGAAAACTCATTTACTGTTTTGAAGTTGACAAAATATTTCCAAAAGACTAATTTGAAGACTTGCAGACTCAAATGTTATAATCTGAAGCTCCAGGCTCTTTTGTCAAAGTCTAAAGACCATGAGACTTTAGCCTAAAAGTCTGCTCTCACTGATAGTTTCTAAATCGAAGAATGAAGACTTATCCAGATGCGGGATTATCTTTAAGGATTCAATTCGTATGGTTTTTGGAAAACCTTATGGCTGGATTAACATTTACGCGATTGATTATTCCTATTGGAACTTACTCTGTTATGAAAATATTTTGAAATGCGAATAAACCTGGAAGGTACTACTTATGGAAACCAAAGATCATAATTGTATGGGCGAACATGATTGACGAGCTTTCATCACAATCATCTAACGACTCGAGATCTCCTTAATTGATTATGTCCAACAGGTAGATTAGAAGAATTCCTTTGGTAAGTGCCAATGGTTATGAAGGCATGAATGAGTATTTCAGGTGGACTCTCAAGTTGCTTGAAAGAGTGCGTGAAAGAAAAATTTTAAAGTTTGAAACTTTTTAGTTCTTTGCTCTTTCACTTATTAAGCTCAAAAGTTTTATACAAAAGAGAAAAACCCTTAGTTAGACTTTGTGAGAGACTAGTAGAGACTCATCACTGAGAAAGTCAACGATCACAAGTTGTAAAATCTTTTTGATTCATAGTAAAATCCAATCAGTAGGTTGTCAGCATGGGAGAGTGGACGTAGACTTGATCTAAGCCAAACCACTATAAACCTTGTGTTTTAATTATCTTTCCTTGAACTTCTTACTTTCATTCGTATATTCGTATATTCGTATATTCATTTAAAGTTAATTATGTTCTTAGTCTATCATCTTTTAAAGGCAAATTATTTCTGTTAAGGTTTGCGAAAATTTTTATTTACACCTATTCACCCCCTTCTATGTGTTTGCATTAGCCTTTTCAATTGGTATCAGAGCTTATGTGCTTATTTTATTGAAGTGTTTTTACTTCTAAAGCTAAAGATCCATGGCTAGTATTTTGACTCGAGGTTTGGTTGAAAGCCAAAGCAACACAAGACCTCCTTACTTTGATGAGAAGGAATACAATGTTTCAAAAACAAGATGAAGGCATTCTTGAGATCGAAAGATCTCTTGGAATAGGATGTGGTCGAAAAAGGGATTATTCCCAAAGCTACATCAATCTCAGAAAGAGGAAAGGATGTTGCAGAAGCTGGTGAAATGACATAAGTAGAAATAACCAAGAGACAAGCTCTTGATGCTAAAGCCATCTACTATTTATGTTGTGCTTTATCTCCTACTGAATATAACAAAATTTCATCTTGTGAAATAGCAAAAGAAGTTTGGGACAAGTTGCATGTTACCTATGAATGAACTGATCAAGTTAAAGAAATAAAAATCAATATTCTACTCGGACAGTATGAAGCCTTCAAAATAAAGTTAGGAGAATCCATCATTGACATGTTCAGTCGTTTCACGGAGATTGTAAACGGTCTAGCATATCAAGGACAACCAATCTCAAGACTAATGAAGGTCAACAAATTGCTACGTGGATTCTCTAAAGACTGGAATCATGTGAAGACTTCAATAAGAGAAACCCAGAAGATCATGCCTCTTTCAATAGATGAATTAGTTTGCACACTTCAATCATATGAAGTGGAGCAAATCAATGAGGACGAAGATCCCAAAGGTAAGAAGTCAATTGCCTTAAAATCTAACGATGATTCTGATATTATAGATTCGGAAGATGACTTGGACGATAAAGAGCTAGCACTCATGATAAGGAAGTTTAGGAAGTTGAATAGGAAAGGAAGAAGGTTTAATTGGAAGAAGCAAAGCTCTCAAAGATTTCAGAAGAAATCAACTTACGATAATGCGATCAATAAAGATGTGATTTGCTTCAAATGCAAGAAAAAATGGGCATATTATACCCTAATGCCACTTGTTGAATAAAGAAAAGAAGGAAACACAGAGAAATTCAAAAAGGCTCTCAAAGCAAAGACATGGAGTGATACAGAATGCGAATGAAGTGATGAAGAATATGTCAATATATGTTTAATAGCAAATTCAGAATCAGATTCAGACTTTAAAGCAGATTCAGACTCAAACTCAGACAAGGAAGTTGAGGTTAGTGATTTAAAAATTCTTGCAAAAGTCACAAAGTATATATATGAATTATGTCTTAGTCTCAAAAACATCTTTTAAAAGGATTTTCGAGCTAAAAAGGGAGAATTCTAAACTGAAGGAACATGAAATTTCTTGGAAAGAAAAGTTTGAAAATCTAGACAAAAGTTTTGTTAATTTAAAAGATAATGTAAATTCTCTTTCGAAGGAAAATACTTTTTTGAAAGAGGACATTTCAAATATCACAAAAAGGTTTTCAAAAGGATCTAAGAAGTTGGAAAGAAATACTACTTAGTAATCATGGATGGTTACTCTCGCTTTTCTTGGGTATTCTTCTTGGCAAGTAAGTTTGAAGCATTCTCTTACTTTTCAAAATTTGCCAAGAAGATTAAGAATGAAAAATGATATGTTATTTTAAGCATATGAGAAGATCATGAATGTGAGTTTGAAAATCAAGACTTTACAAATTTTTGTGATGAGTCTGATTTCCAGCATGTTTTCTCTTCACCATACACTACATAGCAAAATGGGGTTGTGGAAAGAAAGAATAGATCCTTGCAGGAGATGGCAATAATCCTCTTAATTGAGAGTAATATTTCCTCTCGATTTTGGACTGAAGCAGTTTCTACAGCTTGTTATATCATTAACAGAGTGTTCTTGAGGCATATTCTAGAGAAAACTACTTTTGAAGTATTTAAAGGGAAGAAATCAAATGTTTCTTATTTTTATGTATTTGGTTATAAATGTTTTGTTTTGAAAAATACAAATGATCGAATTTATAAGTTTGAAGAAAAATCAGATGAAGGAATTTTTTTTGGCTACTCAACCTGAAGCAAAGCCTACAGAGTATTCAACAAAAACACTCAGTCTGTGAAAGAATATATGAACGTCAAGTTTCAAGACTCTATGCAAAATCAAGTCAACCAGACTCAACTTGAAGAGTCTGAACCTGCTCTAGACGTTATAAAGTCTACTTCCCCTGAAGTGGTTTAGACTTTTGAAGTTCAACAACAAGAAGAACCAGAAAACTCAATTGAAGTAGAGGATCAGCAAACTCAAAAACCAGCTAACAATTGGAAACATAAGTCGAGTCATCCCAAAGAACTCATCATTGGCAATGTTGAGGAAGGAATTCGCACTAGATCCAAAAGGCAAGAAGAGTCCAGTGCTTTAGCACTAATTTATGAGATTGAACCCAAAAGTATAGAAGAAGCCTTAACAGATGAAAGCTAGATTGAAGCTATGCAAGAAGAACTCAGACAGTTCAGCATTAACGATGTTGGGAACTATTTCCTAAACCTAAAGGTAAATCTATTATCGAAACTAAGTGGATTTTCAAGAACAAGGTGGACGAAAAAGGAAAAGAGGTTAGAAACAAAGTAAGACTCGTGGCCAAAGGATATATGTAAGAATAAGGGATAGACTATGACAAGACCTATGCACCAGTAGCGATGTTAGAAGCGATTAGATTATTACTTGCTTTTGCTTACTATAAAAATTTCAGATTATTCCAAATGGATGTAAAAAGTGCATTCTTAAATGGATTCATCCAAAAAGAAGTTTATCTGGAACATCCACTTGGTTTCGAAGATCCAAGAAAATCAGACTCAGTCTACAGACTGAAAAGGACCCTATATAGATTGAAGCAAGCATTTCAAGCCTGGTATGAAAGGTTAAGTAAATTCTTAACTCAAAATGGTTTTGTTAAATGAAAGATAAATACTACTTTATTCATTAAAATAAAAGGTAAAGATTTTCTACTTGTTCAAATTTATATTGATGATATTATCTTTAGATCACCTAATAAAAATCTATGCAAAAAGTTTTCTAGATGCATGCAAGATGAATACGAGATGAGTAATGGGCGAGTTAACTTTCTTTTGGGATTACAAGTTAAACAATCAAAGGAATGTATTTTAATTCACCAAGAGAAGTATGCGAAAGATCTCATCAAGAAGTTTGAATTAGAGAATTGCAAAAAGACAGAGACACCTATGTCAAGTTCTTTAAAGCTTGATAAAGATGAAAGAGGAAATAATGTAGACCTAAAGCTATACAGGAGCATTATTGGTTCGCTTCTTTACCTTATTGCATCTAGACTTGACATTTTGTTTAGAGTTTGTATCTGTACTAGATTCCAATCAAATCTCAAAGAATCTCACTTAAGTGCTGCGAAGCGCATCATCAAATGTGTTGCAACTACTCCAAAGCTAAGTCTATGGTATCCCAAAAAAAGAGACTTTACTCTCTTTTAATATTCTGACGCAGATTTAGCAGGATGCAAAATAGATAGAAAGAGTACTTCAGGTACATGTTAACTGCTGGGCAACAAGCCGGTATCGTGGTTTTCAAGAAAATAGAGTACCGTAGCTCTTTCAACAGCTGAAGTGGAATATGTGGCTCTTGGAAGTTGTTGTTCTCAAATCTTATGGATAAGACAACAGCTAAAAGATTTTGGTATTGAAGAACCGTGCACAAAGATAAAATGTGACAACACTAGTGCCATCAATCTCACAAAGAATCCAATTCTTCATTCAAGGGCAAAGCATATAGAGATTTGACATCATTTTATTAGAAATCATGTTCAGAACTGAGAAGTTATGATCAAGTTCATTGACTCAAAGAATCAATTGGTGGACATATTCACAAAGCCTTTGGAGAAAAATTTATTTGAGTCTTTTTGTGCAAGACTAAACATCATATCTTCCACAGTGTAAAGTCTGAAGATGTTAAGACTTAGAATATCCTGAAGTTACGGCTGTAAGCTAATACTATCTAAATAGATAAGAGTTTATTTTTGGATAAAATTTCTAAAAGATATGTTAATTTTTGAATTACTGCTTGCCTATTTTGTTTTTAGGAATTATCCTTGAATTCATGGCGGTTTTTCACTTTCAGAACAGTAGCTTTTCATTTTTGAAAAAGGCAGTTTTTATTTTTTCCTTTGTGACGTTCCGTATACCCCATTTCACTTGTTTTATATACAGTCGAAATTCTTCTTCTCCATTTACGCTCATTCAAAACCCTAGAATACAGAGATCCTACTTTCTCTCATTTCTCTCGAGTTTGTTCAAAAAAGCTTTCACCTTTTCAACGAGCGAGATCAAGAAATCCTCCAAGACTTTGACAATGTCTTTCCATAGGAAATCTTCAAGAATTGCAAACAGGGGACCACAGCACATACCTGAGGGTCCTACCCACTTTGATTTAACTAAAGAAGGAGATCCCCCGCCCAACAACAACAACAACATTCTCAACAGCGTCACTCCTCACAACAAACGACACAAGATCCTCCACAAGCAGAAGAAGAGATCATTGAAGATGTTGAACCCGTAAGAACGCAAAAACCCCAATTTTTGCTTAGACTCTACTCAAAATTAAAGATTGGTGGTTCTGCAATGACGTTGATCGATGAGTTCTTGCAAGCAAATTGTTATAAGAATGAAACTTTCTTCTTGAATACAATGGAAACGTTAGGCATTATGCCTAAAGGTTTTGCAATAATGACTTTTGCCAACTTTCCAAGTGATCCGCGCATTGGTGGTTTTAATCAGCTTCAAGGGAAGGATAATGATGAGAGAATGTATACACATTTTCAGCCTAGGATGGGTATTGCTGTAACTGTTCGTGGAGAGGGAACAAGTTTATTATGTTCTAAGGACCACAAGAGGACTTATTTGAAACTACTGAAGAGAGGGGTTATGAACCCTAGAAGTGTGGACTTTGATTTTCTTGATTCTTTGAAAGTGAAACTGAGGAAGAAGTTTGCACTCCTTCAACTTGAACGCTTTTGCTTAAAAACCACTGAAGCCTACCCTTAATTGACTGCTTACTTCTATTCAAATCTGTCTTTCTAGATGCGGATGGATTTTGTTTTACGATCAAGGACAAAGAATTTGTGGTTGATGTGGATACAATGGCTGATGTGATTGGTGTGGAAAAAGGGAGTTTCTAACCAATCAGTGTATCTGTTGGTCATGCTACCTTGGCTCTTGTTCGAGACAGATTTGCTGAGGGCAAGATTTCTTCCACTAGAATGACTATGTCTCATATTTTACTTCACAAGATCATGATCAATTGCATTAGACCCAAATCTACTTCAAAGACTGATGTCTCTCACTCTGAAGTAAAGTTGATGTATGTAATCAACATTGGCTTTAAGTTCTCACTGCCTCACACTATCCTAATGCACATGTATAGGACAATTGTGATGGACAATGGGCAACTACCTTACTCTGTGCTTGTCACTTGACTCTTCAAACACTTCCAAATTCTGTTTCCTGCTTCTCTATGTTAGAACCATAGCTCCAATGGTAATTGGGCTGAAAATGGTTTCAAAGATGCGACTGAAGGAGCTGAATAAGGAATTGGAGCACCTGAATGAAAAGTCCCCTGTCAAGGCAAAACAAGACTTTGCAGCAACAAAGAGAAAAGGCAAGGAGCCCATGAGTGCACCAACCAAGAAGATGAGAGCCCTTATCTTGCAGGACAAAGAAGATGAGGATGATATCATTCTCTCCGCCTTAAGAAATTTACAAAGTTTTGTTAGCTTTAAGGAGCCAGAGGATAGAGAGAATAAAGAAAGAGAAGAAATAGAGAAGAGAGCTGAAGAAAGAACAGAGGAAGAAGAAAGAGGAAGAGAAGAAGAGGAAGAAGAGGGCCAAGATGACTTTTTTGAGCCAACATATGCTGTATCCTTGTCAGAGGATTCGGAAAAGACTTAGAGTGGAATGCAAGAGAAGAACAACATCACTTAGGTGTTGAAGCAGAGCAAGAACAAGAAGAGGTATTCTTTTCTCCACCTGAAGGCACAAAAACAAGGGGAGATGCTGATAAAAGAGGTACTTCTTCACCTGTCTTTACTAGTGATGTTAGTAGATCTCCAACAGATCTAGAGGATGTCTATGCCTCTAAATACCCTGAAGCAGATATTGAGGCATCCACTCCTAGTCCTGGTGATCGAACTACTGATGTTCCCTCACATCTCAAGACCCCTGGAACTGATTCGGCTGGACCAAGTGCCACAATAGAACCGACAGCAAACTTTCAAAGATTGCTGGATATCCTTTTTGATTTGAAGGGTCAGCAATATGGTTTAAAGTTTGAGATGAAGAACCTAATGACAACCTTCAAGACGACTTCAGACTCTCTACAAGAGCAGATACAAGCCCTGAAGCTTCAAATGCAAGAAATTGCAAAGAGTGAGGATATTCAACAACTGAAGGAGACTCTGAAGAAACCGCCATGATTTTTACCCAACTCTTTTTATAGTCATTCTCCACTTTTTGCTGTGACAAAAAGGGGGAGAGTTTGTGCAGATTTGATCTATCTTTTAAATCCTTTTGGCTTGGAACTTTTTGATGATTTTGTGCTTGGTATTTTGGACTTTGGTACTTTTTGGTTTGGTTTTGGACTGACTTTGGACTGTTTGGATTTGAACTTTTTTACACTTGGAATAACTTAGTTTGTGATACTGATTATGGCTGGATAGTCATTTTTTCTTGCAAGACTAACATATTTTCTGTGATTGCAGAATCGATGCTATCCAAGTCTTAATCAACTTATTTTTATCAGATATCACGTATTGTTTATGTGTTGTTTTGCAGGTCAAAAGTTTATCAAATCTGTAGGAAAGTTTTGTCACCACAAAAAAGGGGGAGATTGTTGGATAAAACTCGAGAAAACTCATTTACTATTTTGAAGTTGACAAAACATTTCCAAAAGACTAGTCTGAAGACTTGCAGACTCAAATGCTATAATTTGAAGAACTCCAGACTCTTTTGTCAAAGTTTGAAGACCGCGAGACTTTAGCCTAAAAGTCTACCCTCACTGACAGTTTTTAGATCGAATAATGGAGACTTATCCAGATGCAGGATTATCTTCAAGGATTCAATTCGTATCGTTTTTGGAAGACCTTATGGCTGGATATAGCATTAACGTGATTGATTATTCCTATTGGAACTTACTCTGATATGAAGATATTTTGATGAAAGGCGAATAAACTTGGAAGATACTACTTATGGAAACCAAATATCCTGATTATATGGGCAAACGGGATTGACGGGCTTTCATCACAATCATCTGACGACTCGAGATCTCCTTAATCGATTATGTCCAATGGGTAGATTGGAAGAATTACTTTGGTAAGTGCCAACGGTTATGAAGGCATGAATGAGTATTTAAGGCGGACTCTCAAGTTGTTTGAAAGAGGCATGAAAGAAAAGTTTCAAAATATGAAGTTTTCTAGTTCTTTGCTCTTTCACTTATTAAACTCAAAAGGTTTATACAAAAAAAGATAAACTTTTAGTGAGACTTTGTGAGAGACCAATAGAGACCCATCAGTGAGAAAGTCGAAGATCACAAGTTGTAAAATCTCTTTTGATTCATAGTGAAATCCAACCAGTAGGCTGTCAGCGCGGGAGAGTGGACGTAGGCTTGATATAAGCCGAACCACTATAAACCTTGTGTTCTAATTCTCTTTTCTGAAACTTCTTACTTTCATTTGTATATTCGTATATTCGTATATTTAGTTAAAGCCGATTACATTCTTAGTCTATCATCTTCTAAAGGCAAATTATTTCTGATAAGTTTTGCAAAAACTTGTATTTACACCTATTCACCCCCCTCTAGGTGTTTACACTAGCCCTTTCACAAGCAAAGTTTATAGGGTCTTCAACAAGAATACACAAACTATCAAAGAGTCAATGAATGTCAAATTTCAAGAAAATGTCCAAAACCAACAAGACCAGACTCAACTCGAAGAGTCTGAGCTAGTTTCAGACTTAATGAATTTTGATTCCCAAGAGGAACCTTGGCCTTCTAGTGATCAAAGTCAAGCAAAAGAAAAGTCTGAACAATTAAAGAAAACAAATGTTCATCAAATTCTTGTAGACAATGACAAATTCAACAATAATTGGAAACACAAGTCAAGCCATCCTAAAGATCTCATTATTAGCAATATAGAAGAAGGGATTCGTACTAGATCCAAAGTAAAAGGAGACTCAAGTGCTCTAGCTCTTATTTCTAAAATAGAACCAAAATGAGTAGAGGAAACTTTATCCAATGAAAGCTAGATAGAAGCCATGCAAAAAGAACTAAGACAATTTAGAATTAATGATGTCTAAGAGTTAGTTCCAAAGCCAAAAGGAAAATATATGATTGGAACAAAGTGGGTGTTCATAAACAAAATGGATTAAAAGGGTAAAGTAACCAGAAACAAATCAAGGCTTATTGCAATAGGTTATACGCAAGAGGAAAAAATAGACTATGATAAGATATATGCACCTTGAGCTATAAGATGGATTAAAAGGGTAAAGTAACCAGAAATATAGCAAGGTTAGAAGCTGTAAGATTCTTGCTAGCATATGCATGTTTCCATAATTTCAGGTTATTCTAGATAGATGTCAAGAGTGCATACCTAAATAGATTCATACAGTAAGAAGTATATGTGGATCAATCACTAGGATTCAAAGATCCTAGAAAACCAAACATTGTCTACAAACTAAAAAAGGCTTTGTACAGTTTGAAATAGGCACCTCGAGCTTGGTATGAGAGACTGAGTAAGTTTCTGATAAGCAATGGCTTCAAGAAAGGATTGGTTGACACAACCCTGTTTATAAAAAGTGAGGAAAAGACTTTTTACTTGTTTAAATATATGTAGATGATATAATCTTTGGGTCTTCTAATGAAAATTTATGCAAGAATTTTTTTTTGTTTGTGACCCGGGGAACCTCCGTACGCCGCTTCGCGGCGGAGAGTAAACCCTAGGGTGAACTGGACCACCACCACAGACTCAGAACACAGGTAAATCGCGCGTTTTGCATTGAAGCAACGCGGACGCGGAGTCTCGAACTCTTCCCCCTGCGGATGGGCTACCAAGCCTTAACCACGCGGCCACCGCGGGTGGTGGTTTTATGCAAGAAATTTTCAAAGTCCATATAGGAAGAATTTGAACTGGGCATGGTGGGTGAGTTAACTTTCTTTCAGGGTCTACAAGTCAGACAATCAAATAAAGGTACCTTCATTTATCAAGACCACTATGCCAGAGATGTTATCAAGAAGTTTGGGATGGAAAACTGTAAGAAGACTGAGATGAAGATGGAAAGAAAGTAGACCAAAAGACATACAAAAGCATGATTGGTTCTCTTCTCTATCTTATTGCTTCTCAACTTGATATTTTATTCAGTGTGTGTATGTGTACTAGATTCCAAGTTGATCCTAAAGAATTGCATCTCAATGCTGTCAAATGTATTCTCAAATATATTGCAATGAATCCAAAGCTAAGACTGTAGTATCCAAAAGGATGAGACTGTACATTATTTGGATACTCAAATGCTGATCTCGCTGGCTGTAAAGTTGACAGGAAAAGTACTTTAGGAGCGTGCCAACACTTGGGACAAATGTTATTGTCCTAGTTCTCAAAGAACCAAAACATTGTGGCACTCTCCACGGTAGAAGCAAAATATGTTGCTCTTGGAAGTTACTAGTCACAAATTCTTTGGATCAAGCAATTGCTAAAGGACTTTGGAATAGGAGAACTTTGCACTGAAATCAAATGTGACAACACAAGTGCGATCAACCTTACTAAGAATCCTATTCTTCATTCAAGGGCAAAGCATATTGAAATCCGTCATCATATCATAAGAGATCATGTACAAAATGGCAAAATCAATATTCAATTCATTGATTCGAAGAATCAACTGCTAGATATTTTCACCAAGCCATTGGGAAAAGGAACATTCAAGTTCATTTGTGAAAAACTGAATATTATTCTTACATCTGGTTAAAGTCTATGGACAAGTAGACTCATCAGTTCAACCTATGGTAGAGATATCCTTCTGAAAACCCTTCCAAACTCAAGTAGTTGTATTTCAAATTTTGGCGCGTATGTTTCTTTCATTCTTGAGCAAGTATGATTATTCTAGAATTATTACTTGCCTGTTATATTTTTGGAAATTATTATATCTCTATTGATTTTTCGGAATTAATATTTCAAAAATTATTGTCATTTACCTTTTTAAATTTTTTAAAAAACGGAAGTTTTTGCCTATTTGGTTGCCTTGGTTCACTTTTTTCAAATAAGTCTTTGATCTCATTTCCCTTATATCCAGACTCTTTGCAAACCCTAATCTCTCTCACTCAAACCTTCTCTTGATCTGTCTTCACATTCTCTACAAAGTCTCTCACTCGATCACCCTCGAACATGTCATCGAAATCCTACAAAATCCATTTTGATGTCTTATCAGAGGAAATCCTCTCGCGTTGCTAGTTGTGAGCCTTGGTTTGTGCCTGGTAGTCTGATGCACTTTGATCTCACCAGAGATGAATCACCTCGAAGCACGAATCAACCATCGGTGGAGGAAGAGGTTACTTAGGAAGCAACTCCTTTTTCAATAAGAAAGCTCGAGGTACTTCTAAAACATTATGAGTTTTTGAAAAAGGGAGGAAGTCCCATGGATTTCATAAGTTCGTTCTTGAAGAAAAATGGCTCTAGGAATGAAACTTTGTTCTTGAGAGCCATGGAAAACATAGGGCTTGTAAAGGCTGGAAAAGAAGAAAATGAATTTTCAAACTTTCTTGCTAATCCTTGTTTTGGTGTAGAGGGTCAGACTGAGAGTAGAAAGGAAGATGATGATGATGAGAGGGTGTTCAAAAATTTCTAACCCAAAATGGGTGTTATTGTAAAAATCGCTGGAACTAAAGGGAAGTTATTTAGTCGAATGAACATAAGAAAGTCTACGCACAGATGCTGAACAAAGGGGTCATCAACCCTCGAATGGTAGATTTTGATTTCCTAGATTCCATCAAGGTGAATTTACAAGAGAAATTTGCCAAGCTTCAGATGGAAAGGTTCTGTGTGGAGTCATCTAATGCTTATCCTAAATTGACTGCTTACTTCTATTCAAACATGTTTGTTATAGATCCCACTTGTATTCAATTCACTGTGAGTGATAAAGTTTTTTATGTTGATGTTCATTTGTTAGCTGATATTTTGGGAGTAGAAGGAAGTGGATTTTTGCCCATAAATGTGTCCAACGAAGAGGTCACGAAATTTCTAGTGAATGACAGGATTCCTGAGGGAAGCATTACTTACTCTAGGATGTCTACTTCTAATATTTTACTCCACAAGATCATCATTAACTATATCAAACCCAAAGTGTGGCACCCTCGAACGACCCCCGATCCGCTAGGGTCGCCACAGTTCGCTTACCTTTCACTCATCCTGATAATATATCACTTTGATACCATAGAATTATAATAGGTCCATAAGTCCTAGGGGGTTTATATCAAATAGATCGACCCTTGCGCAGTTTCTATAGCAAAAGCATATTCAACATCTCCCTATTCCATTTTTGGAAACAATGCACACCAACTAAAACTTTTATAAGATAAAGCCGTACACTTTTATTTACTTAAATCAGATGGACATCATTCGTCGATACACCAAAATGCCATTGTCTTCTATACTCGGCTATATTTCAAAAGATGACCGATATCTTTTCCAACAATCATTTACTTAAAGTCCATCGATCAGTGTCGATGTCCAAAAGTTCCTTCCTCTATTGTCCTCCTCGTGGTCATATTCATTCACTCGGTCTATCTGTTGGTGGTGGTGGCAGCAGATGTCTCTTGTCTAGTCTAAAATGTTAGTCCCCAAACGGGGTGAGTACAACCACTCAGCAATAAAAGATTTATTAAGCTATATCGTACAGTACCATCAATATCTAGATTCATGCAAGATAGACAACATAGTTCATGAAGGAATGAGTATGCATCGGAACCATAAAACTTTTAGTGCAATGACAAGTGTAGTTTCAACCAACAAGATGCATCATGTCCAATCACACAAGTCCCGATCATAGGGCCAAACTATTATGACACGTCCCATTCCATGCCATACAATTTAGTCCCATAACCATGCCACACGCACTCTTAGTATAATCATTAGTTTTAATCATTCAAATGGTTTTATCCCCCCAAAGGACCAATGTTTGCATCCTTTTGGGATTTCGCACACAACCTAGCGTCGCGAAAGCCTCCGGCTGTGTATTCAAAATACAACCGAGCATCCAAAGGGTATCGACTCATTCGAACCTCTGGGCATCTCGCACCCCACCTAGCATCACGAGGAATCACTGGGGACCATAGACATGGTTACCCTTAACCTCCGGATTTACGTACCCACAAGCATACAACTGGGCATCCCGATGCTCTCGGGGAGATCCTCTAGGCATGTATTCATAATACAACCAAGCATCCAAAGGGCATCGACTCTTTCGAACCTTTGGGCATCCCGACTCCCGGAGCATCGTTGACCTGAGGGTTCAACGGTAATAATTAACATCTTAATTTCTAAAAACACTTTTCAATGCAATGACAAGATGTCCCATGAGCCTTCATCAAATCTCAATAATTCATGATATGCTGATTTTCAATATCATCATATCAAATAACAACTCAAGATGCATTCACCTTTGGGATAAATTGAGCAAATTCGGAACAAAACAGCTCAAACATCACAATGCATAGTTTTAGTAACAATTTCGGAATAGCCCCTAAATGAACTCAGAAAATTCTGAAGTTTTGATATGTTTTGAATAAGACCTAAAGGAAAAATTTTCATGAAAAACACTAAGTCTTATTCGTTGTGTAAAAAGAGTGATAGTTTGCTGTTTCCTTCAAAATTCTGCAGTAACTTTCAGATTCAGTACCTACAGAAGAAAATTCGTTTCACCAACTAAATCTTGTCCGCTTGTTCCCAAATTTTGATATGTTATTCCTAAGGATGTTTCCTTAAGGGTTTGAAGTCCAATTCTATCTATAAAATTACAGAAAATTCACGGAATCATCACAAGTCAAGCTATTCTCTACAAAATAGTTCACTGTTTTCAATATGTTCACTTCTACCTTCATATTTTTACATTCATATGGCTATAGCTAGATGTCAAACTCAGTCTAATGGATGTTATCTTAAGTAAAATGGTTCCTTTCCTTATTTTCATCATTATAAATCAAAGTGACACAAATAAAAAGACTTTCTATCTATATTCCTCTAAAACAGAATCTTCACATACGGTTTTCTTCATTTCTAGCTCAGTCCAACCATTTGTTTCTCTACCAATCTCCTTTACCACACTTCAAGTCTCTTCCACAGCATCTAAGAACACTTTCAGCAAGTTCTTATTACCAGAGAAACCTTCCACAGCTCGGCTCGAAGCGTATATTCATCCCTAAACTCACTCACCGTAACATATACCACATCTTTCCACTCGGCAACCATTTCCTCACTTTGCTCGATCAACACAGCCATCTCACACTCAATTTTCGAGACATGCAAGACCCTAATACAACATGCAATAACTAGTAGCTTCAATCTAGTACCCATCTAGTTCAATCCAACACAAAACAGCAATATCACTTTTAATCCTCCACAATTCGGCGTTCAATCTTCATCTCAATCATCCAAAAAGCCAACATGTAGTTTCCATTTCAGCATTTTCTCAAATCTACCAACACTCCTACTTGCCTCACTCCTAAACTTGATCGGCAAACAAAACATGAGGCTCAGGACCTCGTGCGTGACTCAATCGACGGCGAAGGCAAGTGGCGTCGGCAGCGGCAACACGCATGCACGCTGAGGACAATCCTTCTCTCCTCTTCTCCTCTCGACGTTCACCCTCTCGCAAGAACTCTCTCTCTCACTTGTCGCTGATCGTCCGAGAGAGAAAACGAGAAGAAGAAGAAGATGAGTTTCGGTTTTTGGAGAGAGAGAGAGGTTACGAGAGTTAAGAGAGGAAATGGGGCTATGGTCTCCTCCCTAGGCTAGGCTAATCATTAGCAAATCTAATGACGATGTCTCCTTTGCTTGTTTTCGATTTAGTGGAAATAGGAAAACCATGGGTGATGCGAAGAGAGGAGGGGGTGTCATGGCTTCCATGCATAACCATTTTTCCATCTGTCATTCGCCATCCATTAACAGTTAATCCATATCTTTAGTATGTTCATTTAATTCCCTTTTGATTTCACTTGATTTCAATCCTCTTGTAATTTTACAAAGTTACGACATTATATGACATATTAACTATATAGTGTTAGTCTATAAAGAATTTATCACAAGAAACGTTAAAATTAGAAGTTTACTTTAGCATTACAATCACTAATCAAATTATTATAATCTATAGACTTAATTGAAAATAAAATCACTCGGGCCTAAATATTCGTCTTTGGCTCAACAGGCTCAAACTAAAATGATCACAGTCCATCAAACTAAATTTACTAATCTAACAATTCTAAATCTTGGCCTGCTCTAAGATAAGCCCAAGCCCAACTCTTCCATTCGGCTTATCAAACCCAATTCTAAAATTCATGTGGTCCGCTTACTTCTCGAGCCCACACATTCCTCATGGTCCATCGCGTTCACTTTCTAGCCCAATCTAAATTAATCTAAGTTCCTAATGATTCTAATTACACTAATGAAGGTCGGTGAAATTTGGGAAGTCACACAAAGTTGGTCCAAGACTGATATCTCAAGATTTAAGGCAAAAATGATATGCGCCATCTGCAATGGAGTTGCTTTCTCACTCCCTCACACAATTCTATTACACATGTACAGAACTGTTGTGAAAGGAAATGGACAACTTCCTTATACATCCTTGGAAACTAGACTTTTCAACACTTTCAGATTCAATCACCATCCAATTTTTGCTCCAGAACCATTCTTCCATGCAAATTGGACTTAAAATGATCTCAAAATGAGATTAAAGGATCACTTTGGAGCCTTGAAACTTTTGAAGAAGGAATCTACAAGCAAAGCTAAGATAGGATCTACGACTGAGAAGAATCGTAAAAGGAAGAGCGTTGTCTCATGAACTCCAAAAAGAAGAAGATTTGTTCTTCTTCTACAAGATGAAGAAGAGGAAGATGGTGAAGATGAGACTGTCTCTAATATTATGGCAAATATTGCCACGTGAGATCCTCTTGGTGGCATAGCTGATCTTGAAAAAGAAGAAGAGGATGAGAGCAAGAAAGAACCAGAAGAAGAAAGTGAAGGAGAGGAAACTAGAGTAAAAGAGAGCGAGGAGGATGACTCAGATGATGGAGAGGATGATGCGAATATGAACAGGGGTAGTAGCATTCTAACAAGGAATGAGAAGATACAAGGGAAATTGGTGAAGGAGATGCTGAAGAGAAGACCAAGGGAACTGGTCAACAAACAAGTGTTGGAAGAGAAGTAGCACAGGAAGAAGGAGTTCTTCCTCAAACTGAAGGCACTATGACAGGGGAGTAGATGAGAAAACTCCTCTTAATGACCAGATTGTAGAACCAGCTGCAAGCGGTGGAATTAGTTGATCTCCTCCGAATGTTGAAAATATTTATGCATCTCATTTCCCTTAACAATCTCTTGGGAGTCAGAACAAAGAGGCTAATGTTTAGGGGGAGCACTAAATTTCACATGTTCAGGTTGATGTTCCTTCACCTTTGGATACTCCACCAATATATTTTGCAGAAACTAATGCCCAAACTAAACCAAACTCAAACTATCATTGAATAGTAGACCTCCTTTTGGAGATTAAGGCACGACAAAATGAGATGGAGGTTGAAATCCAGAAGTTGTATGCTGCTCTCAGTACTACCTCAGAATATCTCATTAGAAAGGTACAGATTCTTGATGATAAGGTTCAAAACATGAATCAGCAGGCATCTCAAAATTTGGCAAAGGTTGAGACTATCTTCCATCAGTGCCTAACTAAGCTTGAGAAGACCGTGCAGACTTTGGAGGATTTCCGACTTGTTCGTGTTCCTAGGCAACCCTAATTCAAAACCAATTTTTTTTTCTTTGTGCATCTTTATTTCTCTTCTTTTTGCTGTTGACAAAAAGGGGGAGAGTTTCGCAAATTTAAAGCTTTGACTGGTACATGCTTGAGTTTTTCAATGCTTGTGTGGTTAGGTATTTCTTTTATGCAGACTATTTGTTGGTGTGATTTTTGTGTGCAGACTATGTGTATTTTATGCAAACTTTCTTGTGCTTACTGTCTGTTATCTCTATCAATTATCATGTGCTAGTAAAGTATTGTTTTGCAAGATAACTTCCATATTACGTTCAAATCTGCATGAAAGTTTTGTTACCATTAGAAAGAGAGAGATTGTTAAGAAAACTCCTACTGGGTTTTGAAGTTGACAAAACTTTCTTGTTCTTATTCTTATTCTAAATAATAGTAGGCTTCTGAAGTTATATCAAAGACTCTTCTCAAAGTATATTCATTTCAGAAGTCTTTCTCACTCTAACGTAATCCGGACTTCAAATCTAGAACGAAGATATAATCTAACTCAGATTTATTGATCTTGTGATAAGGATTTAGTATGAACATAATAGGGATTTATTCTTTAATATCTAGCTCTCTAGCAAAAAATCCCACTTATATTTTATAAATACATTGATGGAATCAATCACAAATTGATGAAATCAATCTTGAAGACAAGTTCTTTTTTGGGAAGCATCTACTTATAAAAACCTATATTCTGATTATATGGGCGACCATAATCAACGGATTTTCATCTCAATCTTCAAATGGCTACAAGATTTCCATAATGGATTATGTCCAACGGATTGATTGGAAGAAATTCCTCTAAAAAATGTTAACGGCTAGTGAGCTGTGGATGAGTATTTAAGGAGGTCATTCAATCTATTTGAGATAGAGCATGAAAATTGAAATTCCAAAGTTTGAAGCCCTTCCAACCACTTGTTTTTCAATGACAGTTCTTACAAATTGTATTCAAGAAAAAAAAAAAATTGCAAGAAGAGTGACTTAGTGAGGGAAAAGGAATCTTCACTGAGTGTTTGCACTCAAAAAATTGTACTTCTCTATTGACACTTTAGTGAATTCCAACCAAAAGGCTGCTAATGTGGAGAGTGGACGTAAACTTAATCTAAGCCGAACCACTATAAATCTCATGTGCAATTTTCTTGTCTCTTAACTCTTTTTAGTGTTATCTATTGCATCTTTTTAAGTATCACAAAAATCTATTCCATCTCTCGTCCAATTCTGAATTTTCACTAGACGTCGGGTAACTTGTTTATCAAACTCTGATCTTTATTCAGATTTTGTTTGCAACTTATTTTATTCCGCATGCATTTGTTAAGGTTATTTTAAACACCAATTCAGCCCCTCCAAGTGTTCGTACTAGCATTATCACAAGGCAAGTTAGGCTACATTTGGTTTGACTTTTAGGGAAAGTTTTTAGAGAAATGCAAAGGCCTTTAGTTTAAAGAGATTTGGTGAAATGCAAAGACTGTTTGGTAAATTGTAATTGAAACTTTGGAAAAATTTTGTTTGGTAAACACATATTTGGAAGGTCTTTTTGTGTGATTAATTTATGTTTTTTATTTTTAATTTGTTTAAAATTGGAAAAAAAAAAAACAATGATTGTAACTTAAATATTTTTGCATTAGGTAAAAGAAACATATTTACAAATTAGTAAGAATCTTCCACTTTTTTTTTAATATGCCAAAGGCTCGCTTAATTTATGAGGATAGCGAGGAATAAGCATGGGCATGGTTAAACACTTCTCAATAATCCGTAGGGAAATCTTAATCAAGTAATGATACAAACAAGTATATTTTTACCACTAGTTCGAGTAAAGTCGATCAAGACAAGCACGATCAGGACAGGCACGAATAAAGATTGCACATGTAATTCTACTTGAAGCTAGGAGCGTAGTTTACATAAATTCATAGTTGAACACCTATCATCATTGGTTGGATCACTAACTTATCACAAACCAAAAGTAGATCAACAAAAGTGAAGAAAAAGTTTCTGTAGATACCCAATGTAACATAAATATTCTAGTGACCATTCCATGACACAAGGGCACAAGTGAGTAAATTCCAATAGTTCTTGGTACCAGTCCTCTTCATTCAGTGTCAGCCTCGCCTTCATTCCATGATCATCTCTAACATCTATGAGGACCTCAGTGATCATTAACCTCGCCTCCAATCCATGATCATCTCTAACATTTGCGAGGACCTCTATTCATCAACCTCTCCGTAATTATCAAGTTTTGCCATTTCGGCTTCCCCTGCCCAATATTAGCCATACAATTGAAGCCTACACCAAACTGGACCACTTGTAGAGTTCATCCTATCACTTTTTGAGCTTATGATTGGCCTGTTATAGTATAACATTTTCGTGAGTTGTATCATTAAAAAAAAAATTATAAGAAAAAGTAATTGAAGAAGAGATAATCACGCGAATTTTAAGTAGAAGTAGGTCATTTAAATACAGTAAATTACAGAATGCTATTATTCTCATATAACTTGAACAATCAAAACCTGGAAACTATTTAACAACTATTCAGAATTACAATGAAAGCCTTGACAAATATTGTTGACTCGGAATTCCTGTTTGTAAATAAAGGCAGCTATTCTTAATAACTATCTAACCTAATAGAGTTCCAAATGGACTTAACAAGTTTCTCATTGCTAATTATCCTGTGTTATTCAACCTTGAAAAAAGATTTTGGTTCAACTCAAATGTATGACAAGAGTTTTGATCAAATAAAGCAAGAAATTTTTTATCAATTTGGAGTCAATACACCGAAGCTCCATTGTTCATGAACTTGAATGCCATGCTCTGAGAATCGTTCCTAATGAAACCTACCTTGAATCCACCAAAGTTCAATGGACATACCATCTACATAGGTTTGTTCTAGGTGCTACGGATAAAAATCATTTTCACCGGAAAAGCTAATAAGCGTGAAAGTCATGGATTTTTTTAGTCAACATATCTCATGGAACTACCACCTTTTAGGACCAAATTCTGATATTTGACCAAAAGCTTAATCGAACAACACAGGAACCAAAAGACCAGATCTCGAGCACTTCAACAAACAGGACAACAGGGGAGTTTTCTATTGGATACAGCACGTGCTCATGACATGAACAAAAAAACCCGGATGAGGACGCAATCCAAGTCGGGGAATGAGAAAAGCCAAGCACACACAAATCCCCCAGTCTACTTCTAGTCTTCCATCTTCATTAAAAACTTTGTGTTACTTGAGCAGTAATATCCTCAATCAAGCACAACATCGAAAGTACCATTCATGAAATCATGATGTGCTTAAGAATCACAACTAGAAAAGGGACAATGAGAAGGGATCAAAACGGAAAAAATCAAATTGTCAAAGCGATGAAGGGTCCAACAAAGGAAGAGGTGCATGAATTTCCCGTAGCAATAGTTTCAAAATTGCACCTTTCCAAGACGAACGAGCCCAACAAGTGAGGTGGATCCCAGTTTAGTCCCTGCATCTTTGTCGGCTCCTCGACACAGAAGACGAAGAGAGAATGAGGGGGAGAGCAGGAAGGGGCCAAATACAAGCTAAAGTGATTCTTCAAGCTCGTGGAGAAGGACGGCTCCAACAAGAAGCCCACTTTGTCTCAGAGTCGTGACAACGGCAAAATGGTGGGTGAGGAGGAGATGAAGAGAGAGCCATTGAAGTTCTTCATGTGGAATGCCGACGGCCTACTCCTCTGTGTCATAAACAACTAGCCCGAATTCTCCAAGTTCGTCTCTGATCTTAACAAGTACGAGAGAAGCAACTAAGAGAGAGGCGAGCACGAGAGAAGCAAGCGATTGTTGAGCATAGAGAGAGGTAACCATAGAGGCGAGGTTCCAAAAGGAGCAAAACCAGAGAGGCACAACCTTGAAGAGAAGCAAGACTGGAGAGGCGAGCAATGAAGAATAAATATGGGGTTTTAAAAGGGTCAAAGATGGAATTTCATAAATTTGTGAGGGCAATAAAGGCAAAATAAATTTTTTCATTAATAAACCCCCAACATACCAAGAATGCTGAAAAGCCCAAGGCAACCTCTTACTTGCCTTGGGCTTTCAGCCTTTCAAAGGCCAACTTTGCCTTAATGGGACTTCCAAAAATTTTCTCGAACGCCTTTATTTTTTGCCCAAGGGGCTTTTGATGCCCAAAGCCACTTGGAAAACCTTCTCCCAAATACACCCTAAGAGGCTGCCTTGGGCTTTTCAACATTCTCGGCATGTTGGGGGTTCATTAATGAAAAATTTCGTTTTGCCTTTGTTGCCCTCACAAATTTATTAAATTCCAACTTTGACCCTTTTAAAACCCTAGATTTACTCTTCATCGCTCGCCTCTCCGGTCTCGCTTCTCTCCAAGGTTGCATCTCTTTGGTTTTGCTCCTCTTCGAACCTCGCCTCTATGGTCACCTCTCTAGTCGCCTCTCTCTATGCTCAACAATCGCTTGCTACTCTCGTGGTTGCCTGTCTTTTAGTTGCTTCTCCGTACATGTCGAGTTTAGAGACAAACTTGGGGAATTCAAACCAATTGTTCATAACGAAAAGGAGCAAGCCATCGGCATCCCATGTCAAGTACTTCAATGGCTCTCTCTTTTTCTCCTCCTCACTCACAATTTCGCCGTTGTCGCGGCTCTAAGACAAAGTGGGATTCTTGTTGGAGCCGTCCTTCTCCACAGGCTTGAAGAATCACTTTAGCCTGCATTTGCCCCTTTCCTGCTCTCCCCCTCATTCTTTCTCTCTTCGGTGTCGAGGAGCCGGCAAAGATGCAGGGACTATACTGGGATACACCTCACTTGTTGAGCTCATCCATCCCAAAAAGGTGCGATTTTGAAACCATTGCTACAGGAAATTTATGCACCTCCCCCTTCGTTGGACCCTTCATCGCTTGGACAATTTGGTTTTTCCACTTTGATCACTTCTCATTGTGCCTCTTCTAGTTGTGATTCTTAAGCACATCGTGGTTTCATGAATGGTACTTTCAATGTTGTGCTTGATTGAGGATATTATGTGACGTCCCAGAGCGACACGTACTAAGCGCAAGCGGAATTATAATTATTATTATCTTCTTGTGTAGCTTGTAATCTCCTTTAGATAACCCATAGTGTTTACCATTGAAGGTTAGCATGTATAAATTATTTAAAATCTCAAGTTTATATTATAAGGTTATCCTGCAATGCACATAGACAAGATCATAAAAGGCTTCCTTTCATTTTATCATCATCGGGGCATACAAAATTATCGACCTGGACTCGTTCCATGTTCTTTGCCTATATATTTACATCATATACAAAACAAAAGTAAGGCGTAACACAAGCCAGGGATAAGGGTGAGGGTATCTACTCCACGAGTTCCCACACTAGCCCACGTCTAACAAAAAACAAAAGTTAGTTAGCTTCTACAAGATCAAAGGCGTCTAGGCGCCGTCCATCCCCGCTCCAGGTCCTCCTGCTCCAAAGTGTAAAGGTTCGAACATCTCTCCTTCATGGTTGATAAACCATGCAACGAACGTCATCGGTAATAACTCACCTCTACCATCATCCAACCATAAGGTGGCCTCATACTTGGATAAAACCATGTCAATGTCAGGATCATACACGTCATGAAGAGAAACATCAAGACTCACTACCGCCCCGTATCGAGTTACTGGCGGTACATCCATGCTATCAATCTGAAAATGTAAGGTATGAGCAAACAACCTTGCCCAGTAAAGAATGATAAAACTCTAACTTAAACAATCCATAGCCATCAAAGTTACAAGTGAATCATCAAACAATTTAGGATGCTAAGAGAATATATCACAAGCATAAACAATACTATTACTTCATGTAAGAAATCACCTTATATGCATCCACTTCTATACTTACCCTTCACAAACTCAATCTCACATCAAAATATAATGCAACAATAATAGATGAACTCACTCGCCAAATAATTATATTTAGTGTGCATAAAATCCACCCTCAATCAATCACTAACCGGAATTCAACCAGCCGATCAAGTCACTTCTGGAAAGTACGTTATCCGGACTTCCACAATACCTCTAATTGTGGGCATCTCACTCCGAGGCATCTCGGCATTACACAACCGAGGTCCTCCCAAGACCACTCAGCAAGGGGCATCTCACTCCGAGGCATCTCAGTATCACACAACCGAGGCATCCTTGATCACACACAAGGGCATCTCACTCCGAGGCATCTCAATATTTCTCTACCGAGGCATCCAAGACCACGCAGCAAGGGCATCCCAAACTTCTGGGGGCATCACCGGTATCTCGGTACCGATGGGTTCATTCATCTTAAGCACACGTTTCACACCACCATACCTTTGATTAATGCATTTATCGTATGCAAAAGAAAAGACTCTAAAGTATCTATCTAACGCTCATGAACCTAGCACACGTGCGTGTCCAAATTATAAGATAAAACCCATTACGTCATGTCTCATTCCATGGCGAACAGATATTTATCCCATAATCAAGCACTATGCATCGCACTCATTGCACACGCATGATACTATATGCATTTATATCTCAAATGATATATGAGACTTACTCTTATATGAATAACTTCTATTATGAGGTTTATTAGACTCCACGTGCATCACAAAAGCCTAATATAAAAGACACTTCATCTAATATATGTTCTCGGGTACAAACAGTATACTAGCTAAATGAACAGTTTCGGTTTCGAACACAGAAGGTATATTAATTCTTGTCGAAATATTACCAAATTTTAGTATGTTATACTTGAGACATAGATAGACATTTTATGTGAAGAAACTTAAGTCTAATTCTCACTGTATTAAAAGTAAAAATTGTCATAATCTTTACTAGCACCCTGTACCGACGTTCCGGTTCTTTATCTACAAAGAAAATTGTTTCACTATCCAATTCTTATCGATTTAATCTCAAATTTTGACACGTCATTCCTTAAGATGTTTTCTACAATTTTTATTCAGGATTCGAAGTCTAAATCTAACTAGGTAAATACAGAAAATTCGGATAATCAGTAAAGGTCAAACCGTTTCTCACAAGAACAGTTTACTGGTTTTACTAAGTACACTTCTGTCTCTATGTTTTTATAGTCATATGGTTATAGCTACGTGTATAACTTGATCTTATAGATGTTCTATCATGTAGAATAGTTTCTTTCTTTTTTCTATTAACATACATGAAGAAAACTAAACACAAACAGAAGACTCCATAACTGTTTTCACTTAGAACAGAATAGATACACAAATTTTCTCACTTCTAACTCAACGAAACAACTTATCTATCCACAAATCTCTTCCAAAATACTCCAATGCTTACTCACAGCAACTCAAAGCAACTTTGGGATATCTTTCTCTAACAAATGATCAGTTCCACAGCTCAGCTCGAAGTGTCATTGCATCCGTAAGCCACTTATCACGATTTCTACCAAAACAACACACTCGGCATCCATTTCATCACTTCGCTCAATAAAACAGCATACTCACACAAGGATTTCGAAACATGCAGTCCTCAAAAACAACATGCAATGGCTTCTAACTCTAATCTAACACTTACTCAGCTTAGATCAATCACAAAACAGCAACTACAAACTATATCCATCACTGTTTGGTTAGATCCTCAAGCTCCCTTGATGAAACAATGGATAACTTTCAATTTAGAGTTAGATCTTTCCTTACCTTGCTTCAGCTACTAAACAACACAGAGATGCTTCAAGATCAACACTCAAAAATCAGCATGCAAGAAGAAGAAGGTTGCTGGTTTGCTTCTGGTTTTTCGCTGCTCAGCCGAGAGAAAAGATGAAGAAGAAGATGGGTTGCTGGGTTTTATATGGAGAGAGAGAGAGGATACGAAGCTTAAGGGGAAATAGGTCTACAAACTAATCCCTAGGCTAGTGTAATGATGAGATCTTGTAATGATTATGTTCCTTGAGTTTGCATGTCTCGGTTCATGGGAATCAAAACCGTGGGTGAAGAAAAACAAAGAGAGAAGAGAGGTGTCGTGGCCTCTAAGTTTATTCTCTCAAGTTTAATTTGTCACTCAAAATTAATTAGTCTTTAATCCGAGTCATTAGTCGATTCATTGATTTCTAATATTTTTCCATTTATTCCTTTTGTTTCAACTTGATTTCAATCCTTTTATGATTATACAAAGTCGTAACATAACATATCGAATGACATAACATATCGACTAGTCAATGTTGGTTTATAAGGAATTCATCACAAAAAAGCTAAAGTTAGAAATTGATATTAGCATTATAAACATTAATTAAGTTATCATAACTATAATCTATAAAATAAAATCATTCGGGCCTAAATATTCATTGCTGGCCCAACAGGCTCAATCTACAACAATCCGGGCCCACTAAACCAAATCTACAAATCTAATAATTTCGAACCTTGGCCCGCTTCAAGCCAAGTCCAAGCCCATAATCTCTCATTAGATTTCTTAAGTCCAATTCGTGTGGCCCACTCATTTCTCAATCCTACACATTCCTCACGATCCATCGGGTTCACTTTCCGACCCAATCTAATTAATCTAAGTTCCTAATGATCTAATTACACTAATGAAGGTCGATGAAATTTGGGATGTCACATATTACTTGTAACATCCTCGATTCCGACCCAATAAGGATCGGCCATAAGGTCCAAAAAGGATCGATCATGGGCCATTGGCCATGGATTGATTGGCTCGATCGGCAAGGGATTATGGATCGGTCATGGTCCGATCAACCGACTGATCGACCAGCCAATCGATTGGTCACGAATTGGTTGAGGTGTTCACCTCGAATTTCTACTGACCATACTGATGGGATAGGATCACCAACTCATTAGATGACTTTTTGATCACGAGAATTGGTCACGGGATGATTTTGGATTGGCGGATGGTTATGGGTCGACCAATCGGTCATAGTGCCCGGCTGTAAGTGATTATGCCCAACTATACACCGATACACGGAGGATCCGACTTGACCAAATGCGATTATCTTTTTGATTGAAAATGCATTGTTCCCTATTGAATTCTTAATGATTGGAACGGAATCTCGAATTGGTGATGTCGAATCATGGATCTATAACACGCTGACCATGACCCCTATCGATGGAGCGAGTGTCGACTAGAATGAGCCTAGGGTTAGACCCAGCTATTCCGTCACTAATTCTAAGGTCCATGAGTGCCTTGGCTTAATGCTAGGCCATAGGTAGTCTTAGGATTGGTCTCGAACTGATCGAAGGACAACCAATTTTATTGGTTGATCAACCATCCAAAGGAACGGTTTGGGCGAATATGGGACATAATGGCCTAACCTTAGGTGTGTGTGATTTGATTTTTTGTGGTATACCTAATGATCCCTTCTGCGGCCTCAAAGCCAACTCGGATGATAGAATTCTCTAGACTGCTTTATTAATGAAGAAAAAGACAAAAGTAAGAAAAATTCTAGAAACCCCTCATTAAATGATATTTTTTATGATTTTGGATGATTTGTTTTGTCCTGGTTGTTTTATTTATCTTGAAATGTGTTTGAATTAGAATATTGCATGCTTTAGGGTAATTTACATATTTAGACTAAGCATTTTATTTATTCTGAATTTTCAAAAAAAAAATATATACCAAAAACATGAATTTAGGATGTTAGATTTTCATTTCATTAATTTGAATTGCATGTTTAATTATTTGGCAATGATTAATTTCGAAAATTAATAAAAAAAACAACAAAAAATCATCATGCATATGTCATGTAGAATTAGTGCATATTTTGTACGTCATTGCATATTAGGGTTAAATTGCACTTAGTTTAATTTTAGATAATGTTTTTTTAATTTATTATAAGTTTAGGTATTTTCTTAGATATATTGCATTTTAGGATTATTTAGGTTAAGATATTGTTTTAGTTTAAATTAGGATTTCGCTCAACCTAATTCCTAATATAAATTAAATAGGATCTTAATTTAATTAGGTAATTTTCACATTTCACCAAATTTCGAATTTCATGAAAAATACAAAAAAATGTCATAGGTTAAATTAGTTTTATTATTTAGGATAAAATGCATTCTTTTAGGAAAAAGAAAAAAATGTTATATGCACGTCATCCGGGCTAGATTCACTGAGATGCATGTCATTTAGTATTTTTGCTAGGCCCATTTAATTAGAAATCACATGTCGTTAGAATTAGCGCATTGCATATTGCATGATTTTCATTAATTAAGTGAAAACAGAAAAGAAATTGCATGTTAATTAGAAATCATATCTAGGGTTGTTGATGTGGTTTTTAAGTTAACATTGCAGATGCTTTCGTTGCTTTGAAGTAAGTTTTTGCAATTTATTTATTGTTTATCTGGGTGTTAAATTGGTGGATTGCGCACCCGCATGATCACCTCATATGTTAGGAAAATAGATTTAAAATCAATTTAAGCTGCCTGCAAAAATACTTTTGAAAATAAAAGAATGGTACCGAAAGGGCATTGAGAAATCTAGTGTAACCAAGTCCCCGTACCCATAGTGTCTGGTTCGTAGGAGTAAAGTAATCTCTCGTTACTTTACTTGAGTTTCTAATCAACCCACCAAAAATAGATTAGTGACGACTCCTAATTGAAAATCAATTGCATGTTAAGAATTTGAACATAAGTCGCGAATTGGTATGGGCTTGGGAGAGGCCGAGTTAAGTTTAGGCTTAACAATCCATTAGCCAAATCCTAGGTGGTACACACCTGAAAAATTGGTCGCGACAGCTTGGCGACTCCGCTGGGGATTTGTGTTAAAACACTTAGTGAACTTAGGCCAATTTTCTTCTTTTTGAAAAATGTTTTTGTTTGGCAGCGATGATTCCAGATACGTCCCTAACATTTAAGGTGTTAAATGTTTTTGCAGATTGGGAGGTATAAGGGGAGTAGTGTTTGCTAACCTTTGTTTTGTAGGGAGGTGTAGGAATGTATGATTTACTTTAATATATGAAGTGCTGCTTGATATAAACTGAAGTGCATGCTTTGCATTTTTCACTACACTTTTACACACATAACCCGCTGCCGGACCTGGGCCGCACTATGATATTTAGGATGGTATTGAGTTGGATACGACTTTGACCGCGAGGTCGCGTAGTAGAGGTTGCCCAACTCAATCCCGAAAGTTTTTCTTGGTGTCAAGAATGTTTACCTTTGCCTGCGAGGCTGCGTTGCATTGGAGTATCATTCTTGACTGAGCTAGAGTTAGGAGGACTTGACTTAGTATGCGAGGCTGCAACTAAGTCATCCCACCCTCTTAAGTCCACTTTGTTAAGTCATCTAGATAGAAATCGAGCCTCACACTTCATGCGTGTGTCTATGTGATTGTCATCCCTTTCCAGTGAAAGTAAGTTGTCTGGACTCTCACTTTGCAATTCACTTACTTTGTTTCATGACAATGTTTAGTCCTTCGTCTTGTCTTATATGCTTTAGGGAAAATCGTCGTACCATTCATTTCCACTTTTGGGGTTTCAAGATGATGTCATATGGCCTTGAAAGAAGAGGTCAAGGCATTCAGAACCCTATCGAAGCCCCTCGGAGGTCCCGTTCTACTGAATTAGGGCACCATGGAAGAGGTGGGGGAAGTTCTGAAAGACGAAGACAAGAAAGGCGGAACTCGCCACCTGACCAAGGGCGAGGGAGGCAAAACCCACTACCCCCAAGCATTTATGAGACATTCCCCAGTCCTCCAAGAATGATGCAGGATGAAGCAAAAGTGATAGACACTCTAGGGCAGCCTAGTGGGAAATTCGATTACTTTGTGAAGTATTCGGCCCCTCCCAGCTTTTTCATTGATCCTCGCGAGATAGTCCCAGATGGATGGGGTGGCATGGATGATCCGACACCCCTGAAGACAGAGAACCATGATGATGAGCTAGAAGGAGTTGCAAGCTTATTCGACAACCTCATCATAAGAGCTATTGATGAAAGACCCCCTGAAGAGATGGGCCTTGGCCCACAAGAGTAACTCTTTTACTGCTTTTGCACATTCCCCTACGTGGGAATTTTTATTATTTTCTTAATGATGTTTTCAGTTTCTTCTTTCTTTTAGTGATTGAGTGTTGCATTTTTTCCATTCAATAAATGTAATTGATTGATAAATTTCAATGAAGTTACAAACTTTATTTTGAGGGCATGATGAAGTACACCAAACCAGCCCAATGATGATATCCAACCGATAAAAGAAAAGAAAAATCCAAGAAGAACTCTGAGGCATAGGCTTCATCATGCTTTCTCGTGTCAAAATGTTTCAAAAAATACTTTTCCAAATGCTTTTCGAAAAAATTTCAAAAAAAAAAGTTCAAAAAAAATTCATAAAAATTCAAAAAAATAAAACTTGATTTACTCTGTTTGTCTTTTTGACCCATCTACTTTTTGTTTTAGAGACGGTCTTATAGCATGTAAAGGTGTGGAAATTGTCCAATCCAATTCCAAATCCTGGGGGCAAGTTCGTTCTGAATTACAGTGGCTCGTATGTGGTAAAGAAGATACTTCCTGAAGGTGCCTTGATCTTAGTAGAAATGCATGGTCATGAGTTTTCCATTCCAGTTAATTTTGATATTGTCAAGAAGTATTATCTGTGATAGAATTTGTCATGTCATGTTTTGAACTGCAAGCATTTCTATGATGAGTAAATTGCTTCAATGAGTTGAATCGTTCAAATTTGTTGCAAATTTTGCATAATGAATTGTGTGAGATGAATTGAATGTGTCAAATAGAGTACTTTGGAATGACGAAAGGCAAGCCTTGTTCCGTACATTGTTTCATACACTAACCCTTAGTGAGTTGTGTGAAAAATTCCATGTTTGTAAGGAAAAGTTGATCTCGCAAAAGGTACGTCAACTGAAGTGACGAGAGACATTCTTTTCTCTATCCCAAACACTACAGGTGATCCATTGCTTAACCCATTTGAGCCCCATATGCTTATGGAGATTTTTTTAAATTTCCCCCGTCAAGGATCATCCCACATTGGGACAAATTCGTAATGAATGGGAGGAATCTTGTTGTTCGCACTTGCATCAATCTTTGAGTATTGCTTTCACAATGTAACTTGTATGGTAATTTAAAGTGCCTTAGGATGACGAAGAGCAATTTTTTTTTTTTATCATATACACTTTCATCCATTGCATAGCCCACTTGAGCCTATGAATTTATTTCATATTAAACCTAGTTGGTGATCATCCCCCATACTGGGGCAAGGCAAAAAGAACCATTCAAGTAACATGGCTTAAAATGCTGACAAAGGATGGTTGTGCGAGTTCAAAAATTAGTGCAAAAATAATGGGGCATGAAAAGTAGTGTGCCTGGTAAAAGCAAGGCCAATGCCCACAAAAAAAAAAAATCAAACTCTTGATATAGTGAGTCGTATCCCTAATGAGACGATACTAAAAAATGCTGTTACAATTAATGAAGTTGTGATATGAAAAAAAAAAAAATCTTCGACAATGGAGAAGGAAAGTGGTGGAAATATCAGGATGATCATCAACTTTAACCCCCTTAAACACTTTTTTGAGCCTAATAATCCTTTCATTTCTCAACCCATGAGCCAAGCCTACGTTACGTCCCTTGCAAAGTCTCTTCAGATTATGGCACTTGAATTAACCTAGGGGTCACATGTTTTAAGTATCGCTCAAAGAAGTGCAAGCAAGATTATTCCTTTCTCATTTTACAGGATTCTTGACTTATAAACCCAGAGATGATTACAGAATATCACTCATTCTTTCAAAAGCCTCGACTCAAAGAGTCCCTTTTGTTAAGCCGTTGACTAGGCCCACATTACGGTCCCTATTAAAGACCTCTCAGATTGGTAACGTCGTACCACTTGCGAGATTGCACAAAACCTTGTTTAGCATGATGACAGTGAGATAGAGTGATTGTCAAAATCTTGCGTCAAAGGTCAGGATAAAACAACCCTTTTGATAAGGATGAGAGAAAAGTCCTTTCAGATCAAAAGATCTCTCATTTGACACATCTATGATACTCATGTGTTTAGATTGGAATATTCTTTTAGGCGATGCAAGATTGATAGAAATCATCATGCATGAATCTCATTTGAATTAATCCATGTCTGTGAATGCATATTGCTTTTCCTACAACTGTCTTTTGCAGGAAACGCATCCCCAAGGAACAGAGATGTCACCAGGTAAGTATATCTCTATCCATATCTTAAATACTTGTCATTGTACAGGTATTCCCTTTCAAGCACCGGCACTCGATGGAGTTCCCCCCAAAGAATTTTCCCAGATTCATCAGGCGACCGTAGAATGGTACGGGTCCTAGACAGCATTCAGGCGACCGTAGAATGGTACGGGTTCTAGACAACCTCAGTTTAGGCGACCGTAGAATGGTACGAGTCCTGAAAAATCATTTTTTCGTCAAGGCAACCGTAGAATGGTACGGGTCCTAGACAACCTCAGTTCAGGCGACCGTAGAATGGTACGAGCCCTGGAAAACAAATCCCCGTTTAGGCGACCATAGAATAGTATGAGTCCTAGACAACCTTAATTCAAGCGACCGTAGAATGATACGGGTCCTGGAAAATCTTTTTTTTATTCAGGTGATCGTAGAATGGTACGGGTCCTGGAAAATCATTTTTTTTTGTTTAGACGACCGTAGAATGGTACGAGTCCTAGACACAACCAAACACTGTTATACTGGGTTGTGGCACCCCTCGACGGCCCCCGATCCGTTAGGGTCGCCACAGTTCGCTCTACCTTTCACTTGCCCTATTAACATGTTACTCTGATACCATTTCAATTGCAGCGGGTCCATACAACCATGGGGGTTTACACATTTTTTTTTTCTTTTCAACTAAAGGTCCCTTGCGCAATTCATAAACGGAAGCACGTCCAACAACTCCCTTCCCTATATTCAGAAAACGATGCACACCTACTAAATATTTATAAGTAAAAGCCGTACACTTTTATTTACTTAAATTAGATGGACATCATTCATCGGTACATCAAAATGCCGTAGTCTTCTATATTCGCTACACTTCAAAAGATGACCGACATTTCCTCCAACAGTCATACACTTAAAGTCCATCGATCAAAGGTTTGGCGTCCAAAAGCTCCTTCCCTTGCTATCCTCCTCCTCACGGTCATATCCAACTGTTCAAACCATCTACTAATCTGAAATGTTGGTCCCCAAAAGGGTGAATCACAACCATTCAAGCAGATAAAGGAATCCAATAACCACTCAATGCATCATACAAATCATACATGCATTGCAGGCGTAACTTACCTTGCAGCCATGCGTAATACTATCATGCATCATCATGCCTTATCATCATGCGTATCATATCATCATATGTCATCATCATAATCATCATCATGGCATCATTATATCATACATGTCATCCTTATCATGACATCATCACATCACATATTATCATCATCATCATGCATATCATCATGCATATCATACTATGGGTGATCATCATATCACATCACATATCATCATCATCATCATCATCATGCATATCATCATGCATATCATACCATGGGTGATCATCATATCACATCACATATCATCACCATCATCATGCATATCATCATGCATATCATACCATGGGTGATCATCATATCACATCACATCATCATCACCATCATCATGCATATCATCATGCATATCATACCATGGGTGATCATCATATCACATCACATCATCATCACCATCATCATGCATATCATCATGCATATCATACCATGGGTGATCATCATATCACATCACATCATCATCTCCATCATCATGCATATCATCATGCATATCATACCATGGGTGATCATCATATCATATCACATATCATCACCATCATCATGCATATCATCATGCATATCATACCATATCATGCCATGAGTTAATTTTCATCTTTATCTTTAAATTTGATCACCACATCACCCTTCCTCGATTCATCAATTTTATCTCATATTTTACACTCGCATCTCATGCGAAAAACCTCCGGCATGTATCCAAGATACAACCGGGCATCCGGCCCCCCACATTCCGGGCATCTCGCATCCCAACTAGCATCACGAGGAACCTCCGGGCATGTATCCAAGATACAATCGGACATCCGGCCTTTACCCGTCTAGCCGGGCATCTCGCACCCAAATCCTGGCATCGCGAGGCATTCCCTTCGGGCAAAGACCTCCGACAGGGCTTCCGGAATTATGTATCGACATACCACCAGGCCTCCCCTGGAATTACGTACCGTACACCACCGGGCATCCCGACACTCCCGGGGAAATCCGGCAATGTATCTCTATACATTCCGGCCATCATCCTCCACCACAACCACTTCCTCATTTACCATCATTCACATTTACCATTTCTTTATCTCAATCTAACATGGCAATTGGCATGGCATCAAGCAAATCACATATATGCCACACAAATAAAATTGAATCCATAGCCAAATAAAGATCTATTTTATTTTATTTAATTATTTAATTATTTAATATTTAATATCAATAAATTCCCAAAATTTTCAAAATCCAAGAAATTATTAAACAAACCCATAGGATGATAATTACTTGCAAAATTCATGGCCAAATTGAATTTTTACTAAATCTCACAATTTTTACCAAAACATCCTATGATTCTCGGATTAAACCAGAATGCACGGTTTCCGAATAAATTCAATTAAAATATCCATATGGCCTCCAAAAATTATGAAATTTTACTGGGTTATAGCCAAGACATTTTCGTACAACTGTCATGGAGAACTCCAAGTCATATTCCTTATAGATTATTTTATTCAACCTCACGAAGCTTCTGGAACCCTTACCGCATCGTCCAGAATACACATCTCCGAAATACTGAGATTTAACCTACCTATCCTCTTTCGTTTTCTCTGGAATTTGGATATGTTATGTATAAAGGTGTCCTTTACAAGTTTCATGAAGAGATATAGGTGAAATAACCAAAGTATGGTCACCATTTAAGTCCATGAAGTCTCGGGTGTCACCAGAATCATCGTCCCCAAGATCTAGCCGATTTACTAGGCTATACTTGTTCATTTATCTTCAAATTTGATTATGTTGTATTCTAAGGTGTTACCTACAACTTTCATGAAGACATCGAAGTCAGATCTTCAACAAAAATCAACATGCAATCAAGAATCCAACAAGAGGTCAGTAAAAACTCTCCAGATCTGAGGTCTCCGTAGGATGAGACTTTAACCCCTCAAATCTCCATCATTTTCCACGAAATTTCAGTATGTTGTAGTTCAGGATGTTAGCTACAACTCTCGTGAAGATATCACAGCCAAAATCGAACTCTAAACATGCATGCAAGCTCTCACAACATTCTGACTCAAACAGTTCATACGAAAATATTCCAGATCTAACATCTCCGTAGGATGAGGGTTTGACCCCTCAAATATCCATCATTTTCCACGAAATTTCAGTATGTTATAGTTCAAGATGTTAGCTACAACTTTCATGAAGAAATAGAAGCCAAAATCGGACTCTAAACACACATGCAAGCTCAAACAAGTTTCTGACTCCAAACAGTTCATGCGAAAACATTGGTGCAAGAGTAGAAAGTGGATTCCCAACTTGCCTCTAGACCTCACGAACAGCACGAGCGGACGGCACACGGCGGCGAACGGGCTCCTTTTCTCTCGCATCTCACTCTCTCTCACTTGGCTTGGCCGAATGCCACTCTCTCTCTCCCTTTCTCTCTCTCTTTTTGGTTGCTTTTATATTGCATGCATTCTAGGTTTGCATGAGGGACAAGTGTAATTGTGGAGGAAGACAAGTGTCCACCATGCTTCACCTCCTCCATGCCACTTGTCCTATTGCATGCATCATGGGCCGGCCACCTCTTCCTTTGGGCCTTAATGGGCCGGTCGAACTCCCTCTTGGGCCGACTAGCTTGGCCCATCAAGCTTAGGCCAAATGGGCTTAAGTCCCATTCGAAAATTAACCCCTTTTTCCCTCTTTTTTTTTTGAATTTCTTTTATAAATATTTTAAACTTTAAATTTTCCACATGGCCAAAGTCTTATGACATTTCATTTATTGAAATTTAATTTATAAAGTGCACGGCCAAGCATAAATTATTAATTTATCCTATAGTCCTAAATTCAAAATTCATAAACACAAGCACAATAACACCTAGCCTTAAGAAAACTAATGGCTAACACATAGACCATAGGTAATTTCATTACCTAATTATAGGCTTTAATTTCTCTAGAGGATGACTTGAATTTTGGGATGCCACATGGGTGACCGTAGAATGGTACAAGTCCTGGGAAAGCAATCTCTTTGCAAAGTCATGTTACTATTATGGGCGACCATAGAATGGTATGGGTCTTGGGCATGTAACACCAATCTATCTTGAGTTACTCTACCATCCTCGAAGGTAAGTAATTCTAGGTAAGTTCCTTTGTCATTTGCATTAGCATTTCCATGTATCATATAAATTTCATTTCAAAATGGGATTCATTTTCCAAAAAAAAAAAAAAAAGAAGTCATTCAGTACATGTGCATGATTAACATTTAGGTCTCAATTTGTCTTTGAAGGCAACCTCTACGAGCTCACCTTCAAAGAGGGGCAGCTATTGACACCTAATTTTGGAAAAATAAAATTGCATTTTGAACAAATAAAAGGAAAAATGAAAAAAAATGGAGGAAATCGATTTGATTGATTATGCATGCAAATTTGAAATTCTAATTAATATTCAGATTTTCATAAATGCATAAACAATTAAAAATTAGGTGAATAAAGGGCAAGGATTTTGATAAAATGGAAGGAATCGGTGCAAAATCGAGCTGATTGTGAAATCATGCTCCGATTTACATCCTTGATTTAAAGCAACAGAAGATGGAAGTTTAAAATATGCCATACAAAGCGGCCGTTCGGAATTAGTATAAAAGAGAGCTTCATTTTTCATAACTAGGGGAGAAATTTGAGAGAAAAATTCAAGAGCAAATTCGAAGAAAAATCGGCGTAAGAAAAAGGCCTCGTCTGCCTTGGTCAAAGAGAAGGTCTTTTCCCTTTTCTTTCCTTGACAAGAAAAGGGAAAAGTCAGCTGTAGAACAGAGAAAGAGGAGAGAGAAGACCGGTGAGTGACGTGAGGTGAGAGAAAAGAAAAAGAAAAATAAAAAGAAAAACAGGTTATTGTTTGTCTTCCTCGCGCGGACGCTCGCGCCCTGCTTGTCTCCGTCTGCCACGCCCCCAGCTGTCTGGCCGCCCTTAGTGACACTCGCACCTGACTTCCGCCACTGACTCGCAGCACCGCCACCGCGCTATTGCCGACGCTCACACTCGACGCCTCTCTCCACACCCGTCGTCGCCGCACTCGTTATCGCTGCCGCGCTTGCCCGCACCTGCACCACTAGAGCCCAACGCCGCCGTAGCTGCTTCCCTTTGCCAGGCGCCTGACGTCCGCGTAGTCCCCCTGCTGCTACGCCCAGCGCTCGACACCCACAACACCTTTCACTGGCCTCCACCCGGCGCCTGTAGCCAACGCCACGCCCTACCGTCGCTGCTCCAACGCCTCCTCCTCCGTGCAATGATTCCATAGCAACTCTACGCTCGCTATTGCGGTGCTCCGGCTCCTCTCTGCCTGAGCGCAGCGCATCCCTGCTGCTGCACCACCAGAGCCCAACGCCTCCGCCTTGCCTCGGGCGACCCGTGAGCCCGACGCCGCCGCACCAGCTGCCCGAGGCCTCGTGCTGTCCCTGCAGCACCCCGACGACCGTGACCCGACGACTTGCGGTCCGCGATCCGCGCTACAGCTCTATCGCCCCTCCTCTGCCCGCGAAGTTGCTGCCGCTTCCAAGCCGAGATCCAGACACCAGAGCTCCCCCCGTCGCTGCCTAGCTTCGCCGGACCTCCGACCGCGACGCCCCTACCGGACCTCCGATTAGCCACCCTTGGCCGGCCCCACGGCTGCCAAGCCTAATTTTGAAAAAAAGAAAAAAAAAGAAAAGAAACCACATTAGGTAGTTTTCTTTAGTTTATTTTATTTATTTTATTTTACTTTATCTTGTTTTTTAGTATAATTATTCTTTAGTATATGATTGGAAATTCCAACATATCACTTGATTAAATAATCGCTAAGGTTTTTTATTTCATCCATAAGGCTTTAGATGAAATAATTAATTAAGCGAGAATAAAATTGATATTTTGATCTTTAAAGCTTAAGATCAATTTATCGATTTTATCAGCGAAATATTACCCCTTGATCTGAACGATGTGTGATATTTTTTATGATTTTGGATGATCTATTTTGTCCTGGTTGTTTTATTTATCTTGAAATGTGTTCGAATTAGAATATTGCATGCTTTAGGGTAATTTACATATTTAGACTAAGAATTTTATTTATTCTGAATTTTCAAAATAAAAAAAAAAATATACCAAAAACATGAATTTAGGATGTTATATTTTCATTTCATTAATTTGAATTGCATGTTTAATTATTTGGCAATGATTAATTTCGAAAATTAATAAAAAAAAAAACAACAAAAAATCATCATGTAGAATTAGTGCATATTTTGTACGTCATTGCATATTAGGGTTAAATTGCACTTAGTTTAATTTTAGATAATGTTTTTTTTAATTTATTATAAGTTTAGGTATTTTCTTAGATATATTGCATTTTAGGATTATTTAGGTTAAGATATTGTTTTAGTTTAATTAGGATTTTGCTCAACCTAATTCCTAATATAAATTAGATAGGATCTTAATTTAATTAGGTAATTTTCACATTTCACTAAATTTCGAATTTCATGAAAAATACAAAAAAATGTCATAGGTTAAATTAGTTTTATTATTTAGGATAAAATGCATTCTTTTAGGAAAAAAGAAAAAAATGTTATATGCACGTCATTCGGGCTAGATTCACTGAGATGCATGTCATTTAATATTTTTGCTAGGCCCATTTAATTAGAAATCACATGTCGTTAGAATTAGCGCATTGCATATTGCATTGCATGATTTTCGTTAATTAAGTGAAAACAAAAAAGAAATTGCGTGTTAATTATAAATCATATCTAGGGTTGTTGATGTGGTTTTTAAGTTAACATTGTAGATGCTTTCGTTGCTTTGAGGTAAGTTTTTGCAATTTATTTATTGTTTATTTGGGTGTTAAATTGGTGGATTGCGCACTCGCATGATCACCTCACATGTTAGGAAAATAGATTTAAAATCAATTTAAGCTGCCTGCAAAAATACTTTTTAAAATAAAAAAATGGTACCGAAAGGGCATTAGAGAAATCTAGTGTAACCAAGTCCCCGTACCCATAGTCTCTGGTTCGTAGGAGTAAAGTAAATCTCCCATTACATTACTTAGGTTTCTAATCGACCCACCAAAAATAAATTAGTGGCGACTCCTAATTGAAAATCAATTGCATGTTAAGAATTTGAACCTAAGTCGCGAATTGATATGGGCTTGGGAGAGCCCGAGTTAAATTTTGGCTTAACAATCCATTAACCAAATCCTAGGTGGTTCACACCTGAAAAATTGGTCACGACAAACTTCCACCATTTCACCTTGGAAAGACTATAACCACAATTGATTATATCCACTAATTCCACAAAACCTTCTCAAACTGAGATCATCACCTAAAATTTGAAGTTGACCACTATCGATTAAACCTATTACTCTGACATATAAACCTCAAATAATTCCATGTCTTATATAACCACTCAAACTCATGACTCCAAGATCATTCTATACATACTAAATGCTTCCACGTAATGCATCAAGATTTCCAGTGAGATCCTCTAATAGGAAGTCACTACTTAGCTCAAATGATTATAACTAAATCCTCAAATTCATAAGTCACTCTCCATAATTCACTTCTTAAGCCTTGCTTGCAGCACTACGCTTAGATGCTACGCATGCTCTTCAGGTCCTTTAGAATATGTCAGGATATTATCAAATGAAGACAATCACAATTTGTTTCAAATAAGGCCTAAATATCCTATTCATTAAATTCATGAATGCAGCTAAGGTATTCGTGAATCAAAATAGCATAACTAGGAACTTATAGTATCCATAGCGAGTCCTAAATACAGTCTTAGGAATGTCTTCTTTCTTAATCCTTAACTGATGGCATCCTGACCTTAAGTCAATTTTTTTATTTAGAAAAGACCGAACTTCCTTGCAGTTGATCAAATAGGTCATCAATCCTAGGTAATGAGTACTTACTCTTAACAATTACATGTCAATTGCCTATCATCAATGCACCAACGCATCGACCCGTCCTTCTTTTTCACAAACAAGAGTTCTACAAGCTTAACCATGCTTCCGCTGCGCCACTCTGATAAAATTATCCCAGAAACACTACCTTCCCAGTTCAATTCATAGTTCGATTCACTCCTGCCCCCTTTTGCCATCCTAGAAGCCTGCCAGGAGCCGCTCCTTGTTTAGGTCCTCTGACCTCGGCGTCCGCTCCCCGCCCTCATCGGATCGGGTCGTTACAGGTACACCAGCTTTCGCCTGGTTCGAACCCAAACTACACATCCACTGGAGGGTCTCGTTTCGATAGGAACTAACTTACAGAGATATTATCCACTAAGCCTATCCCATACGAAGTCTCACGGTTTTAATCTTAGCACATCGGCAAGCATTATCTTAGGAGATTCATCCTAGTTCATTGCTTACAGAGCTAGTCCATTCCTACGATGACGTCAAAGTCATACATAACTATCACTATCAAGTCCATTTCCAGATCTCATTCCCTTAGAGTTATCTCACTCCTCTCACAAGCTAACGTAGATAAGAACATGTTTTTCAGTGATGTAGAAATACGAAGAGGCATATCTAAGGATTTGGTTCCTATTTCTCACAATTATCTATATTTTTCGGACACAAATGAATGCGTGCCACTCATATCAAATAATGCATATGCCTTCTTATCCATCTATCGAAATTGTACCTGAGATAACACTTTCGGAAGCTTTCGCTTCCTCTTGGGTGACCGCATACACCTGTCCTTGTGTTGGTGGCCTCTGTGGATTCCTTGGTGGATTTGGCCCAGCAGTACGTTGTTGCACTTGTCGCACCGAGTTGACATTCGGCCGCGACCCATCGCGTGGACAATTTCTCTTAAAGTGTCCTATTTTCCCACATCCATTACATCTTAGTTGGCTATTACAAGGTCCTGGCCCATGTTGTCTACCACATCTCTAGCAAAAATTACCCTGGTAGGGTATTCTCCCAAAAGTCGGGCCATTCCAAGTTCTTCTAAAATTTCCAAAATTATTCTTTTTCTTAGGTTCCCAAGGCTGACCTTGATCAGGATAACGTCTCTTACCCCTTCGAACATCATTAAAGGTCATCTGCCTCTTAGATTCTGATTGCTCTCTCACTAACTCTTGCTCCACCAACTGTGCCCTCTCATAAATCTCATTATAATCCATTATATTCAGAGGCACTAGTTGTTTCCTGATATCAGTCCTTAATCCTTTTAGGAATCTCTTAGCCTTTTCCTCTCGGTCCTCTACCAACTTAGGAGCATACTTAGACAGTTCAGAAAATTTTGCCTCATACTAGTCTACCGTCAGCTCCATTTGTTCTAATTGAACAAATTCAATGATCTTCCTATCCTTAGCACAGTCAGAGAAATGCTTCCTATTGAAAGCCCTAACAAACTCATCCTAGTTCACATCAGTACCTGGTGGAAAGATTATATCCCTCGAAGCTCACCACCAAAACTTTGCATTTTCCTCTAGCTGGTACTATGCCAAAACTATTTTCTCAGCATCACTACAGTCCAACAACCGGAAAATTTGCTCCATTCCATCAATCCAATGTTCCGCCTCCTCAGGACTTCCTATCCCACTAAACTTAAGTGGCTTCAATTTCAGAAATTGTTCCACCAGTCCTTGAGGGCGACGTTCCACTCCTGGTTGTTGCTACGATTGCCTATCCATCAGATTTCCAATATTAGCCAATGCCTACAGGATATCTTCCATTCGGGGTTCAGCCCTTGCAGCAAAGGCTTTAGCCCTCGATGGATGAAAACTTCTAGTTCGCACCATGACTTTCCTGCAGTTTCCAAGCAATTGCCTCAAGAATAATTTGCAACTCGGTGTCACTAGTCAGATCATTAATTAAGGTTATTACTAAAGTCACATAAGTAACATAGAATGTTACTGACACACAAAAGCAACATCACACTAGTTACCAGGGATCTACGAGTGAATACCCATCACCCGTTGTTCAAAGTTGGTCAACCATTCAAGTTAGTATCCTATGGTGTGCATCATTCTATCCTCATTTCCATCTGAGGCACCTTATCATTCCAAATAGACCATAGCTTTGATACCAATGCAGTCTGTGGCACCCATCAAACGGCCCCCGATCTGTTAGGGTCGCCACATTTCGCTTACCTTTCACTTTCCCTAATAACATCTTACTCCGATACCATTTCAATTGCAGTGGGTCCATACAACCTGGGGGTTTGCATTTTTTATTTTTTTAGATCGGTCCCTTGCGCAATTCATATAACGAAAGCATATCCAACAACTCCCTTCTTTATATTTAGAAAACGATGCACACCTACTAAACATTTATAGGTAAAAACCAAACACTTTTGTTTACATAAAGACTAGATGGACATCATTCATCGGTATATCAAAATGCCATAGTTTTTCTATACTTGGCTATACTTCAAAAGATGACCAACATCTCTTCCAATAGTCGTATACTTAAAGTCCATCGCTCAGTGGTAGCGTCCAAAGGTTCCTTCCTTTGCTATCCTCCTCCTCGCGGTCATATCCAACCACTTGATCTATCTACTGGTGGCAGTGGCAGCAGAGATATCTTATCTAGTTTGAAATGTTATTCCCCAAAAGGGGTGAGTACAACTACTCAGCAGTAAAGATCCACCAAACTACTCATTGCGTCAAACAGAACAATTAAGGCATCATAACAAAGCACATATCATTCATGCATATCAAGCATACCTCACCTCGCAACCATACGTATATCATCATGCCATCATCATCAAGCATTCATGCATACCCTTACCATATGTGCATATACCACCATGCACTCATCATCAAGCATTCATGCATACTCATGCCATATGTGCATATACCACCATGCACTCATCATCAAGCATTCATGCATACTCATGCCATATGTGCATATACCACCATGCACTCATCATCAAGCATTCATGCATATATCACCATGCAATGTGCATATACCACCATGCACTCTTATCATCCATGCTATCAAGCACACATCACCATGCAGTCGTGCATATATTGCCATGCAATCATGCATATCTTGCCATGCCATTGTGCATATATCACCATGATTCATATCATCCATGTTATCAAGCATGCATCACCATGAGATCCATTCAAGCCTTCATGATCGCATTCTCAATGTCAAATAGCATCAATTTATTTTTATAAGCAGATCATGCATCATGCCATATGCATACACCCATGTACATGATTCACTTTCAATTCTTATCTTTTACAAGGATCTCATCAGTTTTTTTTTTTCCAGGGATCAATGTTTGCATCCCATAATTTATTGCTCGCATCCAACCTAGCATCGCGAGGAACCTCCGGCACACAGCTCCGGGCATCCGGCACACACACTCCGGGCATCTCGTATCCCAATTGGCATCACGAGGTATCCCCTCAGCACACACCCTCCAGGCATCCGGCATTTACACTCCCTGGCCGGGCATCTCGTACCCCAACTGGCATCACGAGGTATCCCCTCAGCACACACCTTCGAGGCTTCCGGGATTACGTACCGACATACCACCAGGCCTCCCCTGGAATTACGTATCGTATACCACCGGGCATCCCGACACTCTGGGGAAATCTCCAGGGCTCGCCATGAAAATAGTTACCCCTACCCTCCAGAATTACGTACCGACATACCACCAGGCCTCCCCTGGAATTACGTACCGTATACCACCGGGCATCCCGATACTCCCGGGGCATCGTCGGCTCATACCTCCGACGGTTTGTTACTATCCCAATTTACATTTATACATGTATCTCAATTTCAACATGGCATTTGATGCTATAATGCCAATGATTGGAATCAGCCCTTTTTAAAATCATATAATATGCATTGGGAAAAATATTATTTGATGCAATGGTTTTGAGAAACTTCATTAAATTCATGAAAATCCATAAATCTTTTGATGTTATATGATATGCATGAATGTCACCACATCATTGCACGAATGATAATCCAAGATATCACAATTTATCTAGCAAATCAATAACCTGTAAATAGAACAGCTTTTCAACTTAAACAGAATGCGTGTTGTTTATGAAAAATTCTGGAAAATTAGTAAATGATGGAAATTAATTCTGAAAATTTAACACATTGTAGATAAGATCTAAGAAAACACATTTCATACAGAACACCATATCAAACAAGGCTTCACAGAATACGTACAGGTCCATGCATCACCCAAAAAGGGTTTTAACATCATCCATGCACAGTTTTGAAATTTTTTTTGATTAAACCCTTAAATAAACTCAGAAAATTCTGACATTTGGACACGCTGTATTTAAGACCTAGATGTACAAGTTTCATGAAGAAATTGTAATCCAATCCGTTCTGGATTAAAAGATAGAATCGATTTACTTCTCCTATTCTCAGTATCGTTTTCCAGATCTACCTGTGTGGAAGAAAAATTCGTTTCCTTAGTGATTACTGGTCCATTCACTCTGAAATTTCAGTATGTTATTCCTCAGAATATTACCTACAACTTTCATTAAGGAAACATGATCAAATTTTAACTGTATGATTTTATAAAAATCATGAAATCATACTAGTTCGAAGCAGCGTTTTTCCCAGATCCAGTTTCTTCAAAAGACAACCGTTTCACCGACCTATTTTTTTTCATTTCCTCTAAATTTTTGATATTTTCTATCTCAAGAAGTATTCTACAACTTTCATTAAGAGACCAAAGTGATATTTTCACAAGAAGGTTACTTTACAGACCATGAAACCACTGAAGGTCTGCACAACGAATTCCAGATCTAATCTCTCCAAAGAAAAATCATTTCACTGACCATTTCTTGTTCGTTTTGCCTCAAATTTTAGTATGTTGTTCATCAAGGTGTTCTATACAACTTTAATGAAGAAATAAAAGCAAGATTCTGACTAAAAACTCACATGAAACACACAAAATTATCAAGAGGTCAACAAAACAGTTTCCAGATCTAATGTTTTCGTAGAAAAAGGGTTTCACCCCTCAATACTTGTCCATTTTGTCTCAAAGTTTAGTATGTTATACTCCAAGATGTTCTATACAACTTTCATGAAGAGGTCGAAATAAGATTCCAACTAAATGGTCATATGCAACACACAAACTCGCGGACGGTTGGACTGGTCTTTCCGAAATCAGCATGCATGACCAACGAATCTCTCTTCAAAGCTCCAAAATCTCATCCCATCTACCACAACCAAAACTTACCATCTACTACACACACACAGCAATGCAAAGAGTAGGTTTTAGGACTTCACTTGCCTTAGATTCAAGCACAAAACAACAGCAAACAGAGGCAAAGCAGCAACGAATGGTGGACGAACTCTCTTCCTTCTTCTTTGCACGGCCTCCTCCTCCTCTCTCGGTTTCCCTTTCTCACTCTCTCGACAGCTTTCTCTCCCTTTCTCTTTCTCTCACTCACTCCGCCCACTCTCCCTCTCTTTTCTTTCCTCTTGCAATGATTTGAAATCATTAGATTGCATGCAAATGCCACTTGGCCAAACCCCTTAGCCACTTGGCATTTTTCCCATGCAAGATGACACTTGGTAAGTCTCCTAAGCCACTTGTCAATTCTCTCATGGAAGGTTAATGGGCTTTAGTTTTTTTTTGGGCCGGCCTTGGGCCTTCATGGGCCGGTCGAATGGGGGGCTGGCGTGGGCTGGTTGGACGGGCTAGCTTGGCCTAAGAATTTCGGCCCACTAACCTTTTAATAATCTATTAACATTTTCCACTTAAATAAATACCTAACTTGCAAAAATAATAAGGCCATAAAACTTGTAGTCACAAATCCATAAATTCCAATTTATAATACACATGGCCAATGATAGAATTTTCTTTCTTATCACATAATTCTCCCCTCCTTAGAGAATTTCGTCCTCGAAATTAGACATCACTTATGTCTCTTCAAACAAGTGAGGGTACATTTCCCTCATCTCGTTTGCACTCTCCCATGTGGCTTCCTCCACATCATGATATCACCAAACTATCTTAACCAATGGAATTCTCTTGGTCCTAAGAATTTGTTCCTTTCGATCCAGTACTTGCACAGGCTCTTCAATGTTCCTCACTTTCTCATCCATTTTGATGGCTTCATGATCGAGTATGTGACCAGGATCTGGCTGATACTTCCTCAGCCATGCCTGTACTTTCCTGAAAGCTATTGTTATACACAAATTCTACCAGGTATAACTTTTCATCCCAACTTCCATTAAGTCAATGATGCAATCTCTTAACATGTCCTCTAATGCTTGGATCACTCTTTTCGTTTGTCCATCCATCTGTAGATGAAAAGCAGTACCAAATGGGAGCTTCGTCCCTAAGGCGGTTTGAAAACTTCACCAAAGGTTGGAAGTAAATCTTGAGTCTCGATTCGATGTGACAATTATAGGAACACCATGTAAGCGTACCACTTGGCTTACACATAAATCAGCAAATTTATCCATCGGATAATCTACGCTAACTACTAGGAAATGGGTAGACTTAGTCAAGCGATCTACTATCACCTAGATAGAGTCGTGGCCACTTGATGTCCTCGGTAATCCTTGCACAAAATCCATTGTCACATGATCTCATTTCCATTCTGGTATATCTAACGGTCTCAATTGAACACACCATTTAGCTGAATCATTCCTATACCTTTGTCACCATCAATTCAAGCCTAGAACCATCAAAATCGACACCATTAACAACTCATCTAGTTCGGTCCAACAAAGACATTCACTACGCTTTCACTGCAACATAGATTCAAGCCTAAGATATAGCATCATTACTTTGATTCAAATATCGATAGTCCACCAAGACTAATTCAATTTCAAAGATCGACAATCCACCAAAATAAAACTTGTCTAGTTTCCATCAAGTATATCTCATGTCTCATCCTAAAGGATTATCACTTAGACTAATCACTCATCAAATCCATAATTTGAACTTCCACCATTTCACCTTGGAAAGACTATAACCACAATTGATTATATCCACTAATTCCACAAAACCTTCTCAAACTGAGATCATCACCTAAAATTAAAAGTTGACCACCATCGATCAAACCTATTATTCCGTCATATAAACCTCAAATAATTCCATGTCTCATATAACCACTCAAACTCATGACTTCCAAGATCATTCTATACATACTAAATGCTTCCATGTAATGCATCAAGACTTCCAATGAAGGGGACGGCAATGCGCCTAGGATTGGGACGGCCTAAGAGTTGTTTGTTGACATTTCCACATGTGCATGATAACAAGATAAAAAGAAATGAGACAGCAATGTGCCTAGGATGTTGCAAAATAACCAGTAGCTCAACCTCTGAGTAAAGGGGATTGTGACATTACTTCTCAAGTAACACAAAGTTTTTAATGGAGATGGAAGAGTGCAAGGTACTAGAAGTGGATTGGGGAATTTGTGTATGCTTGGCTTTTCTCATTCCCCGACTTGGATTGCGTCCTCATCCGAGTTTTCTTGTTCGTGTCATGAGCACATGCTATATCCAATAGAAAATGCCCCTGTTGTCCTATTTGTTGAAGTGCTCGAGATCTGGTCTTTTGGTTCTTGTGTTGTTTGATTAAGCTTTTGGTCAAATATCAAAATTTGGTCCTAAAAGATGTTAGTTCCATGAGATATGTTGACTGAAAGAATCCACAACTTTCATGCGTATTAGCTATTTCGGTGAAAATGATTTTTATCCCTAGCCCTTAAAGCAAACCTATGTAGATTGTATGTCCATTGAACTTTGGTGGATTCAAGGCACGTTTCGTTAGGAGCTATTCTCAGAGCATGTCATTCAAGTTCATGAACAATGGAGCTTCGGTGTATTGACTCCAAATTGATGAAAATTTTCTCACTTTAATTGATCAAAACTCTTGTCATACGTTTGAGTTGGATCCAAACATTTTTTCAAGGTTGAACAGCAGATAGGATAATCCAACAACGAGAAACTTGTTAAGTCCATTTGGAACTCTATTAGCTTAGATAGTTCGTTAGGAATAGCTACTTTTAATTACAAACAAGAATTCGGAGTCAACAATAGTTGTCAAGGCCTTCTTTGTAATTCTGAGTAGTTGCTAAATAGTTTCTATGTTTTAATTGTTTAAATTATATGAGAATAATAGCATTTTGTAATTTACTATATTTAAATGGCCTACTTCTACTTAAAACTTGGGTGTTTATCTCTTCTTCAATTACTTTTTTCTTATAAGTTCATCTTTTTTTTTTTTTTTTTGGTGAAAGTAATAAATATATTGAGCTTAAACCAACCTATACAAAAGGAGACCCCCGCACCAAAACTTACACTCAAAATGAGAAGGATTCATAGTGAGTGGAATCGGGTCGAAAAAGAAAGCCACCACAAAGGCTCAAACAGCCAACCTAGTGACAGACACTACAAAAAATAGCCCAACCAAGGCAGTACAAGCAAACAAACGGCACCAAAAGGAGACAAAGGAACAGGACAGACGGAGGCGGATCACCCCACGAGCATCATACGAACCCCAACTAAGGCAACCGTGGCTCTAGCACCATTTGGCAACAGCTCCTGCAAAAGAGAGGGGAGAATGGTCCAAACGTCAAGAATACCCGCCACAAGGAAGTATAGCAGACCGTCCACAACAGCAGGAAACAGTAAGAGTTACATTAGGGCTCGGAGCCTCCTGAAGAGAAGATAATCGAGTCAATACCCCAACTGTGTTGAAGCCTTCTATTCCTTGTAGTATCCTCCACATTCTTGAAAGTCACAACCTTGTCTCTGATGACTTTAAGGAGGTGGTTTTTCAAGGCCGGAATTGCAAGGGATTCCTCTCTAAATAGAATATTATTCCAGCTTTTCCAAATGATATGACAAAGGGCTCCGAAGGAGAAACGAGCGATGCATTTCCGGAAATCTTTACCCAAGAGCAAATCTATAACCCAATCGACGTTCTCCCTCCATGATCGGTTGCGCCATGGAAGATTGCATCTAGCCGCCCAAAAGAAGGCAAGGCTAGCAGTGATGTGACATCCAAAAAATAAGTGATCAATGGAATCCGGCGTTATAAGTTCATCTTTTATGATACAGGTCACGAAAATGCTATACTATAACAGGCCTATCATAAGCTCAAAAAGTGATAGGAGGAACTCTACAAGTGCTCCAATTTGGTGCAAGCTTCAATTGTATGAGGCAGATATTAGGCAGGGGAAGCCAAAATCGCAGAACTTGATAATTGCAGAGAGGTTGATGAACAGAGGTCATTGCGAATGTTAGAGATGATCATGGAATGGAGGTGAGGTTGATGAGCACTATGGTCCTCACAGGCGTTAGAGATGATCATGGAGTGAAGGCGAGGCTCACACCGAACAAAGAGGACCGATACCAAGAACTGTTGGAATTTACTCACTTGTGCCCTTGTGTCATGGAATGGTCACTAGAATATTTATGTTACAATGGGTATCTATAGAAACTTTTTCTTCACTTTTGTTGATCTACTTTTGGTTTGTGATAAGTTGGTGATCCAACCAATGATAATAGGTGTTCAACTGTGAATTTATGTAAACTACACTCCTCGCTTCCAGTGGAATTACATGTGCAATATTTATTCGTGTTTGTCTTGATTGACTTTACTCATACTTGTGATATAAATGTACTTGTTTGTATCATCACTTGATTAAGATTTCCCTACGGGTTATTGAGAAGTGTTTAACCATGCCCATGCCTATTCTGTGCTATGCTCATGAATTAAGCAAGCCTTTGGCATATTAAAAAAAAAAGTGGAAGATTCTCAATAATTTGTAAATATGTTTCTTTTACATTACTCCTAGTGCAAAAATATTTAAGTTACAATCATTTCTTCTTTTAAACAAATTAAAATTAAAAAACTTAAGTTAATCACACCAAAGGACCTTTCGAATATGTATTTACCAAACAACATTTTTCCAAAGTTTCTTCCCAAGGTACATTTCAATTATAATTTACCAAATAGTCTTTGCATTTCACTAAATCTCTTTAAATTAAAGGCCTTTACATTTCCCTAAAGACTTTCCCTAAAAGTCAAACCAAACTCAGCCATAGTCTGGTCAAGCTACCATTTGGTGCAAGTCGTGGACCGGATTGGGATAACGAATCCGCCAGGATGCGTGGAATAAGGCCCTGACGCAATTGACGCAGAATGCATCTCTGAGAATAAGGTGAAGGGCCTAGCCGACATGTATCTTAAGCTCCAAAGCCCAAGTTGGACAACCGCAGCGGGCACTTCAAGGATCATAGTCCAAAAGAAGCTGAAAAGAAAGGAGCGGAGATCGGAGCAAGAGATGAGGGAAAAATTTGAGCGGGGAATACTAGAAGCAACCCACGACATGTCGGATTTGGCTCGCGAGATGTTGATGACAGAAATGGAAATGGATAAGCCGAAGAAAGATATCATCAACAGTGCAATGAGGGCCGAAATAAAGGAATTTCTGGGTGAGCCTGTCGATGTAGGAAAAGAGAATGTCGAGAGCCAGTGATGGTTGATTAGCACTTCCATCATGTCTCTATAAACATTTCGTCAAATGTACGTAACCTTGCGCCGTGTGTTTATGACAGTATTATGTATTAAGCTTTTGAATCTTGTCCTTGATTCTCATCCCTCAGCAGTGTTGAAGAGAGTTCTGCTTGATCTTGTTTCCTCTAATCCACAATTCAACTGTTCATAGGTCATGTATTTTGCCCTTAAATAAACATTGCTGGCAAGAGAGAAAATCTACGGAAAAAGCTTTTGGCGGTACAAGCTGCTCAGGCTTAACCGTTGAACTAGCAGATTATGAACAAGAAATAGAACCACAAGAAAATCGTTAGGAGAGAGATAACAACTTTGTTATGCACATAAATATGTTCACACTCCTAGCTAGAGAGAAAATCGTTATAAAAATGGACTATCTACATACTTTGTTGTCCGTATTATACACAGTGTTCACGACTAGTTTATTTGAGCATGTTAAAATATTTAAATATTAAGCCCTGCTTTAATCAAACAATCTAAACTTTTGCAGCAGTTGGCAATGACCTATAAAATTTCATTATATATGAATAGTAGATGCCGAGTTCAAATCCCTATTTGTCTTTCTAGTTATACATTTTCATGGTTTAAATTTAGGCCAAAATTCAGCCTGCACGAGGGCTTAAACTCTTTTAATAATCGACGGTGTCACATAAAATCTCACAAAGTAAATGCTGGGGTGTAATGAGCTTAACTTGTATTTTAATCAAGCCCTAAGAGGTCATTCACCATATCAAGAGAAGAGTCTAGGATCATAAAATCAAAGACTTAAACAACGCGAACATTATTATTACCAACAAAATGAAGTTGAATCATCTTACTATTTATGATTAGTCGGCAATGGGCTCTCCGCTTGCTAACTAAAGGGATAATGATAAGTGATTCCTGAATTTTGGCACAATATACCATGTCATTCCTAAAATTTTAATTTGCTCAATGGGATCTCTAAATTTTAACTTAACGTGCAAGTTATGGAAATTTGATGGACTAAATTAAATAATCTGAAAGACTAGAGGCTGGATTAGACATTTATGAATTGTTTAGATAGCATGTCAAACAAATCAAAAAATTGAAATATCACATGGCAACATTAAGCCAAAGTCTTTCATCTTTTCTGTATGCATGCTGATATGAGCTGTGTTGAACAACAAAATAGGGTCCATTTATTTGAGGGAAAATCATTTCTAAGAAATTGTTTTCCGACTTTCTAGTATTTGAATAAGGGAAAATTCCAAATAAGTGTCCTAATTTTCTCAAATAAAAGCTTAAAAGTAGACCTCATGTCAAATAAGAATTCGAAAGTAGCCATATTAGTTTCAAAGAAACACTTGACTAAAATGTCCTTTGATGGACCAAAATATTGAGATCCTTATTTAAAATTGCCATGGGGCTCTTATTTAACATAATGTCTAATTCGGTCTCTCATTTAAGAAAATGATAATATTTCAAGTTCTTATTTAGAATTTTTCCTTTTGATAGTGGAAAACTAATTGAATTACGGAAAATGTCTTTGATGGACGGAAAACAACAAGCTTAGAATGAGGGGAAAACAACTTTTATCCTTGTCAGAAAAGAAATTGCTTCCCAAAACCACCAAATTGATGGAAATGAACTGTTCCCTTCAAAAATGATTTCCACGGAAAATGCTATCCTGCATCATAAAATTCTCAACGAAACAAATGCACCCGGGATAATATTCAAATTCGTTCTGGCCCAGCCCGGTTGATTCCCTCCTCTCATCTCAAGGTCTAAGGTCGGCAGCCCTAGCCACGGAAGGAAGGACGGTAAAAAAGACCAGCAAATTTTCGAACTTTTTACCCCCGCGGAAGGGTGGGGAGCGTCCCAGCGGCGGGCTCACCCTGTACCCTCGCCCGAACAGGTCTGACAACGAGCTTCAAATTTCCGGAGGGAAAACAAAGAGCTCGACCTTCCACGCCATCCCCTGCATTTTTTTCAAACACGGGATTTTCCAATTCAAAAAGGCCAGGAGGGGGAGCGTTTGAATTCCCTCCCGTCGCTTTCCTTTTCCCTCATTTTCCCATCCAACCAAACAGTCCAAATCCCCGGAAGAAAAAAAGCTAACGTCCACCGCAAGCTTCCCTCTCTCTCTCTCTCCCCCTCTGCTGCATGCTTTTCAAATTACGCTCTCTCAGACGAATAAGACAAACGCGAATTCCCTGCTCCACGCTCTGAAACGTCGCAGCGCGCAGGGACGTGTGGGCTTCTACGGCCGATCCCTTCACGCTTCGCTATTCGCCGCACGGAGTTTGGCTGCGACGCCTGTTCTCAGGGTAGGAACTCGGGAAGCCTTTGCCTCCTCCCCCTCTGTCACGCCCCAATCCTCGAGAGTGCACCCATCTCAGCTTGGTCGATTAAATAGTTACGTCCCGGGATGCATTGCCAACCCATTCATTTTAATATGCAAGCGAAAGCATATAAATAATTCCCTAGACAATAAAACAATGGAATAGAAAAGTAGGGCCACAATTTTTGAACCTGAAAACCAACAACCACACTTATATACATATACAACAACTAAGTTATATATACATATAATACGAACTATCAAGTCAAGTCCTACTCAAAGCTAGTTAGAAAGAAATGTCGGCAAATAGGGGTAGGGGTTTCCAATCTACTCCGAATCATCTTCATCCTCGATCTCTCCTTCTTCCACACTCTAGTTGGAGCCTACTGACGAGTATACCGAAGAATATGGATCATCAATGTGACATCCCAAATTTTCAATTTTGTTTTCTTCTGAATGAATCGGGCATTTCTTTGACGCGCCTATAGGGCTATTCTCAGAACTGAACATTCTTGAGATAACTAGACTAACTGGGGAAATTATTAAGGAATTTTTAAGGCAATAGACTTGAGAACTTGATCAAAAATCGGCTTCTCGACCGTGTTTATCTTTAGAGGCCATTACGGCACAGTTAAAAATCGATTTGAAATCAGAGATAGACTGAATCGACAGAGATATGTGGCTAATCGTGGGTGACACCACTAAATTAGAAAATTCTCGTCGACCGGCTTTAGACTGATTTTCTTATTGTTTTGGTACCTTGTGTCCGTATTTGGATCCTTGAGATTTTCACGACAATCGAGAGTCACCAATGAGTCGAGTGGGTTCATAGTGGCTCGAAGAAAATCGACCATGGGTCATTCGTACTTAAAAGTTTCTAAAAGCTATCTGGTAACCTAGGTCACGCTAAAAACACGCCAAGTCGAAATTAACCATGAATTAAAATCCGATTTCAGAAATTGAAGTTTCAGTCATGTCACAATAAATTCTAAGAGTGTCAACTCAGTCTCATAAGATTTTTTAGAGATTCTGAGATTTTTATGGAAAGTCGATTCGGACGTAGCGGAAAATCAACAGAAATTCAAACCGGCCGAATTGAAGAGATTTTCGACTTTCAATCTAAGCTATAAGGTGAAAGGGACCTATAGAAAATACGTAGACTTTTTCTACATCAAATTGGACATCGAATTTGGGAAATTGTTGAAGAAATAGATGTCCCGAAAAAATTGTGAAATTCGGATTTGAAGGAGGGCAACATTAATTTGGACTTTAAATTGATTTATTGGTGGAATATTGTGCTTGAAAGTGATTGAGAGACATAGGGGATGAGATTGCGGGCTTGTGGGGCCAAAGCATTCAATGTAATGGCTAAGGATTATCTAAGTTCACCCTCCTCTTAGCTGACTTCTCCTTTACGTGCGCTCCATCTTCGGTCTTCATCATCGCTCGCCAATCTCCCCCTATGCAACTTCATCTCTCTCTACCTCTCGTTGTTGCTTCAGCCCGAGAGCCCACCGACCGGCCCACAACAAATGAAGCAGCTTCACGTGTGACGTCCCTTGCGGTTGCCTCGTCCAGCGCGCGTCCACGAAGTCCACCGAAGCCACCGAAGGAGCTGCCCTCGTCCGTTTCCTCTCAACGCGTGTCTCTCTTGGCCCAAGTGAAGCTGCTCCTCCATCAAGTGTCTTCTGCCAGGCGTCCTCTTCAGTCAACAACCGGAAGCACTAAAGCCTCTTTGTTGACCAAACAACACACGTGAATGTCTCCACCAGCTCAACGCCAGCAAGACCGAAGTCCATCGTCTTCATCCAAGTCTCCACGCGTCCCCTGCTGGTCAAACGAAGCTGCCCCTTCTTGCCGATTGTTGACCATCATCTCTGCCACCACTTCACGTTTCGCTGCCCTCTCTCATGCCTCAACGTGACCGAAGCCAGCTGGCTTTGTTCGCGAGGTCTTCCACGAAGCAAATCCGTGGGCCGCGTTTACCCCAGATCAGCCACCAAAGCTGCTTCTGTCTTCAGTCCAGCAGCCTAGTAGTTGGGCCATTAAAGCCCACGGTTTGGGCCTTCTTCTTCTTCAGCCCGTGAAGCCAGCAAAGTTCAAATCCAACAGCCCACTTGGCAAGCCCAATTCTAGCAATTAAATTTCAAGCCCAGCAAAGCCATCACCTTCGGCCCAATTGCAATCAAAACCTGTGAATTCAGCTCCGAAGCCCAGCAAAATTAGAGGCCCGCAAGGACAGCCCATTCAAGCCCCGTTCTGTCAAGTGAAGCCCGGTCCAGTACAAGACAAATCTCAGTTGGGCTGAGATTTGTTGGGCCCAAGTTTAAGGCTCGGTCCAAGCCCGCCGGTGTCGGCAAAAACCCAATTTCGGCCACTGTCGCGTTGCCATCGCGGTGATTTGGTGCTCGCTTTTAATCAAGTGAGTTTTACTCGCTAATGTTTTCTTAGTTTGCTAAGTATGCTTAGGGGTTGGTTAGATTTAATTAAATGCAATTAGGTGGTTAGATTAGTTTAGATCAATTAAATTAGAGACTTAATGATGCATGTTAGGTGGTTAGAAATAGACATTAGCAAGTAGGCATGCCATGTTATTTATGGAACGAGTCTTGTTAATTTTCCGGGCTCGTCTCGGCGTCCAATTCGGCATTACGGGCCTAAATTGGATGTTTTATAATTATTTATTTAATTTTCCAAATTAATTATTTAATTATTTATTTTTTCGGAAATTCAACTGGGATGACCGGTGACCGGAATTTCGTGCTAATCGTCGTGGTGCAGTCCGTTTACTTATTTGAGCTTTATTTGGTGCTAAAGTAATTTATGAGTGATTTTAAGATTCATTTCTAAATTAGATCTTGAAAGGGTCGGGTGGGACCGTAAAGCAACTAAATCTAAGAAAGTTGCTTGGTGTGGGATGAATGACCTAGAAATGGTCCAACGGACATGAAATCAACTAGGTCTATTTGATCGATGCTTCGATCGGTGATGTGATTGTTTGAGTACCTATTGAACTGTACTAATATGCAGATGGAATCTGAGGCCAAGGTAAGTCCTCTAACTTGTGCTGTGCTTAGGCAACCGAGTAGTGTATTGGTTTACTAATTGAGTCTTAGGCGGTAGAACTCGCTGAAACGTGGTCTCATTGGTTCTTGAATAACCATTTCAGGACCCTGAGGAGAAGCTAAGGAGGAGGAACCTGAAGGGGAGAAAGACTTTTGAAGAAGAAGATGATCTAGAGAGTGATCTTGAGTATAACCCGGATGTGGATTGAGATCCCATCCTTTTTGTAAACCCTATCTTAGTGTAGATAGGTGTGAGACAAGTATGCTGTGAATAGTATTGTAAATATACTATGAGTTGTGCTGTTAATAAAAGTAAATAATTATGAATTTCAATAAGAAAAGAATATGGCCTGCTTTTCTATCTCATTGTTTTATTGTCTGGGGATTTTTAACTGCTTCCGCATTCGCATAAGTAACAAAAAGGGTCGGCGATACTTAGTCCTGGGATATCGCACTTTAAAATCGACCAAGCAAGAAGGATGGGCGCGTCCCCGAGGATTGATGCGTGACATCCCTTTTTTGTGGTATCAGAGCCTAGTTCAAGATTGGAATGATAAGGAGCGTTGACCATCGGATAGTTTGTAGGAAATGCCTTTAAATTCATGCTGGTGCATGTCTGTGTTAGCTGAGTGCTAAAATTGCTTGTTGTTTGGATCGCTCCGTTTCTAGTTCGGTGTTGAATTGGAAGCAGGTGTTAGTTGAGTAAAGCTATACTATGAGCGATCAAGAGCTGAGAACTCTTGTAAAGAGGACCAGTAGGGCCGTTATTCGGGGTAGAGCTCCGACTCGTGTCGGGACCCGAGGCGAACGTGGTCGAGCGCCAGCACAGGCTAACGTGAGTGGAGTGATTCCACCTGTTGTAGATGCTGGGGTAGCAGCCCCTAATGATTCCAAGTTGGATGGGATCTTGCGTGTTCTGGAAGTAATGGGTACGAGAATGGATCAGCAAGCCGCTACAGTTGAAGCCGCCGCTTAGGCCGCCGCCACTGCCGCAGCTGCCACTACTACTTAAGTCGCCCCTGTCGCTGCACCTGCAGTTGCACCTGCCATCGCCCCTGCTGAAATACAACCAGGAGTTGAGGCCGCTGGGAGGCCGATTCACCATTTAGTGGATCAGTTCTTAAAAATGAATCCGTCGAAATTCATTGGTACCGGAGACCCTAAGGCCACGTCTCTGTGGGTACAGGATTTGGAGAAGGCATTTGCACTTCTGATGTGCAATGAGGAGGAAAATGTGTTACTAGCTATGCACCAACTTCAAGGTAACGCCAATATATGGTGGAGAGCCGCCAAGGATATAGTGTTCCCGGAAGGTGTGGTCCAAGTGTGGGACACATTCCTCAGAGCTTTTAATGATTAGTACTTTTCGAGTACTGCTCGAGAACAAAAGATAGAGGAGTTCCAGCGTCTCCACCAAAGGAGCATGACAGTTGACCAATATGGGGTCAAGTTCGCAGAACTGTCACAATATGCTCCTAAACTGATAGAAGAGCCTGAAGAGAAAGCTCGGAAGTTCAAAAGCAGTCTTCGTGCGGAATTGAAACAACCTCTGCTACCATGGGACTTGAAAGATTATAGAGATGTTTATCGTCGAGCCCAGATGATAGAGCGAGGATTGAATGAACAAGCTGCCTCGTTGGGGTCGAGATTTGGTGTTAACTAGGAAGCGATTAGGCAAGGGAAGAGGCCGATGTCAGGGAATAGATTCCAAGGTTCGCCTAGCAAGAAGGGTAGATTTGGTAGGTCGATGGCTGACAGAATGGGACCGTGTCGCCTTTGTGGGAGATGACATGGGTCAGCACTGTGTCCAACTAGGATGGGTGCATGTTACGAATGTGGCCAACAAGGCCACATAGTTAGATATTGTCTTAAGAAGCCAAGGGGACAACCGCAGCTACCACCACCACTGCCACAAGGACAGATCGGAGGGTATGCCCCTCAGAACGTGCCATAGGGAGGATAGCTAAGGCCTCAAGTTTAGGGTACCATGTACGCAATTATGCAAGGTCAGGCAGAAGCTGCGCCTAACGTGATCACAGGTACGGTCTCGCTCAACGACCAACCTACTTATACTTTGTTTGATTCGGGAGCAACCCATTCCTTCATTGCTGAGCAATATGTTAGGATGCTATCGTTGAGTCCTGTATTATTGGAGTTGGCAATTTGCATATCTACACCCTTGAAAGATAAAGTTATTGCTGCTTTGGGATGTTCGGGGTGCAAGTTAGCGATTGGTGAGCGAGTGGGGAAAATTGACTTGTTAGTCCTAGCCATGTATGATTTTACTTTGATAATTGGCATGGACTGGCTCACTAATCAACGAGCTAAAATGGACTACTATCGTAACGCGATTCAGTTTGACCCGTTAGGGGGTAAGAGCTTCGAGTTTGTTAGGAATCGAGAAGGACCCTCGATTGTCCTGATGTCGTCGCAAAAGACAACTCGTCTATTAGACGAGGGTTGTCGAGGGTACCTGGTAACTGTCGTGGATATGACAGTTGAGGAACTGAAAATGGAAGATATTGCAGTGGTTCAGGAGTTTCTAGATGTCTTTCCAAAGAAATTGCCAAGGTTACCGCCAGAAAGAGAGATTGAATTTATAATTGAATTAGCACCAGGGACAGAACCGATTTCAAAGGCACCTTACCAGATGGTGTTATCTGAGTTGAAGGAACTGAAGGTGCAGATGCAAGAGTTACTGGATAAAGGATTTATTCGCCCTAGTGCATCACCTTGGGGAGCACCAGTTCTGTTCGTTAAGAAGAAAGATGGTTCATTGCGTCTATGCATCAACTATCGATAACTCAACCAGGTAACCATTAAGAATAAGTATCCCCTCCCAAGGATCGATGATCTATTCGATCAGCTTCAAGGAGTGTCAATATTCTCAAAGATTTACTTAAGAACAGGATACCATTAGCTAAGAATTAAGAAGGAGGACATTCCTAAGTTAGCATTTTGTACTCGGTATGGTCACTATGAGTTCACAGTGATGCCATTCGGGTTGACAAATGCTTCAGCTGCCTTTATGGATTTGATGAATAGAGTGTTCAAGGAATATTTGGATCAGTTTGTGACAGTGTTTATTGATGATATCTTGGTCTATTCAAGAAGTGATGAGGAGCATGAGAATCATCTAAGATTAGTGCTCCAGACCTTAAGAACTCACCAACTGTATGCTAAGTTTAGCAAATGCGAATTTTGGTTGACTTGTGTGGTGTTCTTAGGTCATGTGATTTCCGGAGAAGGAATCTCCATCGACCCGAGCAAGATAGAAGCCGTGATCAAGTGGCCAAGACCGACTATAATGACAGAGATAAGAAGTTTTATGGGTTTGACAGGGTATTACAGATGGTTTGTGGAAGGTTTCTCATCATTAGCCTCGCCTCTGACAAAGCTCACGAAGAAAGAAGAGAAATTTGTATGGTCAGACAAGTGTGAATGTAGTTTTTAAGAGCTGAAGGAAAAACTGACTACCGCATCAGTGTTGACAATTCCATCTGGTTCTGGAGGATTCGAGATCTATAGTGATGCGTCATTCAAGGGATTAGGTTGCATATTGATGCAACATGGTAGAGTTGTTGCATACGCTTCCCGTCAGTTGAGACCTCATGAATTGAACTATCCGACGCATGACTTAGAACTCGCAGCCATCATATTTGCATTGAAAATTTGGAGGCACTACTTGTGCAGGGAAAAGTTTCAAATCTTCACGGACCATCAGAGTCTCAAGTATCTATCCTCTCAGAATGAGTTGAACACGAGACAGCGCAAATGGATGTAATTGCTGAAAGACTACGATTGTGATATTTTATATCACCCAGGAAAGGCGAACAAGGTCGTCGATGCTTTAAGTAGAAAGTCTTCAGTGGCTTATATAATGATTAAGGAATGGAACTTAATCGAGAGAGCTCGGGATTCGATATTCAAATTTGAGGTAGGCCACCTCTTGAGTTTTATGGCCACCCTCAGAATTGAACTAGATGTCCAGATTAGAATCAAACAACTCCAACCGACAGACCCAGATGTACAGAGAATTCTTCAGGAAGACACAGAGAAAAGAAAGGCTAATTTTCATATCACTGATGACGAGACACTAAGGTTCCAAGGACATTTGGGTCTACCTGACGATGTAAAGCTTAGAGAAGAAATTTTATCTGAAGCACATCGTAGTAGTTATAGCATTCATCCCGGAAGCACTAAGATGTATTAGAATCTGCGTCAACACTATTGGTGGTCAGGTATGAAGGCAGATATCGCCAAACATGTGGCCAGGTGTTTGACATGTCAACAAGTAAAAGCTCAGCATTGCAAGCCAGGAGGACTTCTGCAACCTCTCGCGATCCCAGAATGGAAATGGGAGCATATCACGATAGACTTCGTGACTGGACTACCAAGAAGTCAGAGAGGGAATGATTCGATCTGGGTAGTAGTTGACAGACTGACAAAGTCAGCTCACTTCATTGCAGTTTGAAAGGACCTTAGTCTAGATAGGCATGCAGACCTGTACGTGCGTCAGGTGGTTTGAATGTATGAAGTGCCGGTTACGATAACGTCAGATAGAGACTCGAGGTTTACAGCTGCTTTTTGGAAAAGCTTGCAGAGTGCTCTTGGTACAAAGCTTTAGTACAGTACAGCTTATCATCCTCAGACGGATGGCCAGTCTGAGAGAACAATTTAGACCTTCGAGGACATGCTGAGAGCTTGTGTAATAGATTTCAAAGGAAGTTGGGAAGATCAGCTTTATCTAGGGGAGTTCGCCTACAATAATAGTTATCAGTAGAGCATCTAGATGGCTCCATTTGAAGCATTGTGTGGCAAAGCATGCAGAACACCAGTGTGTTGGGATGAAGTTGGGGAAAGGAAGATAACAGGCCCAGAGTTGGTTCAGCAGTCAGTAGATGCCGTGGCAGTGATCAGAGGCAGATTAAAGATAGCACAAAGTAGATAGAAAAGTTACGCAGACAAGCGCTAGAGGTCATTGGAATTCCAAGTTGGTGATCACGTTTTTCTGAAAGTATCACCAATGAGGGGAACTTCGCGCTTTGGTAAGAAAGGCAAACTAAGTATGAGGTACGTAGGTTCGTTTGAGATTCTTGAGAGAATTGGGACCTTAGCGTCTCGTCTTGCGTTGCCGCCAAGATTGGCGCAAGTGCATGACGTCTTTCATGTGTCAATGTTAAGGAAGTACGAGCCTGACCTGACCCACGTGCTCAATTTCGAGGAATTGGACATGGATGACCGTGTGTCATACGTTGAAAGCCCGGTTCAGATTATCAATCGCAAAGAGCAAGTTCTTCGTACAAAGACCATTTCGTTGGTCAAAGTGGTCTGGCAACACCACAGTACAGAAGGAGCGACATGGGAGACTAAAGAGTAAATGAGAGAATTGTACCTCCGCCTTTTTTATCAAGTCTTGTAAGGTTTAAATTTCGAGGACAAAATTTTTATAAGAGGGGAAGAGTTGTGACATCCAAAATTTTCAATTATGTTTTCTTCTTATTGAATTGAGCATTTCATTGACGCGTCTATAGGGCTATTCTTAGAACTAATCATTCTTAAGATAACTAGACTATATGGGGAAATTATTAAGGAATTTTTAAGGCAATAGACTTGAGAACTCGATCAAGAATCGGCTTCTCGACCGTGTCTATCTTTAGAGGCCATTACGGCACATTAAAAAATCGATTTGAAATTAGAGATAGACTGAATCGACAGAGATATGTGGCTAATCGTGGGTGACACCACTAAATTAGAAAATTCTCGTTGACCGGCTCTATACTGATTTTCTTATTGTTTTGATACCCTGTGACCGTATTTGGATCCCCGAGATTTTCACGACAATCGAGAGTCACCAATGAGTCGAGTGGGTTCATAGTAGCTCGAAGAAAATCGTCCATGGGTCATTCGTACTTAAAAATTTCTGAAAGTTACCCGGTAACCTAGGTCACGCTAAAAACGCGCCAAGTCGAAATTAACCATGAATTAAAATCCGATTTCAGAAATTGAAGTTTCAGTCATGTCACAATAAATTCTAGAAGTGTTAACTCAGTCCGATAAGATTTTTCAGAGATTCAGTGATTTTTCAGAGATTCAGTGATTTTTATGGAAAGTCGATTCGGATGCCATGGAAAATCAACAGAAATTCAAATCGGCCGAATTGAAGAGATTTCAACTTTCAATCTATGCTATAAGGCGAAGGGGACCTATAGAAATTATGCAGACTGTTTCTACATCAAATTGGACGTCGAATTTGGGAAACTGTCGAAGAAATAGATGTCCCGAAAAAATTGGTGAAATTCGGATTTGAAGGAGGGCAGCATTAATTTAGACTTTAAATTGATTTATTGGTGGAATATTGTGCTTGAAAGTGACTGAGAGACATATGGGATGAGATTGTGGGCTTATGGGGCCAAAGCATTCAATGTAATGGCTAAGGATTATCTAAGTTCACTCTCCTCTTAGATGGCTTCTCCTTTACGTGCACTCCATCTTCAGTCTTCATCATCGCTCGCCAATCTCCCCCTACACAACTTCATCTCTCTCTCCCTCTCATTGTTGCTTCAGCCCGAGCCCACCGACCAGCCCACAACAAACGAACCAGCTTCACGTGTGACGTCCCTTGCGGTTGCCTCGTCCAACACGCGTCCATGAAGTCCACCGAAGCCACCGAAGGAGCTACCCTCGTCTGTTTCCTCTCAATGCGTGTCTCTCTTGGCCCAAGCGAAGCTGCTCCTCCATCAAGTGTCTTCTGCCAGGCGTCCTCCTCAGTCAACGACCGGAAGCACTGAAGCCTCTTTGTTGACCGAACAACACACGTGATCCACCAGCTCAACGCCAGCAAGACCGAAGTCCATCGTCTTCATCCAAGTCTCCACGCATCCCTTGCTGGTCAAACGAAGCTGCCCCTTCTTGCCGGTTGTTGACCATCATCTCTGCCACCACTTGACGTTTCGCTGCTCTCTCTCACCCCTCAACATGACCGAAGCCAGCTGCCTTCGTTCGCGAGGTCTTCCACGAAGCAAATCTGTGGGCCGCGTCTTCCCCAAATCAGCCACCGAAGCTACTTCTATCTTCGGTCCAGCGGCCCAGTAGTTGGGCCATTAAAGCTCACGGTTTGGGCCTTCTTCTTCTTTAGCCCGTGAAACCAGCAAAGTTTAAATCCAACAGCCCACTTGGCAAGCCCAATTCTAGCAGTTGAATTTCAAGCCCAGCGAAGCCATCACCTTCGGCCCAATTGCAATCAAGCCCTATGAATTCAACTCCGAAGCCCAGCAAAATTAGAGGCCCGTGAGGACAGCTCATTCAAGGCCCGTTCTGTCAAGTGAAGCCCAGTCCAGTACAAGACAAATCTCAGTTGGGCTGAGATTTGTTGGGCCCAAGTTTAAGGCCCGGTCAAAGCCCGCCGGTGTCGTTGAAAACCCAATTTTGGCCACTGTCGCGTCGCCATCGCGGTGATTCAGTGCCCGCTTTTAATCAAGTTAGTTTTACTCACTAATGCTTTCTTAGTTTGCTAATTATGCTTAGGGGTTGGTTAGATTTAATTAAATGCAATTAGGTGGTTAGATTGGTTTAGATCAGTTAAATTGGAGACTTAATGATGCATGTTAGGTGGTTAAAAATAGACATTAGCAAGTAGGCATGCCATGTTATTTATGGAACGAGTCTTGTTAATTTTCTGAGCTCGTCTCGGCGTCCAATTCGGCATTACGGGCCTAAATTGGATTTTTTATAATTATTTATTTAATTTTCGAAATTAATTATTTAATTATTTATTTTTTCCGAAAATTCAACGGGATGGCGGTGACCGGAATTTCGTGTTGATCGTCGTGGTGTAGTCCATTTATTTATTCGAGCTTTATTTGGTGCTAAAGTAATTTATGAGTGGTTTTAAGATTCATTTCTAAATTTGATCTTGAAAGGGTCGGGTGGGATGTAAAGCTACTAGGTCTTGAAAGGGTCGGGTGAGACCATAAAGCCACTAGATCCAGAAAGGGTTGGGTGAGACCGTAAAGCCACTAAATCTAAGAAAGTTGCTTGGTGTGGGATGAATAACCTAGAATAGGTCCGACGGACATGAAATCGACTAGGTCGATTTGATCGATGCTTCGATCGGTGATGTGATTGTTTGAGTACCTATTGAACTGTACTAATAAGCAAACGGAATCTGAGGCCAAGGTAAGTCCTCTGACTCGTGCTGTGCTTAGGCAACCTAGTAGTGTATTGGTTTACTAATCAAGTCTTAGGGGGTAGAACTCGTTGAAACGTGATCTTATTGGTTATTGAATAACCATTTCAGGACCCTGAGGCGAAGCTAAAGAGGAGGAACCTGAAGGGGAGAAAGACTTTTGAAGAAGAAGATGATCCAGAGAGGGATCTTGAGTATAACCCGGATGTGGATTGAGATCCCATCCCTTTTGTAAACCCTGTCTTAGTATAAATAGGTGTGAGACAAGTATGCTGTGAATAGTATTGTAAATATACTATGAGTTGTGCTATTAATAAAAGTAAAAAATTGTGAATTTCAATAAGAAAAGAATATGGCCTGCTTTTCTATCACATTATTTTATTATCCGGGGATTTTTAACTGCTTTTGCATGTGCATAAGTAAAGAAAGGGTCGGCAATACTTGGTCTTGGAATATCACACTTTAAAATCGACCAAGCAAGAAGGATGGGCGCGTCCCCGAGGATCGGGGCGTGACAATCAAGCTTGGGGTCCTTCACATCTACCACCAATCCACCCTTAGGGTCTGCTATATCCTTTCCAAAACTAACCTCCATCATATACAGAGGTATCACAGATTCCGGTACGGGGCCGTCCCTTTGTCCATCACTATAATGGTGATACCATGCCCTGTATTGATGGGGCACCTTTTTGCGTAAACCCGTATCAACCCAGACTATAGACTTCACCAATACATATTTTAATCCTTGAGGGTGCCCATGTATTGGAATGTGGTAACTCTGCTTTATGAATTTCTTCGATTTGCCAAAATGCTCGGGAAGAGCTAGAGGGGCTGCCATTTATGGGCTTGAAATGTTTTTCCACAACGGAGTGAGATGACGTCTCAGCAAGTTCAACTCCTTAAGACCCGACTAAGAAGAAAATAGGCCCTGAGGGTTACCTAGGCGCAACCACAAGTCAGAGGACTTACCTTAGCCTCAATTTCCTTCCTGCAAGTCAATATAATTCAAGTAAACATTTCAACCAATTGAATCGAATCATCGATCAATCGACTCAGTCGATTTCATGTCATCACGACCTTTCTTTGGTTATCTCAATCAATACTATCTATAAGTCTAATCATAGTCTAGGATTGCTCACTCTAAGCTAATAGATAGTATAGCTCACTCTAAGCTAATAGATAGTATAGCTCGCACTAAGCTGATAAGTAGTGTACTGCTCTTGCTAAGTTGACATATTAAGCCATCGGGCTAATATAGTACACTAATAATGCTCACTCTAAGCTGATAATAACATTACTCACTCTAAGCTGATAAAGTGTACTGCTCGTGCTAAGCTGACATATCAGACCTCGTAGGTTGATATAGTACACTGGTATACTGCTCTAGCTAAGATGACATATCAGAGCCCATAAAATGATATAGTATACTATCCTGACCATTTAACAAATTCATTATTTTTATCATACTCGATAAAAATACTCGTGTTTGAGTACACGGTCGGTCTTAACCAAAATACAATTTTCTTCCACTTGAAAATCCCACCATTTATTACAGTGCACAAATTCATTTTTGGCGTTGTTAACGGACACTCGGTGATTTTCCAATTAATTATTGAAATTAATTAATTTTGGTATAAATTCCCAAAAATGTAAATCACCTACAATCAATACAAATTAAAGCTCAATTAAATAAACAGATCACACCACAGCAATCAACATAAAATCCCGGTCACCGGCTATTCCGGTCTAATTTCCGGAAAATTAATAATTAATTAAATAATTATGGAAATGAATTAAATAAGTCCAATAAATAGCAAAAATGCCAACTTATGCCCGTAATGCCTAATTAAATGCCAAAACGGGCCCAGAAAATTTTCAAACCACTCTAGATAAATACTAGAGCTTGTCTAGGCCCTAATTGCACTACCTATCCACATAACATGCATCAGTAATTAATTAAATTCACTAACGCATGAACCCAAATGAATGTTAGACTAGGGATGGTGAGACAGTCTATCTCCACACACTCGACCTCCACGTCCGAAGGAAGGCCGTAAAAAAACGCCCCGCGTGACGGCAGGGAGTGACATCTTTCTAATCTAAAATGTTGGTCCCCGAAGGGGTGAGTATAGCCACTCAGCAGGTAAAGGACCCAATATACCACTCAATGCATCACACAATACAATCATAACAATCATAGCATAACACATATCATTCATGCATCCATGCGTAACTTACCTTGAAGCTATGCATATGTCATCACACCACATCTACATACATCTTCATGTAATCGTTACCATCATGTCATACATGTAGCATCATGCCATAGGTGTACATGCATCCATGCATTCACCATCATCATGTCACATATACCATCATGCCATAGGTGCACATACATCCATGCACTCATCATCATCATGTCACACATGTCATCATGCCATAGGTGCACATGCATCCATGCACTCACCATCATACATTCATGCCTACATGTACCATATCAGGCATAATTCAATTTCAATTTCCCAATTTTATTCTTTCATTTTGGGCCGCCACATTTCTCTTTCCCGGGACCAGTATTTGCATCCCACATTTATCGCTCGCACCCCAACTGGCATCGCGAGGAACCTCCGGTACAAACCTCCGGGCATCTCGTATCCCAACTGGCATCATGAGGCATCCCTTGACACAAACCTCCGAGCTTCCGGCTCCCCCACTCTCCGGGCATCTCGAAACTCCCGAGGACCCTCCGGCATTCAGCCATCTAAGGCCACCAGGCATCCGGCATTTACACTCCCTGGCCAGGCATCTCGACACTCCCGGGGCATCGTCGGCTCACACCTCCGACGGCCTTCTCACTTAGCATAGTTCACATTTACAATTATGGCTTAATTTCAACATGGTATATGATGTGTTGGCAAACAAGATCATTTTCATCATTTGGTTCATATATGCATTTCCAATCATCATCATACATGCAGCAAGATACAATTGTGGCACCCCTTGACGGCCCTCGATCCGTTAAGGTCGCCACAGTTCGCTTATCTTTTACTTTCCCTAATAACATGTCACTTTGATACCATTTCAATTGCAGCGGGTTCATACAACCATGGGGGTTTACATCTTTTATTATCGGTCCCTTGTGCAGTTCATATGGTGGAAGCACATCCATCAACTCCCTTCCTTATATTCAGAAAACGATACACACCAACTAAACATTTATAGGTAAAAGCCGTACACTTAAACAAGATGGACATCATTCATCGGTACATCAAAATGCCAATGTTTTCTTTACTTGGCTATCTTTCAAAAGATGACCAACATCTATTCCAACAGTTGTATACTTAAAGTCCATCGATCAGTGTCGGCGTCCAAAAGTTCCTTCCTTTGCTATCCTCTTCCTCGCAGTCATATCCAATCACTATATCCATCTACCAGTGGCAGTGGCAGCAGAGGTATCTTATTTAGTCTGAAATGTTATTCCCTAAAAGGGGTGAGTATAACCACTCAGCAGGTAAAGGACCCAATAAACCACTCAATGTATCACACAATACAATCATAACAATCATAGCATAACACATGTCATTCATGCATCCATGCATAACTTACCTTGAAGCCATGCATATGTCATCACACCACATGTACATACATCCTCATAGAACCTTCACCATCATGTCATACATTTACCATCATGCCATAGGTGCACATACATCCATGCACTCACCATCATCATGTCATACATGTACCATCATGCCATAGGTGCACATACATCCATGCACTCACCATCATCATGTCATACATGTACCATCATGCCATAGGTGCACATACATCCATGCACTCACCATCATCATGTCATACATGTACCATCATGCCATAGGTACACATACATCCATGCACTCATCGTCATCATGTCACATATACCATCATGCCATATGTGCATATACCACCATGCTATATGTACACATCCATGCGCATGATTCATATCATCCATGCTATTGTGTATACATCCCCATGAGATCCATTCAAGCCTTCATGATCACATTCTCAATGTCAAATAACATCAACTTACTTTCATAAGCAGATCATGCATTATGCCATATGCATACACCCATGCACATGATTCAATTTCAATATTTATCTTTCATAAGGATCTCATCATTTATCTTCCCAGGGACCAATGTTTGCATCCCTCATTTATTGCTCGCACCTAACCTGGCATCGCAATGAACCTCCGGGCATGTATTCAAAATACAACCGGGCATCTAGCACACACCTTTGGGCATCTCGTATCCCAACTAGCATCATGAGGAATCCCCCCGGCACACACCTCCAGGGCTTCCGGAATCACGTACCACCATACCACCAGGCATTCCCCCTGGAATTACGAACTGTATAGCACCGGGCATCTCGAAACTCCTGAGGACCCTCCGGGCATGCATCATGATACAACCGGGCATCCGACACAAACCTCCGGGCATGTATCATGACACAACCGGGCATCCAGCATTTACACTCCCCAGCTAGGCATCCCGACACTCCCGGGGCATCATCGGCTCACACCTCCGACAGCCTTCTCACTTATCATAGTTCATATTCACAATTATGGCTCAATTTCAACATGGCATATGATATGATGGCAAACAAGGTCATTTTCAGCATTTCATTCTTATATGCATTTCCAATCATCATCATACATGCAGCAAGATACAATCACTTATGACAATACAATCCATGGGGTTCATACAACTTAGAATAATCCATACATCATGTCTTTTTGAAATTTACCAAATTCCAGCTTGCACAATTTCGGAAAACACATAAATTAAATATCAATATGATCTTCAAAAATTATAAAATCAGAACATGTGATAGGCAAGACATAAAGGTAGCAACTCCATGAAGAACACATGCCCAAAAGAACTTCACACAAAAAGATATAGCTCACACATTCCAGCTTGCAACATTCGGATACAATCAGATCACGCAGTTCTTGAAATATTTCAATTTAAATACCCGAATGGCCTCCAAAAATTATGAAATTTTACCAGGTGATGGTCAAGACCCTAAGGTAGATTTTTCATGCAGACATCCAGACCATATTCGTCCTAGATAATTTACTATGGACGGAAGAATCTACTGCTCCTAGTACCTAACAGTCCAGTTTAGCTGTATCCGAAAAATCGAGGTTTCGCCTACTTATCTTCCTTCATTTCCTCTTAATTTTTGATATGTTTTACCTTAAGAGGTCCAATACAACTTTCATTAAGGTATCTAGGTGATATTCTCAAAGGATAGTCACCTTATAGTCCACGAAGTCGCTGGAGTCCAGTACAATACTTCCAGATCTACCGTCTTCAAATGAAAATCGTTTCACTGGGCTAAACTTGTTCATTTTACCTCAAATTTGAGTATGTTAATAATCAGGATGTTATTTACAACTTTTGTGAAGAATTCTAAGTGAAATTCTTAGTAAAAAGTGACATGCAACACACAAAACCACCAAGCGGTCGACAAAACAGTTCCAGATCTAGCGTTTTCGTAGAGGGAGGGTTTCACCCCTCACAACTCAACCATTTTATCTCAAATTTTATTATGTTATACTTTGAGATGTTTTCTACAACTTTTGTGAAGAAGTCGAAGCCAAAATCCAACTCAAAACCCACATCCAAGCCTCTACAACATTCTGGGTTAGGTGGTATAGTTGAAAACAGGATGCTATTTCAAGAACAACACACTCAAGCTTCGGATTTTACACCCTAAACGACCGAGATTCATCACGATTTCAAACACAAATGCAAGATACAACATGCAAGAGCAGAATATAGATCCCAACTTGCCTTTGTACCGAGCAAACAACGGCACATGGATGGCGAACACACGACGACGGGCGACGGACGGGTGGACGGATGGTCGGCTTCTTCCTCCTCTCTCTCGGTTCCTCACTCTCTCTCAGCAGCTCTCTCCTTCTCTCTCACTTGGACGACCCCCCCCCCCTAACCGGTCACTCTCCCTTTTTTTTCCCTTTCCTTTAATCATTGCAGCTGCATGTGGCCGCCGAAGATAGCAAATGGGGGCAGCCACACCTTGCGCAACCTCCATGCCACTTGGCAGCTCGCATGCAAGGCTTATGGGCTTCAAGGTTTGGGCCGGTGTTGGGCCTTCATGGGCCGGTCGAACCAAGGGGCTGGCGTGGGCTGGTTGGACAGGCTTTCGGGCCTAAAAAAAATCAGCCTACCCTCTCCTATTCTTATTCCATTTAACCCTTATTTAAATAAACTTCTAATTTAAACTTATAAGCCCACAAAAATTTATAATTTAAATCAATAAAATTCTAATTATAAAGTGCACCACCAAGAATAAGATTTCTATATCAATTTGCACTTTAATAAATCCTTGGGTCACTTGAAGATACGTCTCCATCCAAGCAATCATCCTTTACAATGCTCGGCCTTAAATAAATTGAAATTCGTCAACTCAATGGCTAATACAAAATCAAACGGCACTTCCATTACCTAATCATGGTTCATGGTATATCCAGGGGTTGTCATGAAATTTTGGGATGCCACAACAATCACTTATGATAATACAATTCATGGGGTCTATACAACTTAGAATAATCCATACATCATGATTTTTGAGATTTACCAAATTCCAGCTTTCACAATTTCGGAAAACATATAAATTGAATATCCATATGATCTTCAAAAATCATAAAATCAGAACATGTGATAGACAAGACATAAAGGTAGCAACTCCATGAAGAACACATGCCCAAAAGAACTTCACACAAAAAGATATAGCCCACACATCACAGCTTGCAAAATTCGGATATAATCAGATTCCGCGGTTCTTGAAATATTTCAGTTTAAATACCCAAATGACCTCCAAAAATTATGAAATTTTACCAGGTGATATTCAAGACCCTAAGGTAAATTTTTTATGAAGACATCAAGGCCAAATTCGTCCTAGATAATTTACTATGGACGGACGAAGCTACTGCTCCTAGTACCAAACAGTCCAGTTTAGCTGTCTCCGAAAAATCGAGGTTTCGCCTACTTATCTTCCTTCATTTCCTCTGAATTTTTCATATGTTTTACCTCAATAGGTCCACTACAACTTTCATTAAGGAATCTAGGTGAGATTCTCAAAGGATAGTCACCTTATAGTCTACGAAGTCGCTGGAGTCCAGTACAATACTTCCAGATCTACCGTTTTCAAATGAAAATCGTTTCACTGGGCTACACTTGTTCATTTTATCTCAAATTTGAGTATGTTAATCATCATGATGTTCTCTACAACTTTTGTGAAGAAGTCAAAGTGACATTATTAGTAAAAAGTGACATGCAACATACAAAACCACCAAGAGGTCGACAAAACAGTTCCAGATCTAGCGTTTTCGTAGAGGGAAGGTTTCACCCCTTAAAACTAAACCATTTTATCTCAAATTTTAGTACGTTATACTTTGAGATGTTTTCTACAACTTTCATGGAGAAGGTAAAGCCAAAATCCGACTCAAAATCCACATGCAAGCCTCTACAACATTCTGGGTCAGGCGGTATAGTCGAAAACAGGAAGCTATTTCAAGAACAACACACTCAAGCTTCGGATTCCACACCCTAAACGACCAAGATTCATCAAAATTTCAAACACACATGCAAGATACAACATGCAAGAGCAGAATATAGATCCCAACTTGCCTTTGTACCGAGCAAACAACGGCACACAGACGGCGAACACACGACAACGGGCGACAGACAGGCAGACGGACGGTCGGCTTCTTCCTCCTCTCTCTCGGTTCCTCACTCTCTCTTGGCAACCCTCTCTCTCTCTCTCACTTGGACGACAGTCCCCTAAACCGGCCACTCTCTCCTTTTATTCCCCCTTAATCACAATCATTAGTGTGGCATCCCAAAATTCAAGTCATCCTCTAGAGAAATTAAAGCCTATAATTAGGTAATGAAATTACCTATGGTCTATGTGTTAGCCATTAGTTTTCTTAAGGCTATGTGTTATTGTGCTTGTGTTTATGAATTTTGAATTTAGGACTATAGGATAAATTAATAATCTATGCTTGGCTATGCACCTCATAAATTAAATTCCTATATGCAAAATATTACAAGACTTTGGCCATGTAGAATTTGGTAATTTAATTCTTAAAATAAAGGATAAGAAAAAGGGATAAAATTGATTTTATTAGGTTGGGCCTTAGGCCCATTGGCCGAAGCCTTGATGGGCCAAGCAAGTCGGCCCAATTAGGCCCGCGAAAAGGGGGCTGTCGCCGGCCCAAAAGGAGGCCCAAGAGGAGGCCCAAGCCCATCTTGCATGTGTTGTGACAAGTGGCAAGAGGTCTTCATGCATTGGCTTAGAGAAGGAAGGCATGCATTGGTCAATTGAAAGGCAAACAATGATTACTAATGATGAGGTTTAGGGGAAATAAAAGGGAAGAGAGAGAGAGGAGTGGCCGGTTACTTCATTTGGCCAAGAGGGTGAGAGAGAGAGAGAGAGATTTCGAGAGAGAGAGGGAGAGTGGCCGAGAGAGAGGAGGAGCCGAGGAGGAGTCATCGCCGTCCATCCGCCGTGCTTGCCGCCGTGTGCCGTCGTCCGTCCGGTCTAGAGGCAAGTTGGGGGTCCTTTGCTGCTCTTGCATGTGTGTTTGTTACATGTATGGTTGATATAGTGTAGAATTTGAGTGGTTAGGAGAGGAAAACCGGAGTATGGATGGCTTGTTCCTGAGTGCATGCTGTTTTCGCTTGAACAGTTTGAGTCAGAATGTTGTGTGAGCTTGCATGCATGTTTAGAGTCCGATTTTGGCTTCGATCTCTGCATGAAAGTTGTAGCTAACATCTTAAACTACAACATACTGAAAGTTCGTGGAAAATGATGGAGATTTGAGGGGTTAAACTCTCATCCTACGGAGACTTCAGATCTGGAACGATTTCACTGACTTCTTGTTGGATTCGTGGTTGCATGTTGATTTGCGCTAAGAATCTCTCTTCGATTTCTTCATGAAAGTTGTAGGAGACATCTTAAAATACAACATAATCAAATTTGAAGCAAAATGAACAAGTATAACCTAGTAAATCGTCTAGATCTTGAAGACAGTAATTCTGGAGATGTATTACAGGACACCCGAGACTTCATGGACCTAAATGACGACTATAATCTGTTTATTTTACTTATATCTCTTCACGAAACTTGTAGAGAACATCTTAATGTAGAACATATCCAAATTTAGGAGGAAACGAAGAAGAATAGGTAGGTGAAAATTCAGTATTTCGGAGAAGCATGTACTGGACGATTCGGTGATGGATCCAGAAGCTTCGTGAGACTGTAGAAACTAATCTAGAAAGAATCTGGCTTGGAAGTCTTCATGAAAGATGTACGAAAATGTCTTGGCTATAACTCGGTAAAATTTCGTAATTTATGGAGGTCGTATGGATATCTTAATTGAATTACTTCGGAGACTGTGCACTCTGGTTTCATCCGAAAAGTATATGCTGTTTTGTGTGAATTATGAAATTGTGTGAAATTTTTATTGGCCGTGTATTTTGCATGAAATCACTACCCGATTGTCTTATTTATTACTTACCTTAATTTTATGATTTTTTAGATTATATAAATAATTAAATTTAATATTTTTGAAAATGGCACAAGCTGGAATTTAAATAAATGTAAAAAGGGCATGATAAATGGATTATTTTAATTGGCATAAATTCCATGAATTTTATTTTATAAATAGTTGCACCATGTAGTATGTGTGATGAGGTCTTGGTGCATGCATGGCAATGATTTGAGATGCATGTATGAATTCAATGATGAGTATGATCTTGATTACCATCACATCACATGCCATGTTAAAATTAAACTATAATTGAAGATGAGAAATGAGATGTATGAGAATATGCATCGTGGTGATGATGATGCCGTCGGAGGTGTGAGCCGACGATGCCCCGGGAGTCGGGATGCCCAAAGGTTCGAATGAGTCGATGCCCTTTGGATGCCTGGTTGTATTTTGAATACATGCCCAGAGGTTTTCCCCGGGAGTGTCGGGATGCCCGGTTGTATTATGATACATACCCGGAGGGTGAGGGGTTGTATCATGATGCATGCCCGGAGGGTAGGGGTAACCATTTTCATGGCGAGCCCCGGAGATTCCTCGTGATGCCAGGTGGGGTGCGAGATGCCCAGATGTTCGAATGAGTCGATGCCTTTTGGATGCCCGGTTGTATCTTGGATACATGCCCGGATGCCTCGTGATGCCAGTTGGGATACAAGATGCCCGGAATGTGGGGGTGCCGGATGCCCGGTTGTATCTTGGATACATGCCCGGAGGTTTCTCGCAATGCCAGGATTGGGCGCGAGTGATGAATGTGGGATGCAAACATTGATCCCGGGAAAGAGAAATGTGGCGGTCCAAAATGAAATTAAAATTGAATTATGCATGATGAAATGCATGATATGATGATGATATATGTTAAGGCACGATGACATGCATATATGTTGTGATATGATGATGTCATGATGATGATGACATGTGTGATATGATGATGCCACGATGATGATGACATGTGTATGGTATGATGGTGTCATGTATATGATGATGATGACATGTGTGATATGATGATGTCATGATGATGATGACATGTGTGATATGATGATGCCACGATGATGATGACATGTGTATGGTATGATGACACGTGTGATATGATGATGTCATGTGGCATCCCAAATTTAATGACAAGCCATAAGGAGCGTTGAAGTTCCTAATTAGGTGATAGAATTTCTTTTGACTTATGCCTTAGCCAATTTGTCTTTTAATTTGATGATTTGTGTATTTAAATTTATAGATTAATAATTGGCCATGAGATTTATAAATTTAAATCTTAATAAACAAAGTGTCCCAAGACTTTGGCCAAGATGAAATTTGAATTTGGAAATATTTATAGAAAGGAATTCAAAAAAAAAAAAAAAGGAAAAAGAGGGTTATTTTTGGAATGGGCCTTAGACCCATTTGGCCTAAGCCTAGTGGGCCGAATGGCCGGCCCAAATGGAAGTCCACAAGAGGGAATTCGACCAGCCCAAGAGGAGTGGCCGGATGGCCCAACTCCAAAGCCCAACAAGCCCAAATCCAATTCAAAAATAAAAATGACAAGTGGCAAGGGGCAAGAGCATGCATTGGTGGGTTTGTAGGCAATCTCATGATTGCAAATGATGGGATTAAGGGAGTATAAAAGGGATGAGGAGAGAGAGTGGCCGGTTACTTGCTTCAATTCGTCCAAAGAGAGGGTGAGAAAGAGAGAGAGTTTGAGAGAAAGGGAGAGAGACCGAGAGGGAAGGAGGCGGAGCCGTGGGGTGCGCCGTTCGTTCGCCGTCCGATCGTCGCCGTTCGTCGTCGTGTGTCCATCTTAGAGGCAAGTGGAGTCCGTAACTTCTCTTGCATGTTTGTTGTGGTGGTTGCATGTTCGATTTTAGGTGTGATTTGTGCGAAAAACCGAGGTAAGAGTTGGTTATTTGCAAACCGTGTGACTGTTCTTGTTCGGTTTGTTGGAGTCAGTAGCTTGTTCGAGCTTACATGTGTGTTTGGAGTTCGATTTTGGCTTCGATGTCTTCATGGAAGTTGTAGCTAACGTCTTGTACTATAACATACTGAAATTTCGTGGAAAATTATGGAGATATTGGGGGTTAAAGTTCCATTATACGGAGACCCTAGATCTGTGAAGATTTCGCTGACCTCTTGCTATATTCTTGTTTGCATGTTGATTTCTGTTGAAGATTTGACTTCGATGTCTTCACGAAAGTTTAAGGTAACACCTTAAGCTACAACATACTCAAATTTAAAGCAAAAAGAACAAGTATAGCTCAGTGAATCGGTTAGATCTTGAAAATGATGGTTCTGGTGAAGTATTTCGAGACACCCGAGACTTTATGGACTTAAATGGTGACCATAATTTGGTTATTTGACCTAGATCTCTTCATGAAACTTGTCAAGGACACCTTGGTACATAACATACTCAAATTTCAGAGGAAACGAAAGAGAATTGATGGGTGAAAACTAAAAATTTCGGAGAAGTGTGTTCTGGACGACGCGGTAGTGTTTCCAGAAGTTTCGTATGGTTGTATAAATTAATATAAAAAGAATTTTGCTTAGAGTTCTGAATGAAAAGTGTACGAAAATGTGTTGGCTATCACCCTGTAAAATTTCGTAATTTTTGAAGGCCATATGAGTATTTTAATCGAATTTATTTGGAAACTGTGCAATTCTGGCCATTATCCGAATATCATGTGCTATTTTGTGGAAATTGTGAAATTATGAGAAATTCAATTTGGCCATGAATTTTGTATGAAATTGTGACCCTATTGATTTGTTTAGTGATTTTTTGGATATTATGATTTTGGGAAAATCATAGATATTAAATTTAATATTTATTTATGAAAATATAATAATATAATAATATAATAATATAATAATAAAATAATAAAAAAATAATAAGGGATTATTTTATTGGCCATGAATTTCATTGAATTTATTATGCATTGTTGTATGACATTGGTGCATGTATGATCATAAATTGTGATGCATGTGTGAATCATATGCCATGTAATAATAAGATTAAAAGGATGGTGAATGTGGAAAATGGTATGTGAGTAAGTGGTTGTGGTGGAGGATGATGTCTGGTGGCCTGGTGGCATAATTCCAGAGATTCCCTGGGAGTTTCAGGATGCCCGGAATGTGGGGGGCCGTAAGTTCGGTTGTATCGCGGATACATGCCCGAAGGTTCCTCGCGACACCAGGATTGGGGTGCGGGATGCCTGGCTAGAAGGGTAAAGGCTGGAAGCCCTGTCGGAGGTTTCTGCCCGAAAGGAATGCCTCGTGATGCTAGTTGAGATGCGAGATGCCCGGAATGTGGGGGGCCGAAAGCCCGGTGGCCATGGGATGGCTGAGTTTGCCGGGAACCCTGTCGGAGGTTTCTGCCCGAAGGGTTGGTGATAAGATTGATGATTTGAGAAATGGGTGATGTGGTGATCAAAATTGAAAGATAAAGATGATAATTAACTCATGACATGTGATGTGATATGATGATCACCTATGATAATATATGCATGATAATGCATGATGATGATGACATGTGATGTGATATGATGATCACCTATGATAATATTTGCATGATGATGCATGATGATGATGACATGTGATGCGATATGATGATCACCTATGATAATATATGCATGATAATGCATGATGATGATGACATGTGATGTGATATGATGATCACCTATGATAATATATGCATGATGATGCATGATGATGATGACATGTGATGTGATATGATGATCACCTATGATAATATATGCATGATGATGCATGATGATGATGTGTGATGTGACATGATGATCATCCATGGTATGATATGCATGATGAAATGCATGATGATGATAATGATATATGATATGCCATGATGATGATGATATATATGATGTGATGATGCATGATACGCATGATTACAAGGTAAGTGATGCTTGCAACGTGTGATGATATGCATGATGCATTGGGATGTTATTGGATTTCCCTATCTGCTGAGTGGTTGTACTCACCCCTTTTTGGGGATAACATTTCAGATTAGCAAGTATACCGCTACCTGCCGTCACGCGTGGTACATTTTACAGGATACCATCCGATGTAGAGGTCGAGTGTGTTGAGATAGACTGTCCCTCTGTTCCCGGACTGACTTTTATCCGAGTACGTTGTCTAATGATGTATGACGTGGGCCTGGCTGGGGGTCCTGTCATTCAGGAGTTCATTTCTATACACGTTTGTCGAGATGGAGCTATGCGAGGGATGTTGCCGCCGCCACCGCCTGATGCACCGGGTTGGGTGTGAGACCCACGCGCGATGAGTAGGAGCTGAATCTTTTTTATGTAGATAATCGACACTTTTGATGGGGGGTTGTGCGCTTGATGTAGAGGGTTGGTAGTTTCTTTTTGAGATTTTAGGCAGGACATGGCAGAGTCCTCGCTTTTCTTGTTTTGTATCGACCCGAGAAAGGAGGAGTCCCATCCTAAAAGAATATGTAAATAAAGTGTCGATGTTCGTTTATAAAATCCTGATGTTTAGCTGGTGTGTATTGGTATCATGGTTAGTAAGGGGAGAGATGGAGATGTTTAATTTGCTTCCGCTATGAGTCGCGCTGGGACTGCTTTAAAAAAAAAAAAAATGCCTATGATTAACGATGCTTGTTTTAAGTACAAGATAGTAAAGGAAATCAAGTGTAACACCGGCACTGGTGACGACCTGCGAAGGGTTTGGGGTGTCACATGTCATGATGATGATGACATGTGTGATATGATGATGTCATGATGATGATGACATGTGTGTGATATAATAATGTCATGATGACAATGGTATGAGTATGACATGATGATACACATGTACGTGTTATGATTGTGGTGATGATGCATGATAGTATATGCATGGCTTCAAGGTAAGTAATGCCTGCAATGCATGTATCACTTGTATGATGCATTGAGTGGTTATTGGATTCATTTACCTGCTGAGTGGTTGTACTCACCCCTTTTGGGGACCAACATTTCAGATTAGTAGATGGATCGAGTGATTGGATATGACCGTGAGGAGGAGGATAGCAAAGGAATGAGCTTTTAGACGCCGACACTGATCGATGGACTTTAAGTATACGACTGTTGGAGGAGTTGTCGGTCATCTTTTGAAGTATAGCCATGTATAGGAAACTATGGCATTTTGATGTACCGATGAATGATGTACATCTGGTTTAAGTAAATAAAAGTGTACGGCTTTTACCTATGAATATTTAGTAGGTGTGCATCGTTTTCTGAATTTAGGGAAGGGAGTTTGTTGGATGTGCTTCCGTATATGAATTGCGCAAGGGACCTATAAAAAAAAAAAAAGTGTGTAAACCCCATGGTTGTATGGACCCGCTACAATTGAAATAGTATCAGAGTGACATGTTAATAAGGAAAGTGAAAAGTAAGCGAACTGTGGCGACCCTAACGGATCGGGGGCCGTCGAGGGGTGCCACATTCTGTTTTGGTATCAGAGCTATGGTTCATTTGGAGTGATAAGGAGCCTCAGATGGAAATGAGGATAGAATGATGCACACCATAGGAAATAAAACGGAATAATTGAATAACGGGTGACGAGAATTCACTCATAGATCCCTAATAATTAGTTTTGAGTTGTCTTTAGGTACCAGTAACATGTATATGTTACTTATGTAGTAGTAGTAGTAGAAATTGCTTTGAATGGAGATAGTGAGCCTCAGATTATTCCTGAGGCAATGCTTGAAAACTGCAGGGAAATCATGGTACAAGCTGGAAGTGCTCATCCATCGAGGGCTGAAGCCTCTGCTGCAAGGGCTGAACCCTGAATGGAAGATATCCTGCAAGCATTGGCCAATATTGGAAATCGGATAGAAAGGCAAGTGCAGCAACAACCCGGAGTGGAACGTCGCCCTCAGGGACTGGTGGAACAATTCCTAAAGTTGAAACCACTTAAGTTTAGTGGGATGGGAAGTCCTGAGGAGGCGGAACATTGGATTGATGGAATGGAACGAATTTTCCGGTTGTTGGACTGCAGTGATGCTGAGAGAATAGTTTTGGCAGAGTACCAGCTGGAGGGAAATGCAAAGTTTTGGTGGAGAGCCTCGAAGCATACAATCTTTCCACCAGGTACTGATGTGAACTGGGATGAGTTTGTTAGGGATTTCAATAGGAAGCATTTCTCTGATTGTGCCAAGGATAGAAAGATCACTGAATTTGTTCAATTAGAACAAAAGGAGCTAACAGTAGACCAGTATGAGGCAAAATTTTCTAAATTGTCTAGGTATGCTCCTAGGTTGGTTGAGGATCGAGAGGAAAAGGCTAAGAGATTCCTGAAAGGATTAAGGACTGATATTAGAAAACAACTAGTGCCTCTAAATATAAAGGATTATAATGAGATTTATGAGTAGACACAGTTGGTGGAGCAAGAGTTAGTGAGAGAGCAATCAGAATCTAAGAAACAGATGACCTTTAGTGATGTTCGAAGGGGTAAGAGACCTTATCCTAATCAAGGTCAGCCCTGGGAATCTAAGAAGAGGAATATTTTTGGGAATTCTAGAAAGGTCAGGAGTGGCCCGATTCTAGGAAGAGTACCCTACCAGGGTAACATTTGTCAGGGATGTGGTGGACAACATGGACCAGGACCCTGTAATGATCGATTGAAATGTTTTGGCTGTGGGCAGAGAGGTCACTTTAAGAAAGATTGTCCACAAGGAAGGTCGCAGCCGAATGTCAGCTCGGTGCGACAGGTACAACAAAGTACTGGTGGACCAAATCCACCAAGGAATCCACAGAGGCCACAACCACAAGGAAGGGTGTATGTGGTCACTCAAGAGGAAGCGAGAGCTTCTAAAAGTGTTATCTCAGGTATGATTTCGATAAAGGGATAAGAAGGTATATGCATTATTTGATGTGAGTGACACGCATTCATTTGTGTCCGAAAAATATAGATGATTGTGAGGAGTAGGAACAAATCTCTAGATATGCCTCTTCGTATTTCTACATCGCTGAAAGATATGTTGTTATCTACGTTGGCATGTGAGATGAGTGAGATAACCCTAGGGGAATGAGATCTAGAAATGGACCTGATAGTGATAGTTATGTATGACTTTGATGTCATCGTAGGAATGAACTAGCTTCGTAAGCAATGGACTAGGATGAATGATTTCTTGAGATAGTACCCATGCGCTAAGGATAAAACCATGAGGCCTAGTATGAGATAGGCCAAAACGGATAATAACTCTGTAAGTTAGTCCCTATTGAAACGAGACCCTCCAATGGATGTGTAGTTTGGGTTCAAACCAGGCGAAAGCTGGTGTACCTGTAACGTCCCGATTTGTTGAGGGCGGGGAGTGGACGCCGAGGTCAGAGGACCTGAACAAGGAGCGGCTCCTGGCAGGCTTCTAGAATGGCAAAAGGGGGCAAGAATGAACCGAACTATGAATCGAACTAGGAGGGCAGTGTTTCTAGGATAATTTTGTCGGAGTAGCGCAGTGGAAGCATGGTTAAGCTTGTAGAACTCTTGTTGTGAGAAAGAAGGATGGTTGATGCAGCTGTGCTTTGATAATAGGCAATTGAATCATGTAACTGTTAAGATAAGTACTCATTACCTAGAATTGATGACATATTTGACCAACTACAAGGAAGTTTGGTCTTTTCTAAAATTGACTTAAGATCAGGATATCGGCTAAGGATTAAGAAAGAAGACATTCCTAAGACCGCATCTAGGACTCGCTATGGACACTACGAGTTCCTAGTTATGCTATTTGGATTGACGAATGCCTTAGTTGCATTCATGGATTTATTGAATAGGATATTTAGGCCTTATTTGGATCAAATTGTAATTGTCTTCATTTGATGATATCCTGATATATTCTAAAGGACCTGAAGAACATGCGCATCATCTAAGCGTAGTGTTGCAAGCAAGGCTTAAGAAGTGAATTATGGAGAGTGAATTATGAATTTGAGGATTAAGTTATGATCATTTGAGCTAAGTAGTGACTTCCTACTAGAGGATCTCATTGGAAGTCTTGATGTATTTCATTGTGACACCCCGAACCCTTCGCAGGTCGTCACCAGCACCGATGTTACACTTTATTACCTTTTTCTATCTTGTACTTAAAACAAGCGCCGTTAATCACAGGCATTTTTTTTTTTTTTTTTATAAACGATCGGTCCCAACGCGACTCATAGCGGAAGCAAATTAAACATCACCATCTATCCCCCTACCAATCCATGATACAAATACACACCAGCTAAACATCAGGATTTTATAAACAACTTCGACACTTTGCTTACATATATATATTTATAGCAAGATGGGATTCCCTTCGGGTCGGTACAAAAACAAGGAAAAGCTAGGACTCAGCCATGTCCAGCCTAAAACCTCAAAAAGAAACTCTCGACCCTCAACATCATATGAGTACGAACCCCCATCGAAAGTGTCGATTATCTACATCAAAAAAAGATCCAGCTCCTACTCATCGCGCGCAGGTCTCACACCCAACCCGGTGCATCAGGCGGTGGCGGTGGCAACATCCCTCGCATCGCTCCATCCCGACGAACGTGCACAGAAATGAACTCCTGAATGACAAGAGCCCCAGCCAGGCCCACGTCATACATCACTAGACAACGTACTCGGATAAAAGTCAGTCCGGGAACAGAGGGACAGTCTATCTCAACACACTCGACCTCTACATCGGATGGTATCCCGTAAAATGTACCTCGCGTGATGGCAGGTAGCGGCATACTTGCTAATCTGAAATGTTATCCCCAAAAGGGGTGAGTACAACCACTCAGCAGATAGGGAAATCCAATAACAACTCATTGCATCATGCAAATTTCACATGCATCGCAGGCATTTCTTACCTTGAAGCCAGGCACATTCATGCATCATCATATCATACACATCATCATCATGGCATCTCATATATCATTATCATCATCATGCATTTTATCGTGCATATCATACCATGGATGATCATCATATCACATCACATCATCATCATTATTACATCACCATGCATATCAATATCATCATCATTATCGCATCATCATGCATATTATCATGCATATCATATCATAGATGATCATCATATCGCATCAATATCATCATCATCATCACATCATCATGCATATCATCATGCATATCATATCATAGGTGATCATCATATCACATCACATTATCATCATCATCATCACATCATCATGCATCTTATCATGCATATCATATCATGGGTGATCATCATATCACATCACATTATCGTCATCATCATCACATCATCATGCATCTTATCATGCATATCATATCATGGGTGATCATCATATCACATCACATTATCATCATGCATTACATCACCATGCATATCATCATGCATTAATTTCCATTTTTATCTTTAAATTTGATCACCACATCACCCATTCTCAATTATCATCCCTTCGGGCAAAGACCTCCGACAGGGTTCCCAGCATTCCAGCCATCCCATGGCCACCGGGCTTCCGGCCCCCCACATTCCGGGCATCTCACATCTCAACTAGCATCACGAGGCATTCCCTTCGGGCAGAAACCTCCGACAGGGCTTCCGGCCTTTAACCTTCTAGCCAGGCATCCCGCACCCACATCCTGGCATCGCGAGGCATTCCCTTCGGGCAAAAACCTCCGACAGGGCTTCCGGCCCCCCACATTCCGGGCATCCTGAATCTCCCAGGGAATCTCTGGAATTATGCCACTAGGCCACCAGACATCATCATCCACCTCAACCTCTTACTCACATAACATTTTCCACATCCACCATCCTTTTAATCTTATTATTACATGGCATATGATTCACACATGCATCACAATTTATGATCATACATACACCAATGTCATATAACAATGCATAACAAATTCAATGAAATTCATGGCCAATAAAATAATCCCTTATTATTTTATTATTATTTTATTATTTTATTATTATATTATTATATTATTATATTTATTTATTTTCATAAATAAATATTAAATTTAATATTATGAATTTCCCAAAATCATAATATTAAAACAATCATTAAACAAATCAATAGGATCACAATTTCATACAAAATTCATGGCCAAATTGAATTTCTCACAAATTCACAATTTCCACAAAATAGCACATGATATTCGAATAATGACCAGAATTGCACAGTTTCCAAATAAATTCGATTAAAATACTCATATGGCCTTCAAAATTACGAAATTTCACAGGGTGATAGCCAACATATTTTCGTGCACTTTTCATGAAGAACTCTAAGTCAAATTCTTTTTAGATTAATTTATACAACCCCACGAAACTTCTGGAACCACTACCGCATCGTCCAGAATACACTTGTCCGAAATTTTTAGATTTCACCAATCTATTCTCTTTCGTTTCCTCTGAAATTTGAGTATGTTATGTACCAAGGTGTCCTTTAGAAGTTTCATGAAGAGATCTAGGTCAAATAATGAGAGTATGGTCACCATTTAAGTCCATGAAGTCTCGGGTGTCTCGGAATACTTCACCAGAACCATTGTTTCCAAGATCTAGCCGATTCACCGAGCTATACTTGTTCTTTTTGCTTAAAATTGGAGTATGTTGTAGCTTAAGGTGTTACCTACAACTTTCATGAAGACATCGAAGTCAAATATTCAACAGAAATTAACATGCAAACAAGAATCTAACAAGAGGTCAGCGAAAACTTCACAGATCTAGGGTCTCCGTATAATGGAACTTTAACCCCTCATATCTCCATCATTTTCCACGAAATTTCAGTATGTTATATTACAAGACGTTAGCTACAAATTCCATGAAGACATCAAAGCCAAAATCGGACTCCAAACACACATGCAAGCTCAAACAAGCTACTGACTCCAACAAACCGAACAAGAACAGTCACACGGTTTGAAAACAACCAACTCTTACCTCGGTTTTTCGCACAAATAACACCTAAAATCTAACATGCAACCAACGAAACAAACATGCAAGAGAAGTTAAGGACTCCACTTGCCTCTAAGATGAGCAAACGACGACGAACGGCGGCGGGACACGGCGATCGGACGGCGAACGAACGGCGGCACCCCTCGGCTCCGCCTCCTCCCCTCTCGGTTTCTCCCTTTCTCTCGAACTCTCTCTCCCTCTCTCACCCTCTCTTGGCCGAATGAAGCAAAGAACCGGCCATCTCTCTCTCCTCATCCCTTTTATACTCCCTTAATCCCATGATTAGCAATCATGAGATTGCCTACAATCCCACCAATGCATGCTCTTGCCATTTGCCACTTGTCTTATTGGGCTTTCTTTTGAATTTGGCTTGGGCTTGGGCTTAGGCCCATCCGGCCACTCCCCTTGGGTTGGTCGAATCCTCTTCTTGGGCTCTAATGGGCCGACTAGCTTGGCCCACCAAGCTTTAGGCCAATGGGTCCAAGGCCCATTCGAATTTTAACCCTCTTTTCCCTTTTTTTTTTTTTGAAATTCCTTCTATAAATATTTCTAAATTTCAATTTTCAATCTTGGCCAAAGTCTTAGGATATTTTTGCTCATTGAAATTTAATTTATAATTCTTATGGCCAAGCATAGATTATTAATCTATTAAATTTAAATTTCCACAATCACAAGCACAAATCATCAAATTTAAAAGACTAATGGCTAAAACATAAGCCATGGAAATTTAACACCTAATTAAAGACTTTAACACACCTTAAGGCTCGGCTTTGAATTTCTGGGATGCCACATTCATGGAGGCATTTAGTATGTATAGATTGATCTTGGAAGTCATGAGTTTGAGTAGTCATATGAGATACGAAATTATTTGTGGTTTATATGTCAGAATAATAGGTTTAATTGACGATGATCAACTTTTAATTTTAGGTGATGATCTCAGTTTGAAAAAGGTTTGGTGGAATTAGTGAACATGATCATTTGTGGTTAGACTTTCCAAGGTGAAATGGTGGAAGTTCAAATTGTGGATTTGATGAATGATTAGCCTAAGTGATGATCCGTTAGGATGAGACATGAGATATATTCGATAGAAACTAGACAAGTTTTATTTTGGTGGATTGTCGATCTTTGAATTGAATAAGTCTTGGTGGACTATCAATATTTGAATCGAAGGGATGATGCTATATTTTAGGCTTGAATTCATGTTGCAATGAAGGTGTAGTGAATGTCTTTGTTGGACTGAACCAAATGAGTTATTGGTGGTGTTGATTTTGATGGTTCTAGGCTTAGGATTTTGGTATTTAAAAGTTTTTTAGTTTCAAAAATCTTTATGATGGGACCATTATTATCGACTCACCAGACTATGATTTTCAATACTTCAAGAAATGCTTATGGTTTTTGGAGGAAAATATCACCTGTACATTCCAAGTTTTGAACTTCAATCAAAAAACAGATTTTGATTTTGAATTGTTTTAGAAAATCTCTTGAATTTCGTCAAAATTTATGAGTACTTGTGACACCGTGCCCAAATGTTTTAAGAAATGTTTTCTATTTTAAAGATTTCTGAACTTTTTATAGAAAACATTCCAACCCATTGGAGTTGGGATTGAGATTGGAATTTGCCAACGTACCGATTTAAATTTACTAAGGGTTTTGATAAAGTATTTTATTTCGTGCCGTGATGTAAGTGCGACTCGAGGCTTTACATGTGAATTCCGAAAACATTTGAAATTTAAACGTGATCATGGATTTTATGGAATTGGTATCATGCTTTGATTATGTGAATTGGTTTCAACAATATGAGATTTACCTATTTTCAAAGACTATTATTGTTATATTGTTGTGTCTTTGGAATCCCTATTTTACATTATTTTATATCATAAAGTGGGATTTTCGAGAACTCAAAGGATTTTCCACATTGGTGATTTGAAAACGTTTTGACATGGAAATGACATATGATTTCAAAGCTTGCTGTTGTTGTTGAATGCTTTTGAAAACCTCAATTTGTATTGTTTGATTTCATGAAGGAAGATTTTCAAGCGTTCAAAAGAAATTTCATATGTGGTTGTTGTTTTAAAATTGTTTATGGTGTTGAGATAAATTAAGATATGTTAAGAGCTACATCCTTAACTTTAGAGGAAGTATCAGTCAGACCCTAGTCACATACTCGATCATGAAGCCATCAAAGTGGATGAGAAAGTGAGGTACATTGAAGAGCTTGTGCAAGTATTGGATCAAAAGGAACAAATTCTCAGGACCAAGAGAATTCCTTTGGTTAAGATATTATGGCGATATCATGATGTGAAGGAAGCCACATGGGAGAGTGTAAATGAGATGAGAGAAAGGTACTCTCACTTATTTCAAGAGACAAAGGGAATGTCTAATTTCGAGGACGAAATTCTCTAAGGAGGGGAGAATTGTGGCATCCCAAAATTCAAGTCATCCTCTAGAGAAATTAAAGCCTATAATTAGGTAATGAAATTACCTATGGTCTATGTGTTAGCCATTAGTTTTCTTAAGGCTATGTGTTATTGTGCTTGTGTTTATGAATTTTGAATTTAGGACTATAGGATAAATTAATAATCTATGCTTGGCTATGCACCTCATAAATTAAATTCCTATATGTAAAATATTACAAGACTTTGGCCATGTAGAATTTGGTAATTTAATTCTTAAAATAAAGGATAAGAAAAGGGGATAAAATTGATTTTATTAGGTTGGGCCTGTGGCACCCCCGAAACGGCCCCCGATCCGTTAGGGTCGCCACAGTTACGTCCTCTTGGAGCATACCTCTGAGACCAAATAAATGTTTACATAACTTATAATACCTGGGGGTTTTCATTTATTTTCTTTACCGGTCCCTGCGCAATTAATATGGCGGAAGCATAATTCGACTACCCTTCAACAAAATATAAAGTGACACACACCATACTAAAACTTTTATAATTTAGGCCGAACACTTTTATTTATATAAGGGATGGACTATGATAGTTGGTACAACAAAACGCCGAGGTCTTTTTGTGCCTGGCGATAACCCAAAATAAAACCAACTTCTATCCTTAGATATCATCTGCGTCCGTCCATCACCCATGTGTCGGCACCCCAAAAATGCATCTCCTGCTACCCTCGACTCCAGATCATATCCAGTCAGGTCCGTTGGCCGGCGGTGGTGGTAGCACCCTCAGAAGACGGCCATCCATACGGACAAGGACTGATGTGTACTCCTGGTGAATAAGCCCGACAGAGAGGCCTACTTCAAAAGTCAGAAAGATCCTTACGCGCTCGAATACCAGCCCGTGCACCCTAGGATGACGGTGCTCGGTCCACTCCCATTGTAAGTCAATCAAGAGTCCGTAAAATATGCCAGGAGTCACAGGTAGCAGCGGCATTTTCGTTTAGTCTGAAATGTTAGTCCCCAAAAGGGGTGAGTATAATCACTCAGCAATAAAAGATCCATTACACTATATTATGTAGAAACTATAATCATCCAGATGCATGCAAAACACACTTATCATTTATATATATATGCATGCCATCAAGGGTCTATTTTACTTGCACCACGTTCATAACCACAATTCAATGCCACAACAAACATATTTTCAATGCCGGGTGAAACTCACTCAATTTCACAAACAAACTCTCATATCATGCCACATGCACACACATGCACTCCTTTAATGCACCGGCTTTAACGTTCAAAGAAAAGTTTCATTCCCCGGGGACCAATGTTTGCATCCCACCGGGCTTTCACACCCAACCTGGCATCGCGAGACCCTCCGGCACAAACCTCCGGGCATCCAGAGCATGTTCCGTCACACCCCTGGGCATCTCGCACCCCACCTGGCATCACGAGGTATATCCAGGGCTCGCCATGAAAATGGTTGCCCCTTCCCTCCGGATTTACGTACAATCCCTACAACCGGGCATCCCGAAACTCCCGAGGATCCTCCGGCACAAACCTCCGGGCATCCAACGGCATCGACACACTCGACCCTTGGGCATCCCGACACTCCCGGGGCATCGTCGGCTCACACCTCCGACGGTAACAGCCACATCACAATATACATTTCATTACAAAAATACGTTTTGATGCAATGACGTCAAGTATTCCATGGATCCACAACACTTTATCAAATTTTCCAATGTCATGAGATATGCTGAATATCAATGCATCTATCAAGTGAATAATAAATAACAACTCATGATACAATGACTCTTAGAACAAAATAATCAGTTTCATAGCAAACAGTGTAAAACCAGAATGCACGCCTTCAGTAGAGACTTCGAAATAACCAGCAAATGACCATGAAAAATTCTGAAATTTTAACACGTTGTAATTGAGATCTAGACGAAAAAGTTTCGTTAAGGACACTAAGCCAGATTCGTTATGTATAAAGAGTAACAAATTGTGCAACTCGGTTCCAGATTTTATATAATATAGGGTAGTTCGTATTTTAAAAACTCCAAAATTCTGCAACACCAAAATTCGGAATTATAGTACAAACCAAGTGCAAACAAAACTTTGAAGGCACGTCAAATCCACATCAGCAGAAACATTTCGTAAAACCGAAAGTTTAAGCACCGAATCGATCATAATCAAATTCACCATATTTCGCAAATGTCACAGGGATAATAAAAATCTATACGATTTCAAAAGAACACGTATCACCAAGCATCGACAGGATTCGCATAGCATATGTCCGTAGACGTCTACTCGCACTACACTAGACAATCTCATGATCCCGCTTTACTTTGATTACTCATAATTTAACATTCTAATTCCAGAACTCAAATATTTCCAAGTGTATTGCACTAAACTAGACAATAACAGCACCACATAATATAGATTCATGGACTTTCATCCACTTGCCTCAAGTCCTAGAGTTCAGCAGCTAGGGAGTTCGATTTGGCGATGCGGCCCGACGGCGGCGAAGACAAGCGGCGTCGACGGCGGCAGCTCACACGCACGGCAGAGGGCAGTCTCCTCTTCCTCTCACCGCTCACCCTTTCGCTGCTCACTCACAAATTCTCTCGCTCAAACTCTCTCTCTCTCTCTGCTCAAGTTTCACTCGATTCCTTCTCTTTTGCTCACCTTTACGAACACAAAACCACTGGTTTTGCTAAAACCAGTTAAACAAATGAAGTACATGTCTCGGTGGATGCAAAGGAAATGGACAGCTGGGGTGGACGTGTCTTCAGCATGCCTTCCCTTGCATTTTCGCTGGCTACACCTACACTAGCAACGTGTCATCCTCCAACCAAGTCTCAGTCAACCTCTCTTCTATTTAGTTGACTTAATTGTCGATTATTCAGGGGCATCCGAATTGTATTGGGCTGGTGGATTAGTGGACGTGCAGTCCCTCAATAACAAAGCCCAAATAACCGAAAAAAACTGATCATTAAACTTATACGAATATGGAACATTTTCGGTCCCATGGTCTTGGTGTTTAGATTTCTTTTCTTATCTCATGTGCACTCAAGTGATATAATTGTGTCGAGTCATAAAAATGAACATATATATATATCGATAGTCTATTCAACGATCGGATTCTTAACAAACATAAGATATCGGTCCGTCGATGAAATCAAATAATGCTCATACAAAATACTAAGGATGCCATTCAACGATACTTTTATTGATCAGTCACTGCCGTCGCACATCACGGTTTATGAAATTTTCGGGTGCCACAGGGCCTTAGGCCCATTGGCCGAAGCCTTGATGGGCCAAGCAAGTCGGTCCAATTAGGCCTGCGAAAAGGGGGTTTTCGCCGGCCCAAAAGGAGGCCCATGAGGAGGCCCAAGCCCATCTTGCATTTGTTGTGACAAGTGGCAAGAGGTCTTCATGCATTGGCTTAGAGAAGGAAGGCATGCATTGGTCAATTGAAAGGCAAACAATGATTACTAATGATGAGGTTTAGGGGAAATAAAAGGGAAGAGAGAGAGAGGAGTGGCCGGTTACTTCATTTGGCCAAGAGGGTGAGAGAGAGAGAGAGAGAGAGAGATTTCGAGAGAGAGAGGGAGAGTGGCCGAGAGAGAGGAGGAGGCGAGGAGGAGTCGTCGCCGTCCGTCCGCCGTGCTCGCCGCCGTGTGCCGTCGTCCGTCCGGTCTAGAGGCAAGTTGGGGGTCCTTTGCTGCTCTTGCATGTGTGTTTGTTACATGTATGGTTGATATAGTGTCGAATTTGAGTGGTTAGGAGAGGAAAACCGGAGTATGGATGGCTTGTTCTTGAGTGCATGCTGTTTTCGCTTGAACAGTTTGAGTCAGAATGTTGTGTCAGCTTGCATGCATGTTTAGAGTCCGATTTTGGATTCGATCTCTTCATGAAATTTGTAGCTAACATCTTAAAATACAACATACTGAAATTTCGTGGAAAATGATAGAGATTTGAGGGGTTAAACTCTCATCCTACTGAGACTTCAGATCTGGAACGATTTCACTGACTTCTTGTTGGATTCGTGGTTGCATGTTGATTTGCGCTAAGAATCTCTCTTCGATTTCTTCATGAAAGTTGTAGGAGACATCTTAAAATACAACATACTCAAATTTGAAGCAAAATGAACAAGTATAACCTAGTAAATCGTCTAGATCTTGAAGACAGTAATTCTGGAGATGTATTACAGGACACCCGAGACTTCATGGACCTAAATGATGACTATAATATGTTTATTTGACTTAGATCTCTTCAAGAAACTTGTAGAGAACATCTTAATGTAGAACATATCCAAATTTAAGAGGAAACGAAGAAGAATAGGTAGGTGAAAATTCAGTATTTCGGAGAAGCATGTACTGGACGATTCGGTGATGGATCCAGAAGCTTCGTGAGACTGTAGAAACTAACCTAGAAAGAATCTGGCTTGGAAGTCTTCATGAAAGATGTACGAAAATGTCTTGGCTATAACTCGGTGAAATTTCGTAATTTATGGAGGTCATATGGATATTTTAATCGAATTACTTCGGAGACTGTGCACTCTGGTTTCATCCGAAAAGTATATGCTGTTTTGTGTGAATTATGAAATTGTGTGAAATTTTTATTGGCCGTGTATTTTGCATGAAATCACTACCCGATTGTCTTATTTATTACTTGCCTTAATTTTATGATTTTTTAGATTATATAAATAATTAAATTTAATATTTTTGAAAATGGCACAAGCTGGAATTTAAATAAATGTAAAAAGGGCATGATAAATGGATTATTTTAATTGGCATAAATTCCATGAATTTTATTTTATAAATAGTTGCACCATGTAGTATGTGTGATGAGGTCTTGGTGCATGCATGGCAATGATTTGAGATGCATGTATGAATTCAATGATGAGTATGATCTTGATTGCCATCACATCACATGCCATGTTAAAATTAAACTATAATTGAAGATGAGAAATGAGATGTATGAGAATATGCATCGTGGTGATGATGATACCGTCGGAGGTGTGAGCCGACGATGCCCCGGGAGTCGGGATGCCCAAAGGTTCGAATGAGTCGATGCCCTTTGGATGCCTGGTTGTATTTTGAATACATGCCCAGAGGTTTTCCTCGGGAGTGTCGGGATGCCCGGTTGTATTATGATACATACCCGGAGGGTGAGGGGTTGTATCATGATGCATGCCCGGAGGGTAGGGGTAACCATTTTCATGGCGAGCCCCGGAGATTCCTCGTGATGCCAGGTGGGGTGCGAGATGCCCAGAGGTTCGAATGAGTCGATGCCCTTTGGATGCCCGGTTGTATCTTGGATAGATGCCCGGATGCCTCGTGATGCCAGTTGAGATACGAGATGCCCGGAATGTGGGGGTGCTGGATGCCCGGTTGTATCTTGGATACATGCCGGAGGTTTCTCGCAATGCCAGGATTGGGCGCGAGTGATGAATGTGGGATGCAAACATTGATCCCGGAAAGAGAAATGTGGCGGTCCAAAATGAAATTAAAATTGAATTATGCATGATGAAATGCATGATATGATGATGATATATGTTAAGGCACGATGACATGCATATATGTTGTGATATGATGATGTCATGATGATGATGACATGTGTGATATGATGATGCCACGATGATGATGACATGTGTATGGTATGATGGTGTCATGTATATGATGATGATGACATGTGTGATATGATGATGCCACGATGATGATGACATATGTATGGTATGATGACACGTGTGATATGATGATGTCATGATGATGATGTCATGATGATGATGACATGTGTGATATGATGATGTCATGATGATGATGACATGTGTGTGATATAATAATGTCATGATGACGATGGTATGAGTATGACATGATGATACACATGTACGTGTTGTGATTGTGGTGATGATGCATGATAGTATATGCATGGCTTCAAGGTAAGTAATGCCTGCAATGCATGTATCACTTGTATGATGCATTGAGTGGTTATTGGATTCCTTTACCTGCTGAGTGGTTGTACTCACCCCTTTTGGGGACCAACATTTCAGATTAGTAGATGGATCGAGTGATTGGATATGACCGTGAGGAGGAGGATAGCAAAGGAATGAGCTTTTAGACACCGACACTGATCGATGGACTTTAAGTATACGACTGTTGGAGGAGATGTCGGTCATCTTTTGAAGTATAGCCATGTATAGGAAACTATGGCATTTTGATGTACCGATGAATGATGTACATCTGGTTTAAGTAAATAAAAGTGTACGGCTTTTACCTATGAATATTTAGTAGGTGTGCATCGTTTTCTGAATTTAGGGAAGGGAGTTTGTTGGATGTGCTTCCGTATATGAATTGCGCAAGGGACCTATAAAAAAAAATGTATAAACCCCATGGTTGTATGGACCCGCTACAATTGAAATGGTATCAGAGTGACATGTTAATAGGGAAAGTGAAAAGTAAGTGAACTGTGGCGACCCTAACGGATCGAGGGCCGTCGAGGGGTGCCACAATTAGCGATCATGAGAAGCCACCCACAATGGCCAATGGATGAAGCCTTCTTTTTGCCACTTGGCATCTCCCATGCATATGGGCTTGAAGGTTTGGGCTAGCCACTCCCCCTCTCTCCTTGGTCGACGGCAGCCCTCTTCATGGGCTTCATGGGCCGACCTTTCGGCCAACCAAAGGTCCATACTCTTGGGCCTAAGGCCCAAGCCTAATTAAATCAAGTTTTAACCCCCTTTTTAAATACTAATTATATCCTTATTGAACCAAAGTACTAAGGTGAAAAAAATTTAAATAACTATACACTTGATATCACGAATCCATAAGTTCTAATCCACAATACATATGGCCAAAGATAGGTCACCCTTTTCCAAGATTTATCCACTAAAATTCGGCCATAGTCCTTAATACAAGACATTAATTTGAGCACCCCAAATGACTAGCAAGGAATTCTAGGATGCCACAATTCTCTCCTCCTTAGGGAATTTCGTCCTCGAAATTAAACGTTACTTGTGTCCTTTTTGAAACAAGTAGAGGTACTTTTCCTTCATCTGATCTTCACTTTCCCATGTGGCTTCCTCCATATCATGATGTCGCCATAATACCTTAATTAGAGGAATCTTTTTAGTCCTAAGAATTTGTTCCTTTCGGTCCTATACTTGCACAGGCTCTTCAATGTACCTCACTTTCTCATCCACTTTGATGGCTTCATGATCGAGTATGTGACTAGGATCCGGCTGGTACTTTCTCAACATCGATATATGAAACACATCATGCAAATTTCCCAACTTAGGAGGCAGCGCTAAACGATAAGCTACATCCCCTATCCTTTCAAGTATCTCAAAAGGTCCGACAAATCTAGGGTTTAACTTACCCTTCCTTCCAAATCAAGATATTCCTTTAATTGGAGATACCTTAAGGAATACATGGTCTCCTACACTAAACTCCAAAGGCCTTCTACGCCTATCTGCATAGTCTTTCTGTCTACTCTGAGCTGTTTTAAGCCTTTTTTTATGATAATTTCAATAGCCTCAGTGGTAACTTGTACTAGTTCAGGTCCTGTCAATTTCCTTTCACCAACTTCATTCCAACAGATAGGAGTCCTACATCTCCTTCCATATAGTGCTTCGTAGGGAGCCATGCCTATACTTTTCTAAAAACTATTATTATAGGCAAACTCCACCAAATGCAATCTTTCATCCCAATTTCCTTTGAAATCAATTACACAAGCCCTCAACATATCCTTTAATGTCTGGATCACTCTTTCCGTTTGTCCATCTGTCTGAGGGTGAAAAGCCGTACTAAACTGGAGTTTAGTTCCTAATGCAATTTGAAGACTTTGCCAAAAGTTTGAAGTGAATCTTGAATCCCGATCTGAGGTGATAGTTACTGGAACACCATGTAAGCGTACCACTTGACTTACATATATGTCTGCATATTTGTCCATTGGGTAGTCCATGCGAGCCACTAGGAAATGAGCAGATTTAGTCAAACGGTCCACTATAACCCAAATAGAGTCATGACTACTTAACGTCCTTGGTAATCCTTGTATAAAGTTCATTGTTATATGCTCCTATTTCCATTATGGTATGTCTAATGGTCTCAAGAGTCTTGCGGGTTTGTGATGTTCCGCTTTTACTTGTTGGCACGTCAAACATTGAGAAACGTGCTTAGCCGTATCTGCTTTCATACCATTCCACCAAAACTGCCGACGTAAGTTCCTGTACATCTTTGTATTACTCGGATGAATACTATAATTACTCTTATGTGCCTCCGATAGGATTTCCTTCTTTAATTCTTCGTTGTCGGGAACACAAAGTTGTCCCTGGCATCTTACTACTCCATCTTCAGAGACTTGAAATTCTGGTCTTTTTCCTAAAGACACTGCATCTTTCACTTTCAAAATCTCCGGGTCAATCTCTTGTAAGATTTTAACTTTCTGAATAATTTCAGGCTCAATCCTTAATGCACTAAGCATACCGGTAAGACAATCTACTTTCAATTTAAATTCTAAGTCCGTTACGGACTTTAACAAGATCCATTATGCCATTCTTAAACTGGCCATCTCCATAGCTGACTTACGACTAAGAGCATCCGCTACCTTATTCGCCTTTCTTGGATGGTATTTTATCTCACAATCATAATCCTTTAACAATTCTATCCACCTCCTTTGTCTCATGTTTAACTCCTTTTGTGAGAACAGATATTTCAAACTCTTATGGTCCGTATAAATCTCAAACTTCTCCCCATACAAATAGTGTCTCCAGATCTTCAAGTCGAACACTATAGCTGCTAATTCTAAATCATGCGTTGGGTAGTTCAGTTCATGAGGTTTCAATTGTCTAGATGCATAGGCTATGATCTTGCCATGCTGCATCAAAACACATCCCAGTCCTTTGTGAGATGCATCACTATACACTGTAAAACCATCAAGTCCAGTTGGTATAGTCAGGATTAGAGCTGAGGTCAATTTTCTTTTAAGCTCCTGGAAACTCCTTTCACATTCCCCATTTCATTCAAATTTCACGTTCTTTCGAGGCAATTTAGTTAAAGGACCTTCCAATCGTGAAAATCCTTCAATAAACCTTCTATAATAACCAGCCAGTCCTAAGAAACTCCGTATTTCAGTAGGTGTTGTCGGTCTCGGCCAATTCATTACCATCTCAACTTTCGCTGGTTCTACTGCAATTCCTCCTCCTGATACTACATGCCTTAAAAATATTATCTGATCCAGCCAGAATTCACACTTACTAAACTTAGCGTATAGCTTATACTCTCTCAGAGTTTGCAAAACTATCCTTAAGTGTCGTTCATGCTCTTTAGTTCCTCCCGAATATATCAGGATGTCATCAATAAAAACAATCACAAACTGGTCTAAATAAGGTTTAAATACCCTATTCATTAAATCCATAAATGCAGCTGGTGCATTGGTTAGTCCAAATGGCATAACAAGGAACTCGTAGTGTCCATAACGAGTCCTAAACGCAGTCTTAGGGATGTCTTCTTTCTTAATTCTTAGCTGATGACATCCCGACCTTAAGTCAAAAAGATCATCAATTCTAGGCAAAGGATATTTATTTTTATTGGTTACTTGATTCAGTTGCCTATAATCAATGCACAAGCGCATCGATCCATCTTTCTTTTTCACAAATAAGACTGGTGCACCCCAAGGTGAAGCACTTGGCCTAATGAATCCTTTATCAAGCAACTCCTGTAGTTGCACTTTTAATTCCTTTAATTCGATTAAGGCCATCCTATATGGGGCTTTTGATATGAGTCCTGTTCCAGGCATTAATTCAATTTCAAACTCAATTTCTCACTATGGCGGCAATCTAGGCAATTCCTTAGGAAATACATCTTGAATTCTTTAACTACCCGAATCTCATCAAGCTTAGGCTCTTCCTTAGTATAGTCTCTAACCATGGCCAGCTACCCTTGACATCCTTTGTCAAGTAACGCACGGGCTTCAATTACTGAAATAAGTGCTATAGGTAGATGGGTCTGACCTCCCAGAAATTCATAGCTAGAATGATTAGGTAAAGTAAATTGGATCACTTTCCTATAACAATCCATCTTGGCCCGATACTTACGAAGCCAATCCATTCCTATGATAACATCAAAATCATACATGGCCATTACGACTAAGTCTATCTCCCATTGTTATCTTACAATTCCCACATACCAGCGTAGACAATAACATATCCTTTAAAGGCGTAGAAACACAAAGAGGCGTCTCAAGAGGCGTAGTTTCTATCTTATTCAACTGTTTATATCTCTCAGACACAAATGAATGCGTAGCACCCGTATCAAACAATGCATATGCCTTTTTATCATTTATAAGGATCGTACTTGAGATAACATTTTTGGAAGCTTCTGCTTCCTCTTTGGTGATCGCATACACCCTTCCTTGTGTTGGTGGCCTCTGAGGATTTCTTGCTCACGTGCGACCTTTCCTGTGGGCAGTTTCTCTTAAGATGACCTATTCATCCACAACTATAACATTTCGGTTGCCCATTGCAAGGTCCTGGGCCATGTCGCCCATTAAACCTTCGACACTCCTCATTTTAATAAGGTGTTCTTTCCAAATTTAGATTACCCCTGCCCTTTCTAAAGTTCCCAAAATTGCTCTTTTTCTTAGACTCCCAGGTCTGACCTTGACTTGTATAAGGTCTCTTACCCCATCTCACATCACCAAAAGACAATGGTCTCTTCTTCTCCGAATGTTCCCTTACCAACTCCTACTCCACCAACTGTGCCCTTTCATAGATCTCATTATAGTCTCTTATGTTCAAAGGCACCAGTTGTTTCCTGATATCGGTCCTCAACCCTTTTAGAAACCTCTTAGCTTTCTCTTCTTGATCCTCAATTAGCCTAGGAGCATATTTAGACAGTTCGGAAAATCTAGCCTCATACTGGTCTACTGTTAGCTCATTTTATTCTAGTTGAACAAATTCTGTAATTTTCTTATCCTTAGCACAGTCAGAAAAATGCTTTTTGTTGAAAGCTCTCACAAACTCTTCCCAATTAACCTCAGTACCTGGTGGGAAGATTGTGTCCCTCGAAGCTCTCCACCAAAACTTTACATTTCCCTCCAGCTGGTATTCTGCCAAAGTTATTTTCTCAGCATCATTGCAGTCCAAAAACCTGAAAATTTGTTCCATTCCATCAATCCAATGTTCCGCCTCCTCAGGACTTCCCATTCCATTGAACTTAGGTGGCTTTAGTTTAAAAAATTGTTCCACCAGTCCTTGAGTGCGGCGTTTTACTCTAGGTTGTTGCTGCGCCTGTCTTTCTGTGACACCCCGAACCCTTCTCAGGTCGTCACCAGCGCCGATGTTACACTTTATTACCTTTTTCTATCTTGTACTTAAAACAAGCGCCGTTAATCACAGGCAATTTTTTTTTTTTTAAAGCGGTCCCAGCGCGACTCATAGCGGAAGCAAATTAAACATCACCATCTATCCCCCCTACCAATCCATAATACCAATACACACCAGCTAAACATCAGGATTTTATAAACAACTTCGACACTTTGCTTACATATATATATATAGCAAGATGGGATTCCCTTCGGGTCGGTACAAAACAAGGAAAAGCTAGGACTCTGCCATGTCCAGCCTAAAACCTCAAAAAGAAACTCTCGACCCTCAACATCATACGAGTACGAACCCCTATCGAAAGTGTCGACTATCTACATCAAAAAGAGATCTAGCTCCTACCCATCGCGCGCAGGTCTCACACCCAACCCGGTGCATCAGGCGGTGGCGGCGGCAACATCCCTCGCATCGCTCCATCCCGACGAACGTGCACAGAAATGAACTCCTGAATGACAAGACCCCTAGCCAGGCCCACGTCATACATCACTAGACAACGTACTCGGATAAAAGTCAGTCCGGGAACAGAGAGACAGTCTATCTCAACACACTCGACCTCTACATCGGATGGTATCCCGTAAAATATACCCCGCGTGACGGCAGGAAGCGGCATATTGGCTAATCTGAAATGTTATCCCCAAAATGGGTGAGTACAACCACTCAGCAGATAGGGAAATCCAATAACAACTCAATGCATCATGCAAATTTCACATGCATCGCAGGCATTACTTACCTTGAAGCCAGGCACATTCATGCATCATCATATCATACATATCATCATCATGGCATCTCATATATCATTATCATCATCATGCATTTTATCGTGCATATCATACCATGGATGATCATCATATCACATCACATCATCATCATTATTACATCACCATGCATATCATCATGCATATCAATATCATCATCATTATCGCATCATCATGCATATCATCATGCATATCATATCATAGGTGATCATCATATCACATCAATATCATCATCATCATCACATCATCATGCATATCATCATGCATATCATATCATAGGTGATCATCATATCACATCACATTATCATCATCATCATCACATCATCATGCATCTTATCATGCATATCATATCATGGGTGATCATCATATCACATCACATTATCATCATCATCATCACATCATCATGCATCTTATCATGCATATCATATCATGGGTGATCATCATATCACATCACATTATCATCATGCATTACATCACCATGCATATCATCATGCATTAATTTCCATTTTTATCTTTAAATTTGATCACCACATCACCCATTCTCAATTATCATCCCTTCGGGCAAAGACCTCCGACAGGGTTCCCAGCATTCCAGCCATCCCATGGCCACCGGGCTTCCGGCCCCCCACATTCCGGGCATCTCACATCTCAACTAGCATCACGAGGCATTCCCTTCGGGCAGAAACCTCCGACAGGGCTTCCGGCCTTTATCCTTCTAGCCAGGCATCTCGCACCCACATCCTGGCATCGCGAGGCATTCCTTTCGGGCAAAAACCTCCGACAAGGCTTCCGGAATTATGTACCGACATACCACCAGGCCTCCCCTGGAATTAGGTACCGTATACCACCGGGCATCTCGACACTCCCGGGGAATCTCCGGAATTACGCCACTAGGCCACCGAGCATCATCATCCACCACAACCACTTCCTCACTTATCATTTTCCACATTCACCATCCTTTTAATCTCATTATTACATGGCATATGATTCACACATGCATCGCAATTTATGATCATACATACACCAATGTCATATAACAATGCATAATAAATTCAATGAAATTCATGGCCAATAAAATAATCCCTTATTATTTTATTATTATTTTATTATTATTTTGTTATTTTATTATTATATTTATTTATTTTCATAAATAAATATTAAATTTAATATCTATGATTTTCCCAAAATCATAATATTCAAAAAATCATTAAACAAACCAATAGGATCACAATATCATACAAAATTCATGGCCAAATTGAATTTCACATAATTTCACAATTTCCATAAAATAGCACATGATATTCGGATAATGACCAGGATTGCACAGTTTCCAAATAAATTCGATTAAAATACTCATATGGCCTTCAAAAATTACGAAATTTTACAGGGTGATAGACAAGACATTTTCGTACATTTTTCATGCAGAACTCTAAGTCAAATTATTTTTATATTAATTTATACAACCCCACGAAACCTCTGGAACCACTACCGCGTCGTCCAGAATACACTTCTCCGAAATATTAAGATTTCACCCATCTATTCTCTTTTGTTTCCTCTGAAATTTGAGTATGTTATGTACCAAGGTGTCCTTTACAAGTTTGATGAAGAGATCTAGGTCAAATATCCAAAGTATGGTCACCATTTAAGTCCATGAAGTCTCGGGTGTCACGGAATACTTCACCAGAACCATTGTTTCCAAGATCTAGCCGATTCACCAAGCTATACTTGTTATTTTTGCTTCAAATTCGAGTATGTTGTAGTTTAAGGTGTTACCTACAACTTTCATGAAGACATTGAAGTCAAATCTTCAACAGAAATCAACATACAAACAAGAATCTAGCAAGAGGTCCGTGGAAACTTCACAGATCTAGGGTCTCCGTATAATAGAACTTTAACCCCTCATATCTCCATCATTTTCCACGAAATTTCAGTATGTTATACTTCAAGACGTTAGCTACAACTTCCATGAAGACATCGAAGCCAAAAATGGGACTCCAAACACACATGCAAGCTCAAACAAGCTACTGACTCCAACAAACTGAACAAGAACAGTCACACGATTTGAAAATAACCAACTCTTACCTCGGTTTTTCGCACAAATCACACCTAAAATCTAACATGCAACCAACGAAACAAACATGCAAGAGAAGTTAAGGACTCCACTTGCCTCTAGGATGGACAAACGATGACGAACGGCGGCGGGACACGGCGATCGGACGGCGAACGAACGGCGGCACCCCTCGGCTCCACCTCCTTCCCCTCTCGGTTTCTCCCTTTCTCTCGAACTCTCTCTCTCTCTCTCACCCTCTCTCGGCCGAATGATCAAAGAACCGGCCACTCTCTCTCTTGTCATCCCTTTTATACTCCCCTAATCCCATGATTAGCAATCATGAGATTGCCTACAATCCCACCAATGCATGCTCTTGCCATTTGCCACTTGTCTTATTGGGTTTTCTTTTTAAATTTGGTTTGGGCTTGGGCTTAGGCCCATCCGGCCACTCCCCTTGGGCTGGTCGAATTTTCTTCTTGGGCTCTAATGGGCCGACTAGCTTGGCCCACCAAGCTTTAGGCCAATGGGTCCAAGGCCCATTCGAAAATTAACCTCCTTTTTCTCTTTTTTGTTTTTTTTTGAATTCTTTCTATAAATATTTCTAAATTTCAATTTTCAATCTTGGCCAAAGTCTTTGGGATATTTTTGGTTATTGAAATTTAAATCATATGGCCAAGCATAGATTATTAATCTATTAAATTTCCACAATCACAAGCACAAATCATCAAATTTAAAAGACTAATGGCTAAAACATAAGCCATGGAAATTTAACACCTAATTAGAGACTTTAACACACCTTATGGCTTGGCTTTGAATTTATGGGATGCCACACTTTCCATCATATTTCCAATATTGGCCAATGCCTGTAGGATGTCTTCCATTCGGGGTTCAACCCTTGCAGCAGAGGCTTCAGCCCTCGATGGATGAGCACTTCCAGCTCTCACTATGACTTTCCTACAATTTCCAAGCATTGCCTTAGGAATAATCTGAGACTCACTGTCTCCCTTCAAAGCAATTACTACTACTACATAAGTAACATATACATGTTACTGGTACCTAAAGACAACTCAAAATAAAATACTAGGGATCTACGAGTGAATACTCATCACCCGTTATTCAAAGTTAATCACTTATTCCGTTTTATATCCTATGGTGTGCATTGTCATCATGTTCCTCAATTTCCAAATGAGACTCCTTATCACTCCACCTATAACCATTACTCTGATACCAAAACAGACGGCTGTGGCACCCCGAAGCGCTTGAGGTCACCACATATTACCAAAGAAGAACATTAGTTCGTAGGCATTTTTTTTCTTTAAACGGTCCCAGCGCATCTTATTTGCAGAAGCATAATTGAGTTCTACCAATTCTCCCACCAACAACCATGATACAATTGCACACCACTAAACACCATATGAAAAGGTAAAGCAAAGACACTTTTATTTACATATTTTTCATGATGGATTTTTCTCGGGTCGGTACATCAAAAGAAAGGCCAAGACTTTTAGTCACACTCGGCTATAACCCCAAAAAGAGACAACTCGACCCACTATGTCGATCATGCAAAGTCCTCCATCCACTAATGTTAGCTATTGTCTAAAAAGTTGCAGCTCCTACTTCTCACGTACGGGCCGTCACACCCATCCCGGTGCGTCAGGAGGTGGCGGCGGCAACATCCCTCGCATCACTCCATCTCGACGAACGTGAACGGATATGAACTCCTGTATGACTGGGCCCTCAGCCAAGCCCACGCCATACATCACTAATGCATGAACCCGAATGAATGTTAGACCAGGGATGGTGAGACAGTCTATCTCCACACACTCGACCTCCACGTCCGAAGGAAGGCCGTAAAAAAATGCCCCGCGTGACGGCAGGGAGTGGCATCTTTCTAATCTAAAATGTTGGTCCCCGAAGGGGTGAGTACAGCCACTCAGCAGGTAAAGGACCCAATAAACCACTCAATGCATCACACAATACAATCATAACAATCATAGCATAACACATGTCATTCATGCATCCATGCATAACTTACCTTGAAGCCATGCATATGTCATCACACCACATGTACATACATCCTCATGTAATCGTTACCATCATGTCATACATGTACCATCATGCCATAGGTGTACATGCATCCATGCATTCACCATCATCATGTCACATATACCATCATGCCATAGGTGCACATACATCCATGCACTCATCATCATCATGTCACACATGTCATCATGCCATAGGTGCACATACATCCATGCACTCATCATCATCATGTCACACATGTCATCATGCCATAGGTGCACATGCATCCATGCACTCACCATCATACATTCACGCCTACATGTACCATATCAGGCATAATTCAATTTCAATTTCCCAATTTTATTCTTTCATTTTGGGTTGCCTCATTTCTCTTTCTCGGGACTAGTATTTGCATCCCACATTTATCGCTCGCATCCCAACTGGCATCGCGAGGAACCTCTGGCACAAACCTCCGGGCATTCAGCACAAACCTCCGGGCATCTCGTATCCCAACTGGCATCACGAGGCATCCCCCGGCACAAACGTCCAGGCTTCCGGCTCCCCCACTCTCCGAGCATCTTGAAACTCCCGAGGACCCTGCGACATTCAGCCATTTAAGGCCACCGGGCATCCGGTATTTACAATCCCTAGCCAGACATCCCGACACTTCCGGGGCATCGTCGGCTCACACCTCCGACGGCCTTCTTACTTATCATAGTTCACATTTACAATTATGGCTTAATTTCAATATGGCATATGATGTAATGGCAAACAAGATCATTTTCATCATTTGGTTTATATATGCATTTCCAATCATCATCATACATGCAGCAAGATACAATCACTTATGACAATACAATTCATGGGGTCCACACAACTTAGACTAATCCATACATCATGATTTGTGAGATTTACCAAATTCCAGCTTGCCCAATTTCGGAAAACATATAAATTGAATATCCATATGATCTTCAAAAATCATAAAATCAGAACATGTGATAGACAAGACATAAAGGTAGCAACTCCATGAAGAACACATGCCCAAAAGAACTTCACACAAAAAGATATAGCCCACACATCACAGCTTGCAAAATTCGGATATAATCAGATTGCGCGGTTCTTGAAATATTTCAGTTTAAATACCCAAACGACCTTAAAAAATTATGAAATTTTACCAGATGATATTCAAGGCCCTAAAGTAGATTTTGCATGAAGACATCAAGGCAAGATTCGTCCTAGATAATTTACTATGGACGGACGAAACTACTGTTCCTAGTACCGAACAGTCCAGTTTAGCTGTCTCCGAAAAATCGAGGTTTTGCCTACTTATCTTCCTTCATTTCCTCTGAATTTTTTATATGTTTTACCTCAATAGATCCAATACAACTTTCATTAGGGGATCTAGTTGAGATTCTCAAAGGATAGTCACCTTATAGTCCACGAAGTCGCTGGAGTCCAGTACAATACTTCCAGATCTACCGTTTTCAAATGAAAATCGTTTCACTGGGCTACACTTGTTAATTTTGCCTCAAATTTGAGTATCTTAATCATCATGATGTTCTCTACAACTTTTGTGAAGAAGTCAAAGTGAAATTCTTAGTACAAAGTGACATGCAACACACAAAACTACCAAGAGGTCGACAAAACAGTTCCAGATCTAGCGCTTTCGTAGAGGGAGGGTTTCACCCTAAACGACCGAGATTCATCACAATTTCAAACACACATGCAAGATACAACATGCAAGAGCAGAATATAGATCCCAACTTGCCTTTGTACCAAGCAAACAACGGCACATGGATGGCGAACGCACGACGACGGGCGACGGATGGGCGGACAGACGGTCGGCTTCTTGCATGTTGTTCCTCACTCTCTCTTGGCAACCCTCTCTCTCTCTCTCTCTCTCACTTGGACGACAGCCCCCTAAATCGGCCACTCTCTCCTTTTATTCCCCCTTAATCACAATCATTAGCCATTATGAGAAGCCACCCACAATGGCCAATGGATGAAGCCTTCTTTTTGCCACTTGGCATCTCCCATGCATAATGGGCTTGAAGGTTTGGACCGGCCACTCCCCCTCTCTCCTTGGTCGATGGCAGCCCTCTTCATGGGCTTCATGGGCCGGCCTTTCGGCCCATCAAAGGTCCACACTCTTGGGCCTAAGGCCCAAGCCTAATTAAATGAAGTTTTAACCCCCTTTTTAAATACTAATTATATCCTTATTGAACCAAAGTACTAAGGTGAAAAAAATTTAAATAGCTATACACTTGATATCACGAATCCATAAATTCTAATCCACAATACATATGGCCAAAGATAGGTCACCCTTTTCCAAGATTTATCCACTAAAATTCTGCCATAGTCCTTAATACAAGACATTAATTTGAGCACCCCTAATGACTGGCAAGGAATTCTAGGATGCCACACAAATTGACGAGGACGCGATGGGGCTTGATCTTCTCCAAAGCAGGCTTGCCTTTCGTGGTCCGAAAATGGGCCAAAGCGGGCCTAAACAGTGCTGAAACCCACTGAACTCGGCCTCTATTCGGTGTTGGTTGGTGGCTTGGTTAAGGCGGGAATCAACCGAGACGGGCTAAGGTGGGTTGAGGGGGTCGAACCGAACCTAGGCAGGACTCCACGGTGACTTCGGTGACCTCCACTTGGCTCGGGTTGCTTGTTGGGTGGCGGAAAGGGCGTGACGATGTTGCTGGAATGGTGAGGGACGCAGTTGAGGTGGAGGGGTGCATGTGGTGACTCGACGGTGGTGTGCGACGGCAAGGGTTGCTCCACAACTTCTAGGCTACTGGGCATTCGAATGGCTGAAGGAGAGGAGGAAGAAAGGCTGGTTGACCGACTAGAGGGGGAGAGGAAAGAGAGAGGGGGTAAGGGGCCTACTTGGTCTTCTATCTCATCCCTTTGTCTCCCAATCTTGGCTCAACATACCAGCTGGTGTCCACACAAGTTTTTCAGCCCATAATTCCCTTTCTAAAGGACTTGAGGAGATCCAAATGTTGTGGGTGATGGGGGGCTAAGAATTTGCATAGGTTTTCCTCCAATTGGACACCCAATGCTTCTCAATTCAATTCAATTTGGCCTATAAAAATTCAATTAACGGCTCATCTATAAAATTGGTATTTTCCCTCACCAACTGATCCTACCTGCTTCCCAATTTTGCGATCAAAAAGGGTTCCTGACATTTTTTGGACAAAAATAGTCCTACCTCGACTTTTTTCCCAAAAAGTCTTGGTTTGCAGAAGAATCTTATGAGACTGAGTTGATATTCCTAATATGACCCATGACATGACAGAACTTTCAATTTCTGAAATTGGATTCAAATTCGCGGTTAATTTTAATTCGGCGTGATTTTAGCATAACCTTGGCTACCAGGTAGCTTTTAGAAATTTTTAGTGCAAATGACCCGTGGTCAATTTTTTTCGAGCCACAATGAACCCATTCGACACATTGGTGACTCTCGATTGTTGTGAAAATCTCGAGGATTCAAATACGGGTAAAGGGTACCAAAATAATAGAAAAATCATTCTAGTGCCGATTGACAAGAATTTCCCAATTTAGTGGAGTCACCCACATTTAGCCACACATCTCAATCGAACCGACCTATTTCTGATCCCTGATCAATTTTTAACTGTGTCGTAATGACCTCTAAAGATGGGCATGGTCGAGTAGCCTATTTTTGGTCGAATTCTCAAGTCTATTACCTTAAAAATCCTTAATGGCTTTCCTAGATAGTCTAGTTATCCAGAGAGTGATCAGCTCTGAGAATAGCCCCATAGCTGCGTTGATGAAATGCCTAATTAATTTAATTGAAAGCAAAAGTGAAAAATTCAAGATGTCACAACTCTTCCCCTCTTATAAAAATTTCGTCATCGAAATTTAAACCATTACAATACTTAAGCAAAAAGGTGGAGGTACAAACGTCTCATTGACTCTTCAGTTTCCCATACTACTTTGACCAATGGAATGGTCTTTATACGTAGAACTTGTTCTTTTTTGTCCACAATTTGAACCGTGCTTTTAACGTATGACACTCGGTCATCCACATCTAGTTCTTCAAAATTAAGCACGTGGGTCGGGTCAGGCTCATACTTCCTCAACATCGACGTGTGAAAGACGTCGTGCACTTGCGCCAGTCTCGGCTGCAACGCAAGACGATACGTTAAGGTCCCAATTCTCTCTAGAATTTCAAATGGACGTACGTACCTCGGACTCATTTTCCCTTTCTTAGCAAAGCGTGAAGTTCCCCTCATCGGGGACACTTTCAGAAAAATGTGATTACCAACTTAGAATTCCAAAGGTCTCCGACACTTATCTACAGAGTTTTTCTGTCCACTCTCGGCGGTCTTTAGTTTGCCTCTGATCACTACAACGACATCCACTAACTACTCAACCAATTTTGGGCTTGTGATCTTTCTCTCCCCAACTTCATCCCAACATACCGGTGTCCTACATGATTTGTCATACAACGCTTCAAAAAGAGTCATCTGGATGCTATGTTGATAACTATTGTTGTAAGCAAATTCCACCAAATGAAGCTGTTCTTCCCAACTTCCCTTAAAATCTAGCACACAAGCTCGCAGCATGTCCTCGAGGGTTTGAATTGTCCTCTCAGACTGACCATTCATCTGAGGATGATATGCCGTACTATACCGTAACTTGGTACCTAAAGCACTCTTTAAGCTCTTCCAAAAGGCAGTGGTAAACCTCGAGTCTCAATCTGAAGTTCTCGTCACCGGTACTTTATGCAAACGAACTACTTGACGCACGTACAACTCTGTGTGTCTATCCAAATTGAGGTCCTTTGTATTGCAATGAAGTGGGCCAACTTTGTCAGTCTATCGACCATTACCCAAATGGAATCATTACCTCTTTGACTCCTTGGTAGGCTGATCACGAAATCCATCGTAATGTGCTCCCATTTCCACTTTGGGATCTCGAGAGGTTGCAGAAGTCCTCCTGGCTTGCAATGCTGAGCTTTTACCTACTGACACGTCAAACACTTGGCGACATGCTTGGCGATATCCACCTTCATACCAGACTACCAATAGTGTTAACGCAGATTCTGATACATCTTGGTACTACTAGAATGAATGTTGTAACTGCTACAATATGCTTTTAATAAAATATCCTCTCTAAGCTCCACATCGTTAGCTACAACTTATCGTCCTCAAAATCTTAGTGTTCCATCATCAGAAATTTGAAGGTCAACCTTTCTTTTCTCAGCGTCCTCTTGAAGAATCTTCTGAACATCTGGGTCTGTCAACTGAAGTATTTTGATCATGATCTGGACATCCGGTTCAATTCTGAGGGTAGCCATAAGATTCAAAAGGTGGCTTACCTTAAATTTGAATACCAAATCTCGAGCTCTCTCAATTAGATTCCACTCCTTAACTAACATATGAGCTAAAAGGGCTAGTGCAAACACCTAGAGGGGGATGAATTGGTGTAAATAAAAATTTTCGCAAAACTTAATAGAAATAATTTGCCTTTAGAAGATGATAGACTAAGAACGTAATCAACTTTAAATAAATGTACAAATATATGAATATACAAATGAAAGTAAGAAGTTCAAGGAAAGAGAATTAGAACACAAGGTTTATAGTGGTTCGGCTTAGATCAAGCCTACGTCCACTCTCCCGCGTTGACAGCCTACTGGCTAGATTTCACTATAAGAGATTTTACAACTTGTGATCTTCGACTTTCTCAGTGATGAGTCTCTACTAGTCTGTCACAAAGTCTCACTAAGAGTTTCTCTCTTTTGTATACAACTTTTGAGCTCAATAAATGAAAGAGCAAAGAACTAGAAAGCTTCAGATTTTGAAATTTTTCTTTCATGCGCTCTTTCAAACAACTTGAGAGTCCGCCTTAAATACTCCTTCATGCCTTCATAACCGTTGGCACTTACCAAAGGAATTCTTTCAATCTACCCATTGGACAGAATCAATTAAGGAGATCTCAAGTCGTGAGATGATTATGATGAAAGCCCGTCAATCCTATTTGTCCATACAATCAGGATACTTGGTTTCCATAAGTAGTACCTTCCAAGTTTATTCGCCTTTCAAAAGATCTTCATATTGGAGTAAGTTCCAATAGGAATAATCAATCACGTAAATGCTATATCCATCCATAAGGTCTTCCAAAAACCATACGAATTGAATCCTTGAAGATAATGCTGCATTTGGATAAGTCTTCATTCTTCCGTTTGGAAATTGTTAGTGAGGGCAGACTTTTAGGCTAAAGTCTCGCGGTCTTCAGATTTTGACAAAAGAGTCTAGAGTTCTTCAGATTATAACATTTGAGTCTGCAAATCTTTAGACTAGTCTTTTGGATATGTTTTGTTAACTTCAAAACAGTAAAGGATTTTTCTCCGACAATCTCCCCCTTTTTTATGGTGACAACTTTCATGCAGATTTGACAAACTTTTGACCTGCAAAACAACACTTAAACAATACATGATATCTTATACAAATAAGTTGATTAAAACCCGGATAGCGTTGATTCTGCAATCACAGAAAGCATGTTAGTCCTGCAAGACAAAATGACTATCTAGCCATAATTAGTATCACAAACTAAGTTATTGCAAGTGTCAAAAAGTTCAAATCCAAATAGTCCAAAGTCAGTCCAAAACCAAACCAGAAGGTACCAAAGTCCAAAATACCAAGCACAAAATCATCAAAAAGTTCCAAGCCAAAAAGATTCAAAAGATAGATCAAATCTGCACAAACTCTCCCCCTTTTTGTCACAGCAAAAAGTGGAGAATGACTATAAAAAGAGTTGGGTAAAAGTCATGGTTGTTTGGGGATATGAACGATCTGAAAATCCCCCATTGACTTGACAGCCTCCTCCAGTCTCTTTAGAGTCTCCTTCAATTGTTGAATATCCTCACGCTTTGCAGTTTCTTGCATTTGAAGCTTCAAGGCTTGTATCTGCTCTTATAGAGAGTTTGAAGTCGTCTTGAAGGCTGCCATCAGGTTCTTCATCTCAAACTCTAAACCATATTGCTGACCCTTCAAATCCAAAAGGATATCTAGCAGTTTTTGAAAGTTTGCTGTTGATTCTGTTGTGGCACTTGGTCCAGCCGAATTAGTTCCAAGAGTCTTGAGATGTGAGGGGACATCAGTAGTTCGATCACTAGGACTAGGAGTGGATGCCTTAACATCTGCTTCAAGGTATTTAGAGGCATAGATATCATCTAGATTTGCTGGAGATCTACTAACATCACTAGTAAAGACAGGTGAAGAAGTACCTCTTTTATTAGCAGCTCCCCCTGTTTTTGTGTCTTCTGGTGGAGAAAAGAATACATCTTCCTATTCTTGCTTTGCTTTAGCACCTGAGTGATGTTGTTCTTCTCTTGCAGTTCCACTCCAAGTTTTTTCCGAATCCTCTGACAAGGATCGACATATGTTGGCTCAAAAGATTCATCTTGACCCTCTTCTTCCTCTTCTTCTCTTCCTCTTTCTTATTCCTCTGTTCTTTCTTCAGCTCTCTTCTTTGTTTCTTCTCGTTTTCTGTTCTCTCTGTCCTCTGGCTCCTTAAAGCTAACAAAACTCCGTAAATTTCTTAAGGCGGAGAGAGTGATATCGTCCTCATCTTCTTCGTCCTGCAAGATAAGGGCTCTCCTCTTCTTGGTTGGTGCGCTCATGGGCTCCTTACCTTTTCTCTTTATTGCTGTAAAGTCTCTTTATTCCTTATTCAGCTCCTTCAGTCGCATCTTTGAAACCATTTTCAGCCTAATCACCATTAGAGCTATGGTTCTAACACATAGAGAAGCAATGATCTGAATTTGGAAGTGTTTGAAGAGTCGAGTGACAAGTGCATAATAAAATAGTTGCCCCTTGTCCTTCACAAATGTCCTATACATATGCATTAGGATAGTGTATGGCAATGAGAACTTAAAGCCAATGTTGATTGCATATATCAACTTTGCTTCAAAGTGAGAGATATCAATCTTTGAAGTAGATTTGAGTCTGATGCAGTTGATCACGATCTTGTGAAGTAAAATATTGGAGGCAGTCATTCTAGTGTAAGAAATCTTGCCATCAGCAAATCTGTCTCAAATAAGAGAAGGTAACGTGACCAACAGACAAACTGATTGGTTGGAAACTTCCTCTTTCCACACCAATCATATCAGCCATTGTATCCACATCTACCACAAATTCTTTGTCCCTAACCATAAAACAAAATCTATCCGCATCTAGAAAAGACAGATTTGAATAGAAGTAAGCAGTCAGTTTAGGGTAGGCTTTAGTGGTTTCTAAGCAAAAGCGTTCAAGTTGAAGGAGTGCAAACTTCTCCCTCAGTTTTACTTTCAAAGAGTCAAGAAAATCAAAGTCCACACTTCTAGAGTCATAACCCCTCTCTTCAGTAGTTTCGAATAAGTCCTGTTGTGGTCCTTGGAACGAAATAAACTCGTTCCCTCTCCACGAACAATTGCAGCAATACCCATCCTAGGCTGAAAATGCATATACATTCTCTCATCATTATCCTTCCCTTCAGACTTCGTGTGAGTCACCTCTAGAGCCTTATATTATTGTTTATTGTAAGTGCTACATTGTGACTTGAGTTATGTGGGAACTACCTCTAGAGCCTCGTCGTATTGTCATGCATAGTGAATTGCTAAGTACTACACGATAGCGTGACTATGTGGGGGCCATCTCTAGTGCCTTGTACTATTGCTATATGTGGTCAAGGATTAAGTACCACACGATGACGAGACTTCGTGGAGGTCACCTCTAGAGCCTTGAGTATGATATTGAGTTAGAGCCTTGAGTCCGATATTGAGTTTGAATATTGAGTTTGGATATTAAGAGTGACTATTAGGTGTGGATTGAACCACCGATATAAGATATCTGCACCTAATTATAGGACAAAATTGTGTGGTATGGAATGGGATGTGTCAAAACGATTTGATCTTATAATCAGGACCTCTGTTAATATTTGATGAGTGATATGAAGTGTTCCAATTATGGATTATGCATGTTGTGTTTATAAGTGCAGTTGATGCACTATTGTGCAGGGACGAGCTAAGGCGAGGTAAGTTCTGAGTGGTGCATGTTTAGGCTGCCTCTAGATGAATTCTCGTCCTACTCAAGGTTTAAGGTGTTGACTCACTAAGATTTATTCTCACCCTACCGTGGTTTAAATATTTTCAGGTCCTTAGTATGGAGCCGGGGGTGAAGGCTCCTAAGCGTAGGTGGCTTAGTAGTTTCTTTCTATAGATAGACTGGTGTGCAAAAACCTGTAGGTTGAATCTGAGATGTTTATCAAGCGTGATTGGTGAAATTTGGTTATCCTACTTTTCTATCCCATGTTTGTTGTTGTCTGGGTATATGTTCATGAATTCGCTTCCGCATGTGCATAAAATGAATGGGTTGATGACGGGTCTTGGAATGTCACAAATTTTAGTCAACCGCTGAGGGATGTGCGCGCTCTCGAGGTTCGGAGCGTGACACATCCCGAGAACATCGCAATTTGATCGACCACCAAGAGATGTGCACGCACTCAAGGTTTGGGGCGTGACAATTTCTCTTGTTTTAAAATGAAGACTTACCTATATAACATGCATATGATCTTTTTTCGTGTTTTTGTATAAAATTCGAAATAAATAATTAATGAAAAATGACTATGACAAGTTGTCCTACTCAAGCTAGAAATAATTTAGATTAAATCTCATTCTAATTTGGAAACTCATCTGAATTAAGTAGATACTAACCTAACATGCAATTTAATATTAAAAAAAAAAATCTAACTAGATAAATTCTAAACATGCAACCCTAACCTATTTAAGAAACCATCCTAATTTGTCACGCAATCTGTTTTTTTTTTTTTGGATGTTTTCCAAAACAAGCATTTATCAAATATAAGCATTATATCCAACCACTCAAGATATTTATCAAGAATTCAAATAAAGGGTTAAAATAATGGAAAGATAATCCATTGTCTCATGGATTAAACTAACAATTATTCTAATGCTAAACATCACAATCAAAAGGAAAATTAGAATAATTAAAAAAAATGATTCGAAGTTTTACGGATCAAATTAGTAATTATAATGATTTTTTTATAATATCCTATCAAGTAGTGTTTAGCATCTCAATAGAATCAATATTGGAGTCCTATTATCTAATTTAGGAAATTAAATATCGAGATGAAGGTTAACTCAAGAAACTTACCTAGTTTAGATGATTTGCTTCGAAAACAGAACCGGCAGCAAGGGACTTACGAACGGCGGTGGTTACACAGCCACGAAGCTCAGGGACCTGTGATTCAGTTGCTCGCCAGGGGCTCCACGGGTGGCTTGGGATAAGCTGCAGTGCTTGGCTCGAGTTGGAAACCTGCAAAGATAGAGCTCATCACAGACCAGGCTTGGCGCGGGTTGCGGTAGTGTGGATTCTTCGTGGTGGTCCGTGGCTGGAACCAAAGTCAGCGGGTTGTCATGCAATGTAGGGGTCAACAACTTAGGAAAGGCTTCTCACGTCTTTCTCCGAAAAACAAGGGGATGACTTGCAACACAAAAATTACGAGGAAAGAAAGTCCTCGTTGAAAGCATAGCAGCAGGACTTCGAGAAAGCTAGTGTTAGGAATATTGAGTGGCCGAGTCGTCATGGGATGTGCAGTAGCGTTGTCAAAGTGGAGCTCAGCGTCGATGGGCTGAGGCATGTGGCGATCGGAGTTGCAGTGTCGTTGAGCTGCCGCGGTGTCGGGCTGGGTTCTGGTGGGCGGTGGCAGAAATGATGCAGACACCGTCTTGGACAAGTAGCAACAGCGGTCGACGGAGGAACGGCAGCTGCAGACGATGGGTTGCAGCCACGAGGGGGCTTTCGGTGTAGCAGATCAACAAGGGGCAGTGACAGTAGCGAGGCGGCAGCGGTGTTGGGGGATTCAGTCGGAACGTCTATGGGCGTGGGTGACGGCATCAACTTATGTCGGGCTCCGATAGTTGGGACAGCGAGCAAAGCAGCGGCTCACTGTGGGTAACTCAGTCACAGCAGTAGCGAGCCTCGTCGTCGGCAGCAAAAGCGTCGAGCCAGGGCATCAAGAGTGGGAGGCATACAGTCGTGGGTGGCTAAAGAAGTTGACCCCCACCCACTTATCTTTTTTTTTTTTATTCTTTCTCTCTTAACTTTTCTCTTCTCACCCGCTTTTTCTTCTTCTCTTCTTTTCGATCGAAAGAGAAGCCCCTCAAATGAACTTTCACCGCCTACCGACTTTAGTATGAACAGGAGGTGGCCGTAACTTTTTCTTCTTGTTCACGTTCGGTTCTTTTTCAAATATGGTGGCCACCGCCTGAGACTTATACGATTGGCATTTCTCGTGCTAGTTTAGCCGCAACTATTGACTTTTCTTGCTTGTTTCTTGCTTCTTTCTTCGGCAAATTTATCATTGCTTCACCAAAGTTGACAACCCGTACTTTGATAGAGCAAGGAATATAGACAATCCTCACGTCTGCCGAATTTTGTGCATGCAATAATGAGGGAGAGACAATGAACGTGCGAGAACTTCTTTCCTCATTTTTTGACTTTCTCCCTTTGCGTGTTCAAACCAGCGAAGAGAGACCACCCTTTTGTGCATATTATCGACTGGAAGCCCTTGCTTTTTGTTGCGTTTCGGTACCAATGCAAATGCAACTACATAAAATGCAATTTTACTATTTTTGTTTAGAAATTAAAGATTAATCTATAATTTTCTATGTAATTAATGATTTATCAAAATTTAGGTATCAACAATAGACCAGTATAAGGGAGCTCTTTTTGGGTAGCTAAGTCCACATGTATTTGCAGTGGCTGATGCATCATACAGGTATTTTAATTTTTTGATGCTTGATATTGAGTCTCATTGAGTATACTACTTAGTCACACAACACGATCTAATTAGCTGTTTGCCATCTTGATGCAGAGCAATGGTAAATGAGGGTAAGAGCCAATCTATACTAGTTAGTGGGGAAAGTGGGGATGGAAAAACCGAGACAACAAAACTGATTATGCAGTACCTCAGGTATGTATGGGGTCGCACTGCTAGTTCTGGTGTGCTCGAACAGTAGAGTAGCAAGTTCTTGAAGTAAGGGTTGCTTCTCACCATTCAGTGAAAAACTGAAGCAGTAAATTTGCATATTTCACTAATATATGACCTTCATCATAATTTTTGAAGATTTTGGATATTAGTTATCTTGCTACTTTGGAGACGAACATTCTGCTCACTTGACTATGTGTCATCAAACCAAAAAAATCCAAAAATCCCTCTATGTTAAAAAAAAAAATGGAAAAAGACCAACAATGTGCTTTTCCTCCACAAAATGGATGGAAAATCCCTCGAAAATTCAAAAGGCCTTAGGGTTTAAACAAGATTAGGTACCGAAAGAGTATTAGTGATTAACTAGTGTAATCAAATCTTTGAATTTAGTTTTTCTGGTTGCGCGGGAGCATATATTTCTCCCAATATTTCTCTTGGGTTTCTAATTGACCCACCCCAAATTGATTAGTGGGGACTCCTTTTTAAAATTAACCTATAGATTTAAAAAATTAAAACCATTAAGTTGTGAATTGGTAGGTTTGGGAGAGCCTAGGCTAAGCCTAATAAACCTAGCCAAGCCATTAACCTCTGCAGGCGCCTGCACCTAATCAGGCAACGAAAAAAGGGGTCACGACAGCTTGGCAATTCCACTGGGAAATAATTTTGTGGACTTAGGCCTTTTTTTTTTTTTTTTATCTTGTTTAAACACTTTACTAATTTGGGTATTTTTTTTTAATGCAGGTTAGTAGCTTAAAAATCTATTCTAATTTTGTTAAAATAAAATGTCTTGTAATTATAAACTGCTATGCATGCTTTACTGTTTTAGCACTACACATGACACACACAACCCGAACGCTGGACTTGGGCCGCCATAGGATATTTAGGATGGTGTTAAAAAAGATACGGCCTTAAATGCGAGACTGCAATGTAGAGGTTGCCTTTCTTTTTCTCGAATTTCTTTAGGTAGGGCCGAGGTCAGGAGGATATGATGTCAACACGAGACTGCGATGGGCGAACACCCTCTTAATTTCCCTAAACCTTCTCAGTTAGACATTGAGCTACACGTATCATACGCATGTCTCTATGCTTGCCATTTTCTTTAAAAGCAAAGCAATTTCTTTACTTCTTTACTCTGATCCTTTTTATTGGCCCATGGCAACTTTGGTTAGTTTTTTGAGTCCCACTTTATATGTGATGGGAGGAGACGATATCAAGTTTATTCCTGCCCCCAAAGCAAAACTCTTCAGATGGTGGGGTCAATTGGACCAAATAACCCAAGAGTGCATGAAAGCCAAAGTCGGTCATCTCCTATCATTGTTCCAAATCATTGTTCATCCTGAAGTCACATAGGCCATAGCACATTTCTGGTGTACTAGGACATCTACTTTTATGTTTGGTGGGTTCGAGTTAACCCAACTCTGGAAGAATACAACATTATCATCGGAATGCCTCTCGAGAACAAACTTGTTAGGCCACCAACAGGTATTGACCCATTGCCTGGGTTAGCGTGACTTTTAAGAACTGAAGTTCATGTCATGAGGCAAATTTTTGAAACCAACCATAATACCTACCCACTAGCGTTTTTAATTGTTTGTTTTGAAAATTAGCCCATGACCCAAAGAAGTGAGAATTTTCTCCTAGCCTTTTTCAGATTCATCATTTTCCCCCATCAAAAAGATGCCATAAGTGCCTCAATGGCCTGGGTGGTTGATCAGGTCTTAAGGGGGCAAAATTATGTCAACATGATTTTATTCAAAATATTTTTGTCCCTTAATCGTTTTAAAGAAAACAGGGAAAAATCATGCGGGTCTCCTCATAAATTTTGCAAGTCTGGTTCTTTTCTCACCTAAGCAAATTTCGATGCTTTATGCAATCGTTTGAAACAAATGATTTCAAAAATCCATTATAGAAATTTGTGGTACTAGGCCATACATTCCCAACAAAAGCTATTTTAATCGGATAAATTTCCTAAGAGACCCTGCTCCTAAGGCATTCCAATAGTGTACTGGTTGGTTCCATGAAAAGAGAGCTCGCTTTGCTCACAAATGCTGCAATGTAATTATGTTGCTCGGCCTCACTGGCGCCACTCCCTATTACCTATATGGGGTGGCATGACCATACGAAGCCCTTCAAGAGATCCCACCGCCTTTCTAGACGAAGGTCCCTCCACTATTCTTCACTCATTAAAGGCATGATTACGCATTCGAGATTTCCATTATCGAGGAAACATGGGGCAAGTGCCATCGCAAAAGGATCGTGGTATCTGAAGGGCTTGAGGGATAGGAAAAGGTCCTTCATGCCTCTGAGGCCATCCGTCCCTCACCCAATCAGCGAAATCAATTAACACGAGCAAGCAAAGCGTATGGAAAGGGATTTGGGAATAGGCTAGGTACACGTCTCAAAGCCGGTCCAATGAAGCAAACATCTTTGCAAGAACAAAGCTCCCCGTCACATGTAAAATAGCAGTCATGTACCCCCTAGTGTTAATCTTGTGAAAGTTTTCTCCCATTATTTAGGGACTTCTATTCAATACCTAGTATTTTGTTTTGTCATTTTCATTTCAAGTCAGGAGTATGTTGTTTGTAAAATCCTCTTTTGATAAATAAAAACGGTTGAATCGTGCTCATTATTTTTTTTTTTGTGACGTTAGGTAATTATGAATCGCCAACCGCCCATTGCCCGCGAATGGCCACAAGCAATGGGGCTTGATCAGAATGATGTATAAAATCGCCTTGCTAACATTGAAGATGGCGTATGATAGATGTCCATTGCCCTTCGACAACTCTCGAGGCAAATGGAGTCCACTCGAGCCAAGTCTAACTTGGTAACTACTTTAAACACACTCATGACACCTGTAAATTTGGAAGAGGATAACCAACAAGATAGACAGTTTATAAAGATCATGAAGAAGCTGAACTAGCTGCAGGGGCAAGATCCCATTGATCTATCTAATTATTTCAGTATTAAGATCCAGAAGAGCTCAAAGTACCTTAATACGAAAGAGATGCTGATACCTCTCGCCCAGAGACCTATCTGCAAGCCTACCTAATCCAAAGGATGATTCAATCATATCAATCAGACTGGTCCTACCTAATGGTGGTACATCGTAAGAAGGATTAGTCTCCTTAAGACCTCGAGGGAAATAACCGATGTTTTTTGCCAAGAATATGTTGTTGACATCAATGCCAACATCCCCCTGCCCTACGAAGAGCCGATAGTCATAGAGACGAGGGGTAATGTGTTTTTAAGAACACAGGCCGTGTCAAGGAGAACCCCGACCTCCCAATCTAACATGCAGCCCACAAAAGAAGACATCAATGTAGCGTTGCATGATAAATGGACTGTGGCATCCCAGAAATTCAAAGCCGAGCCTTAAGGTGTGTTAAAAATCTTTGATTAGGTGATAGAATTTCTTTTGGCTTATGCCTTAGCCAATTAGTCTTTTAATTTAAATGAATTATGCTTGTGATTGTGGAAATTCAAATTTAATAGATTAATGCTTGGCCATATGATTTAAATTTCAATAATTAAAAAGTATCCCAAGACTTTGGCCAAGATGAAATTTGAATTTAGAAATATTTATAAAAAGGAATTCAAAAAAAAAAAAAGGAGAAAAGAGGGTTATTTTCGAAATGGGCCTTGGGCCCATTAGCCTAAAGCTTGGTGGGCCAAGCTAGTCGGCCCATTAGGGCCCAAGAAGGGAGCTCGACCAGCCCAAGGGGGAATGGTCGGATGGGCCTAAGCCCAAGCCCAATCAATTCAAAAATAAAAATGCCAAGTGGCAAGGGACAAAAGCATGCATTGGTGGGATTATAGGCAAAGCAATCATTACAAATGATGGGATTAAGGGGATATAAAAGGGGTTAGGAGAGAGAAATGGCCGGTTACTTGCTCCATTTTTGTCCAAAGAGAGAGGTGTGCGAGAGAGAGAGAGCTCGAGCGGAAGAGAGAAGGCGAGAGGGAAGAAGGCGGAGCCGGAGGGGTGTGCCGTCCGTTCGCCGTGTCCCGTCGCCGTTCGTCGTTGTTAGTTCATCTTTAAGGCAAGTGGAGTCCATAACTTCCTTTGCATGTTTGTTGTGGTGTTTGCATGTTAGATTATAGGTGTGATTTGTGCGAAAAACCGAGGTAAGAGTTGATATTTTGCAAACCGTGTGACTGTTCTCGTTCGGTTTGTTGAAGTCAGTAGCTTGTTCGAGTTTGCATGTGGGTTTGGAGTTCGATTTTGGCTTCGGTGTCTTGATGAAAGTTGAAGCTGACGTCTTGTACTATGACATACTAAAAATTCGTAGAAAACGACTGAGATTTGAGGGGTAAAAAGTTCTATTATACGGAGACTTAGATCTACGAAATTTTCACTGACCTCTTGTCGATTTCTTGTTTGCATGTTGATTTCTGTTGGAGATCTCACTTTGTTGTCTTCTTGAAAGTTGTAGGAAACACCTTAAGCTACAACATACTCAAATTTGAAGAAAAAATAACAAGTATAACTTGGTGAATCGGTTAGATCTTGGAGATGGTTGATTCTGGTGAGGTGTACCGAGACACCCGAGACTTCATGGACTAAAATGGTGACCAAAATCTGGTTATTTGACCTAGATCTCTTCATGAAACTTGTAAAAGACACATTGGTACATAACATACTCACATTTCAGAGGAAACGAAAGAGATTTGATGGGTGAAATCTAAGAAATACGGAGAAGTGTGTTCTGGACGTCGCGGTAGTGATTCCAGAAGCTTCGTAGGGCTATAGAAATTAATCTAAAAATAATTTGGCTTAAAGTTCTTAATGAAAAAGGTACAAAAATGTGTTGGCTATCACCCTGTAAAATTTCGTAATTTTTGAAGGCCATATGAGTATTTTAATTAAATTTATTCGGAAACTGTGCAAGTCTGGCCATTATCCGAATATAAGGTGCTATTATGTGAAAATTGTGAAATTATAAGAAATTCAATTTGGCCATGAATTTTATATGAAATTGTGATCCTATTAGTGATTGTTGAATATTATGATTTTGGGAAAATCATAGATATTAAATATTTATTTATGAAAATAAATAAATAAAATAAAATAATAAAATAATAAAATAATAAAATAAAATGGATTTTTATCTGGCCATGGATTCAATTCCATTTGTGTGGCACTTGTGTGATGAGGTCTTTGTATATGTATTAAGTTGAAATGCATATGTGATTAAGCTTTGGCATGTGTATGACATGTGAATTGAAATGCAAGTGTGATTTGTTTGATGCCATGCCAATTGCCATGTTAAATTGAGATAAAATGATAAATGTGAATGAGAAAGAGGTTGTGGTGGAGGATGTTGTCTGGTGGCCTGGTGGCGTAATTCCAGAGATTCCCTGGGAGTTTCAGGATGCCCGGAATGTGGGGGGCCGGAAGCCCTGTCGGAGGTTTCTACCTGAAGGGAATGCCTCGTGACACCAGGATTTGGGTGCGGGATGCCTGGCTAGAAGGGTAAAGGCCGGAAGCCCTGTCGGAGGTTTCTGCCCGAAGGGAATGCCTCGTGATGCTAGTTGAGATGCGAGATGCCCGGAATGTGGGGGGGTCGGAAGCCCGGTGGCCATGGGATGGCTGAGTTGGCCGGGAACCCTGTCGGAGGTTTCTACCCGAAGAGTTGTTAATGAGATTGATAATGGTACCCTGTCGGAGGTTTCTGCCCGAAGGGTTGATGATGAGATTGATGATTTGAGAAATGGGTGATGTGGTGATCAAAATTGAAAGATAAAGATGATAATTAACTCATGACATGATGATGCATGATGATGATCACCTATGATAATATATGCATGATGATGCATGATGATGATGGCATGTGATGTGATGTGATGATCACCTATGATAATATATGCATGATGATGCATGATGATGATGGCATGTGATGTGATGTGATGATCACCTATGATAATATATGCATGATGATGCATGATGATGATGGCATGTGATGTGATATGATGATCACCTATGATAGTATATGCATGATGATGCATGAGGGTGATGTGTGATGTGACATGATGATCATCCATGGTATGATATGCATGATGAAATGCATGATGATGATAATGATATATGATATGCCATGATGATGATGATATATATATGATGTGATGATGTATGATACGCATGATTTCAAGGTAAGTGATGCTTGCAACGTGTGATGATATGCATGATGCATTGGAATGTTATTGGATTTCCCTATCTGCTGAGTAGTTGTACTCACCCCTTTTGGGGATAACATTTCAGATTAGAAAGATGCCGCTTCCTACCATCACGCGAGGCACCTTCTATGGTATTCCGTCAGATGTAGAAGTAGAATGTACGGAGATCGACTGCGTCGCTATCCCTAGACTGACATTTATGCGAGTGCGTGTGCTGGTCATGTACGACGTGGGCCTGGCTGATGGCCCAGTCATCCAGGAGTTTTTGTCTGTTCATGTCCGCCGAGACGGAGTGTTTAGGGGGATGTTGCCGCCACCACCACCCGATGCACCTGGATGGGTGTGATGGTTGCGTGAAGGGTAGAGAGCTGGTGTCATCTTTTTGGGAATAGCCGCCACTGTTGGATGGGGGGATGTCATGTGATTTTCTTTAGGGGTCGTAGTATCTTTTTGGGATGAGGCCGAGCGTAGTTGAAAATCTTGGTCTCCTTTTTGTTGTATCGACCCGTGAAAAACCCATCGATAATATGTAAATAAAAGTGGCATGGCTTATCTTTTATATTCTGATGATTAGTGGTGTGTATTGGTATCATGGTTAGTAAGGGGAAAGATGGAGATGTCTAATTTGCTTCCGCTATGAGTCGCGTTGGGACCGCTTTAAAAAAAAAAATGCATGTGATTAATGACGCTTGTTTTAAGTACAAGATAGATAGAAGGAAAGAAAGTGTAACACCGGCGCTGGTGACGACCTGCGAAGGGTTCGGGGTGTCACATGGACGATCGAGCAATATCCTATTGCTGAGAAGCTTCCCACTAGGAAAGGCAAGGAGCCCACATACGAGGTCAGTGCCACAAAACTTATTCAAGACTGGGGCATGGCAAGGCAGCTCCCCAGACTTACTGCAAGAGCTAGGGTCCAAAGAATGTCGACCCTCAACAACCTAGGGAGTGAAGCTCCACTATCTCCCAATCTCCTTAACAAAGTTCAACTGGCGAAACAGAGGGCTTTACTTAAAAGGTCCGGACCGAGAGTTAAGAAAAAAAGCCTAAGCAATTCGAGTCAACACCTGTCACTAAACGTAGGCAAAACTTGACAACCAATGAGTCGCCACACCTAGACTTCAAGCATCCCCTAGGGTACAATCCTAAAGGCTACCGGTACCTAGGGTACAATCCCAAAGGCTACCAATATTATATAGATGAAAGTAGCCATTCATTGTGTGATTGCCTCTCACCCATATACAGAATCTAAAGCATGTTAGAAGGGGGAACATTCGTCTTCGTCCGTCATGACTTGCCTCTCAAAGAGCTACTAAATTTGTCACCCGACCATGGGGATGACGTAAACACCTCATCCTCAATTGGAGATTTTAACTTGGGAGAAAGCAATGAAATGATCTCGGTAGAGTCCACCCTTCCTACAATAGCATAATTCACTATCGCAATGAATATGCAGTGGGAAAACCAGTGGCCTAACTAAGACTCGACGGGCCCATCTAGCCTTCATAGGATCATGACCCCTAGAGAAATGAGGATACCTAATCTCTGCAAATATAATGACACAACTTGCCCCATGGCCCACTTGCAATATTTTCACGCTGAAATGTGTCAACACTACAGCCGAACATCATTCACAACTTAGGCCTTCCAAGAAAGTCTTACAGGACTTGCATTACAATGGTTTGTCACGGCAAATATCTACCTCATGAGGGATTGGAATGAGCTGTCATCCGCATTCCTACTTTAGTACCAAAGCTAGATTGGAACTAAACTGCCTTCCGAAAACTTAGTTCGCTTTAGAAGAAGACCAATGGATGATTTTCGAGCATATGTAGAAAGGTGGGAGGCTTTTATGATGCAAACTTACCCTCAACTTGCCGAAGAAGAAATGATGAAGTTATTCGTAAAAGCTTTACCCCGCAAGCATTGTTGCTAGTTGCATGGATTACACTTCCATAGCCTCAATGAAGTGGTCCTCTCATGTGAATACTTCGAGTCTATTGAAGGTGAAGAACTCAAAGGCACCTGATTTCTAGACCAGCATTATCAAAGTGCTCCTTTTCATAAGAGATTTCATGGGTTTTGGCTGATTTTGTAATTTCATGTTTTTTATTGGTTCTAGTGTGTTATTATTGTATTTTCCATTCCAGTAATCTAATGTACATTTCCAATATTTTGTTTAGAGAGCATGAGGCGGTATTCCAAATTAACCCGGTGATGCTATCCAACAATGAAAAGAAAATATTATCCAAGAAGAATACTGAAGGCTAGGCTTCGTTATGCTTTCCCCCTCTCTAAAAGTATATACTTTTGAAAAAAAAAATGCATTACCAAAAACTTTTGTCAAAACAAAATATTAAATTTAATCCTGTTTATTTTTCTAATTCACTCACTTCGTGTATCAGAATATCATCCCCTTTGACTTAGCGTGACAGGGGCATTTGAAGCTAACGCATCATGTGAACTCACCGAATTCAAAGATACTCTTTCAATAAAGTAGGGGCAAACATAAAAGATCACCCCGTTTCATAACAGGGTAAGTCTTATTCCCTGAATGTAATTTGGGAAATGACGTTCTCTTTCTTCTATTTACAAGAAATAAAAGATATAACGTAATAGGCACAAGCATACGGTTAAACTCAACACATGCATACCATGGTAGCTTAGGGCAGGGCAACCTCCTCCATAATGCTCTCAACCTTCCGATTTTGCAAGCCGTCCCCGAGAGCTCTATGCACTCCACCTCGCTCATGTCCAAATCCTTCTCAAGTTTGAGCAATTTCTTCTTCGCACAACGTGCCCGAACAACTAGATGCTGCAGTTTCACTAATGGAATCTCCAGCTTCGACAAGCCAAGAAGCATAGGGAAGGAATTTCTTCCTTTGAATTGGATATTGTCAATAGGGAGAAAATCTAGATAGTTGAGGCGATCTCTAGCCCCCTATTCTAGAGGATGACTTTAGAATCTAGAAACCTCACGCCTTGTTATAGACGCATATTCTCCCAAGAAGTGATTGCCATAAAAAAAAAAAAAAACTGGATATTTTCATTGTCCATGAAAGCTTGAGATATATGACTTTGCCCAATGCTAAAAAACAGAGAGAAAATTACATAGGATAAAGGCTTTGAAGATGAATCAACGACCATCAATCGTGCACACATGGCCACAAATGAGGAGGGCCCATCGAAAGAGACATTGAACTATGTCAAGAAAAAAGACAGTCATTGACATTCAAATATCCCCAGGAGTTATCAAATACAAACTCTAGAGAAAGGGTCATTCAGTATCGTTTTCAATAATCTCCCTCTATAAATTCACTTCTGACATATTCCCTCCATTGATAGGAATCATTGGGAATCAGGAACAAGGCTTAATGGTTAATTTGGGCTAATTAATATTGGCCAAGTGAGTACATGGGAGTGACCTATACCAAATTCACCCAACTTGGTGTAAAAGGATGTGTCATCCAGGAGTCAGTTCAGTCAAATGGTAATTCAGTATCGTTTTCAATAAATGCTACCAGTGTCACGGCCTGGTAGTATGGGGAATGAAATGATCCCAAAGCATTTGGGGTTCGATCCTCGAAAACAGCAGCTAGCTACCATGTGTAAGACTAATAAAAAGCTTTTGCTTCTCCTGCAACAGCAAAAATAGGAGAATAATTGACCTAATAAAGCGAAAGATGTAGGGCTTTGTGTCCTTCTCGTACTTCAGGGCTATTCAACAAACCAAGGAAGAGTAATGTTGTATCGCTCCCAGTTATTCAACTACTCAGAGAGTCATAATTAACATGAGCCCTCTTATCTGTTGTAGGAACACTTGTGTCACGCCACGATCCTCGGGCACGCACACATCCTTCTACTTGGTCCATTTTAAAATGTGATATCCCAGGACAATGTATCGCCGACCCTTTCAATTATTATGCACATGCGGAAGCAGTTATAAATCCCCAGACAATAAAACAATGGGATAGAAAAGCAGGGCCATATTTTTCATATTGAAACTTATAACCAAACTTTTATTCAAAACACAAACCACTTCATAACTATTCATATCAAAAAGGAGATCTCAAAAGAAGATAAACTCTCAGTCCATCTGGGCCATACTCAAGGCCCCTCTCGGGATTATCTTCTTCTTCCAAAAATCATTCTCCTCAAGTTTCACCTCCGAGTTCTCCTTCTCAGACTCCTCGTCATCAGCTCCTTCTCGGGGTCCTGAAATGTTTTTCCCCAAACTGGGATGAGACTACGTCTCAGCGAGTTCTACCCCACTAAGCCCAATTAGTAAACTATTATACTATAGGCTGCCTATACACGCATAGGGCAGAAGACGTACCTTGGCCTCATATCCCACCTGCAAGTCAGTACAATTCATAATAGGCACCCAAGCAATCATATCACTGATCGAAGCATCAATCAAATCGACCTAGTCGATTAAATGCCAACAAGACCACTCACGGTCATTTCTAATCAATCAATCAATCCACGACATCAAATCAAATCAATGATCAATGGACCTAGTCGATTACATATCAGCCTGACCATTTCCCGGTCATTCAAGCTATTGCTATACAGCCTCAATTGATAAAACCAATTACCGAGCCACGTGCATTCTCCGAGGTAATGCATTAATTTACTGAGCCCACGTGCCCTTTAAAATGCCATATTGAATCAGCGAGCCCACGTGCATTCTCCGAGGCGATGCATCAAGTCACCGAGCCCACGTGTCTCTTCAAGATGCCAAATGTACTCATTGGGACCACGTGCATTCTCCGAGGTAATGCATCAAATTACCGAGTCCACGTGTCCTTTTAGATGCCAAATGTACTCATTGGGACCACGTGCATTCTCCGAGGTAATGCATCAAATTACCGAGCCCACGTGTCCTTTTAGATGCCACACTTAATCACCGAGCCACATGCATTCTCCACGGCGACATATTTCGTCACCGAGCCATGTGCATTCTCCGAGGTGATATATCTAATCATCAAGCCCCGTGCCTTTCATGATGATTCATCCCATTTCTAAAGTAATTATCCACAATTAAATCAATTCAGTACAATTTAAAGCTTAATTAATTAAACGGACTGCGCCACGACGATCAGCACGAGATTTCGGTCGTCGGCCATCTCAAACTTAATTTCCGAAAAATAAATAAATAATTAATTAATTTCGAAAATTAATTATTAAATATTGAAAATTCCGTTTAGCTCAAAATAAGGTCCAATTAAATAAACGGACTTCACCACGGTCATCAGCATAATTTTCCGGTTACGGGCCATCCCAGTTGAATTTTCAGGAAATAAATAATTAATTAATTAATTTCGAAAATTAAATAATTAATATTATAAATTCAATTTAGCTCAAAATAAAGCCCGATTAAATAAACGGACTTCACCACAGTCATCCGCATAATATTTCGGTTCCGGACCATCTCCCTTGAATTTTCGAAAAATAAATAATTAATTAATTTAATTCCGAAAATTAATATTTAAATGCCCAAAAAACCCACTTAGGCCCGAATCGCCAAATTGAAGCCCGATTAGGGGTCGGAAAATTCCCGAGACACTTCCAATAAATAGTAGACCACGTCTACTTGTTAATTGCGCAATCAATTTATCTAAATCGCATCACAATTGACTAATAATTGCTAATTTATTCTAATCTAACAACCTAAACATAATTAATTAAAACTAAACCAACCTTAAGCATAATTAGCCAACTAATCCGGGATTAGTGAGATTACTCACCAAATCGCGCGCAAATCGGATCAATCCGACGGGGGCGACGCGAGGAACAATTCTTCCCAAAGCACGACTCGGGTTCGGGGCCCGGAAACGGCCCAAAACGAGCCTTGAACAGGGCTGGAAACCCATTTTTCCACCCACTGTTTTTGGCTGGAGGAAGCTCGTCCGGCGGCTAGGGCGGCGAGGGGAGGCCGGCGGAGGGCGAGAGGACGCCGGGGAGGCTACGCGGTGGCCGGACGGAGGTAGGCGGTGGCTGGAGGCGGCTGGTCGGGGCGGAACCGAGCTGAACAAAGGCTGGTTCGCTCGAGGAGGTCGCCTAGCACGAGGGAACGGAGCTGGCGGCACACGGCGGCGCGTGGGCGAGCGCAAAGCGGACGGGGCGGCGGCAGGCGGAGGTCGGTGGCGTCACGCGTGTGACGTTGGCTGCTTCCGTTCTGCTTCTGTCTTCTGCCTTTGTTCGAACCAGAGGGAGAGAGGGAGTCTACCGAGAGAGAGAGAGGATAAGTTTGAAAAGTCAAAAAGGTGGGGGAAGCAAAGTTGGAACCGGCAGAGGGAGTCGGTGGGGGGTTTCGCACGAGGGGAAAGAAAAAGAGTGGGGGAGAGAGAGAAAAAGAAAAAGAAAGAAGGAAAGAGAGAGAGAGGAAAGGAAAAAGAGAGTGTTTGGCTAAAAATGGAAAAGAAATGGGAAGATCACAAAATAAAAGGATTTCCTCAATTAGAGAATCCTAATCCCAATTTCTTTTAAATAAGCTCATAGACTCTCAAAAGGATTTTCCAATTTAGAGTTCTTGATCCCCACTTGCATATTTGCATTCAATTTCTCTCTTAATTTCTCTCTAATAACTCTTACAAAAAATCAATTGATATCTCCATTATCAAATTGATTATTTTCTTCATCCAAGAATCCCTCATACTCCTCAATCTCACAATCTCCGACTTAAACTGAACGAAGACTGCCCTATATATCCAGTCAAATTAAAACCCGAAAATCTGGATGTCACAACTCTTCCCCTCTTATAAAAATTTCGTCCTCGAAATTTAATCCTTTACCAATCCATAAATGAAAGGTGGGGGTATTGCCGTCTCATCGAGTCTCACTTTTCCACGCTGATCATTCGGTCTCGTGGCATTGTCTTACCACTTTGACCAAGGAGATCATCTTTGTACACAAAATATGCTCTTTCTGAACCAACAACTGAACTGAGCTTCTCACATAAGACATTCTGTCATCCACATCTGATCTCTTTTTCTCGACTCCCTAATAAACCTTCGAACCTCAACGATTCAAAATTTCTGACAGTTCTGAGCAATCTTTACTCTGACACTCTGACAACTGCAAACACTGATTACTGAGCTCACATCATTATTCACTTTCTTTTCACCACTGAAATTCTGTACCCTCTGCTATACACTGCTTAATAAAGAACCCTCTGAAAACTCTGCCAACTTATAATCTCTGATCTAGATTCGAGATATAATTCATCCTCGACACTCCATGTCGGTGAACTATCCGAGACACACACACTTCGGTATACCCACTCTGTGACAAGATAGGATCTTCAATTTCTGAAATCGAACTTAGATTGGCGGTTAATTTCACTCCGACACGCTTTTTGTGTGACCTAGGCTACCGGGTAGTGTTCAGAGCTTTTTAGGACAAATGACCCGTGGTCGATTTTCTTCGAGCCGCAATGAACCCACTCGACACATTGGCGACTCTCGATTGTCGTGAAAATCTCAAAGGTTCAAATATGGACACAGGGTACCAAAACGATAGAAACATCAAATTAGTACCGGTCGATGAGAATTTTCCAATTTAGTGGAGTCACCCACGATCGGTCATTCATCTCAGTCGAACCAATCTATCTCTGATTTCAAATCGATTTTATACTGTGCCGCAATGATCTCTAAAGATGAGCACGGTCGAGAAGTCAATCTCTGGTCGAATTCTCAAGTCTATTTGCCTTAAGGTCCTTAATAACTCACCCAGCTAGTCTAGTTATCTCATGAGTGGCCAACTCAGAGAAAAACACTGTAATTGCATCGATGAAATGCCCAATTTATCTAATCGAAATCAGAGCCGAAATCTGGATCACACACTCAAAACAAGATATATTCGTATTGTACCAAAGTGGACCAACTCCATCTATCGATCAACCACTATTCTCAAATGGTATCAGTAATCCTCTGAATCCTTAGTAAGCCTATCACAATATTTCCATTCCCACTTGGGACTCTCAAGTGATGGTAAAAATTCAACCGGTTCGCATTACCGAGCTTCCACTTACTGACACCTCTGACACTTGTAACTTGTTTGGCGATATCTATCTTCATATCGGCCTACCAATCTAGCTGACATTGATTCTGACTTACTTGCACCATCTGGTCAAAACTGTGATACTATAGTGAACTTCTGACAAGATCTTTTCCCTAAGTGTTACACTGTCAAGTGCACTCAATCACTCATGGAACCCGAACTTTCCATCCTCAGAAATCTTAAAGTCAATATCTTTTTTACTAGTATTCTCTTATAAGAATTTTTTTTTTTTTTTGCACATCTCTGCTTGTCAACTAGGCGCCGATTCTAACTTGAACATTTGGTTCAATTTTGAGGGCGGCTATAAAATTTAAAAGGTAGCCTACCTCAAATTTGAAAACCAAATTTCGAAGTCTTTTCAAGTAAGGTCTACACTTTAGCCAGTCTATGCACAATTGAAGACTCTCGGCTCAACACATTAATGACTCATTTCATTTCTCCAAGGCGATACCCGATATCACTATTATAGTCCTATTAAAATTCTTATTCACGACACCGTTTCATGTTCCACTTATTGGGTCTCAACTGGTGGAACGGTTATGCAACAATCTTCTCATGTTGCATCAATACTTACCCCATCCTTTAAGCTCTGGAAACTATCCTCGTACTTGTCTATGCCGATGAATTTCTCTTCTTTCTTTAGAGGTCAAGCCCACGATGATACTGATGCTGAAAATTCTTTCACAAACCTTCCGTAGTAATCTGTCCAATCCCCACAACTTCTGATCTCTGACATTGATGTCGGTCTTGGTCCATTAACAACTTATTCGATCTTGGCTGGGTCCATGAAGATTCCTTTACCTGTAACCACACGACCATTCTTAGGGGCATCTCGTGATTCTCAACACTTAATGAACACCCTATAATATCGCTACACCACACGATCACCATTGATCTAGTTATTCTTTGAATACTCGATTTGTCAAATCTATGACAGTGGCTGGAGCATTCGTCAAATCAATTGGCTTTACATTATTCTCACAAGGGCAAAATCAAGTGCGAAATGCCGTCTTCAGTATAACCTCCTTCTTGGTTCTCAACTGACAATAACCTGTCCTCAAGTCGATCCTTGAAGACATCCACACTCTTTATAACAAGTCACCCAATTAAGTTGACAATGGTTGATGCATGATTGCAATGAACCATCTTCATTTCTCTTTCCACAAAACTGATGTTCCTTAAAGCGATGCACTAATATGCATGAATTCCTCATTCATCAATCCTCACACTTGCACAAATGGTCCTATCAATACAGGCAACAACAACCGGTAAGAAACTTTAGAGAATGGTTCAGTTCCGGGTGCTAGCTCTATCGTAAATTCTATCTCACTTACTGACGATAGGCCTGACAATCCTTCTGGCAACACTTCCAGAAATTCTTGGACTACTGAGGAGTCCTCAATTTTCAATTCTTCAATTCTTCAATCTGTCTTATTTTTGACAATTGTCAAGTAACCTAGGCAACCTCCGTCTAACAAACGGATTGCCTCAAGTGACGAGGTTAAAGAAGTCAAGAACCCTTCTCGACTTTCAATAAAACTTGGCACTTCTACCTGCTCCTGGAATAAACTGGGTTACTCCACTATAACAATTCATCACTACAAAATGCTCCAGAGCCAATTCTTTCCACACTTAACGATAGAGTTGTACACCAACAGCCAATCAAGTACAACTTTAGTCAATGGTTCTTTTCCTACAGCCTTAACAAACAATTGAAATTCCACACTTGCAATCCCAACATTCTCTGGCACTATTCTGATAAAATCACCTCAAAATATTCTTTCATTGAATAAGGCATAGTCGGTTCCGTTCCTGTTCCTTTTGCCATCTTGCTAGCGTTCCAACGGTAGTAACAGTGTTGGTGTTCTTCTTAAACCCCAACCGATAGTCCCTCACTTGATGGCCGTGCTCACTACCATCAAAGCATGTTCTAGTCATTCTCGAACACAGGATTAATCCATGCATTCCTTCCATACTTTCGGCACTCACCTAGTGAGTCTTCTACCTCCTGTCCTCAAAATACATGAGACTAATCCATACCATCTTCCATGTAACATATCTTCCACAGAACAACATGTTCCATTTGTCTGAATACTGACTTGACTATGCCGCCCTTCCTATTGGGTGGAATAGAATACTTTTCTCTCGACCTTGGTCTTTCCTCTGACCGATTTCCATTTCTGCCTGAACTAGATCTGTACCTTGACTTGGAAGCGACAGCTTGATCCCAAATCATATCCCCACTTTGGATCTCAACAGGTGTAGCAACAAAGGCGGTTGCGACACTAACGGCGGTAGTGATAACGACAACGACAGCTTCTTGATCCTAAGCTTACTGGGTCATCCAGTTCCCAAGAAATACTTGCATCAGAACGATCCTATCGAACTTAGGATCATTCGACGCTGCTACACTAGTACCAACCTGCAGTGGTACTCTTACACTCGAGCTGGCTAGAGCCGACACTCTGCCACAACCATCTCGGGTACCGACCTTTGTTAGTGCATTATCCCGAGTCACAGAAGACATTGTCCTCTTACTAGGAGTTCTCAGCTCCTACTCGCTCATGGTTCAGTCTTTACACTGAAACCCGTCTTCCACCTCCACACTGGATTAGAAGATCAGCAATCCTCACACGACAATCAATTCTAGCATCTAGCTAACACAGACATGCACCAGCATGAATTTAAAGGCCTTTCCTACTAACTATCCCATCGTCAACGCTCCTTATCACTCCAATCTTCAACTTCGCTCTGATACCACTTAAACTGGATGTCACGCCCCGATCCTCGGGCACGCACACATCCTTTTACTTGGTCGATTTTAAAATGCGATATCCCAGGACAATGTATCGCCGACCCTTTCAATTATTATGCACATGCGGAAGCAGTTATAAATCTCCAGACAATAAAACAATGGGATAGAAAAGCAGGGCCATATTTTTCATATTGAAACTTATAACCAAACTTTTATACAAAACACAAACCACTTCATAACTATTCATATCAAAAGGAGATCTCAAAAGAAGATAAACTCTCGGTCCATCCGGGCCATACTCAAGGCCCCTCTCGGGATTATCTTCTTCTTCCAAAAATCATTCTCCTCAAGTTTCATCTCCGAGTTCTCCTTCTCGACTCCTCGTCATCAGCTCCCGCTCGGGGTCCGAAATGTTTTTCCCCAAGGCTGGGATGAGACTACGTCTCGGCGAGTTCTACCCCACTAAGCCCAATTAGTAAACTATTATACTATAGGCTGCCTATACACGCATAGGGCAGAAGACGTACCTTGGCCTCATAACCCACTTGCAAGTCAGTACAATTCATAATAGGCACCCAAGCAATCATATCACTGATCGAAGCATCAATCAAATCGACCTAGTCGATTAAATGCCAACAAGACCACTCACGGTCATTTCTAATCAGTCAATCAATCCACGACATCAAATCAAATCAATGATCAATCGACCTAGTCGATTACATATCAACCTGACCATTTTCCGGTCATTCAAGCTATTGCTATACAGCCTCAATTGATAAAACCAATTACTGAGCCACGTGTATTCTCCGAGGTAATGCATTAATTTACCGAGCCCACGTGCCCTTTAAAATGCCATTTTGAATCAGCGAGCCCACGTGCATTCTCCGAGGCGATGCATCAAGTCACCGAGCCCACGTGTCTCTTCAAGATGCCAAATGTACTCATTGGGACCATGTGCATTCTCCGAGGTAATGCATCAAATTACCGAGCCCACGTGTCCTTTTAGATGCCAAATGTACTCATTGGGACCACGTGCATTCTCCGAGGTAATGCATCAAATTACCGAGCCCACGTGTCCTTTTAGATGCCAAATGTACTCATTGGGACCACGTGCATTCTCCGAGGTAATGGATCAAATTACCGAGCCCACGTGTCCTTTTAGATGCCACACTTAATCACCGAGCCACATGCATTCTCCAAGGTGACATACTTCGTCACCGAGCCATGTGCATTCTCCGAGGTGATATATCTAATCATCAAGCCCCGTGCCTTTCATGATGATTCATCCCATTTCTAAAGTAATTATCCACAATTAAATCAATTCAGTACAATTTAAAGCTTAATTAAATAAACGGACTGCACCACGACGATCAGCACGAGATTTCGGTCGTCGGCCATCTCAAACTTAATTTCCGAAAAATAAATAAATAATTAATTAATTTCGAAAATTAATTATTAAATATTAAAAATTCCGTTTAGCTTAAAATAAGGTCCAATTAAATAAACGGACTTCACCACGGTCATCAGCATAATTTTCGGTCACGGGCCATCCCAGTTGAATTTTCAGGAAATAAATAATTAATTAATTAATTTCGAAATTAAATAATTAATATTATAAATTCAATTTAGCTCAAAATAAAGCCCGATTAAATAAACGGACTTCACCACAATCATCCACATAATATTCCGGTTCCGGACCATCTCCCTTGAATTTTCAAAAAATAATTAATTAATTAATTTAATTCCGAAAATTAATATTTAAATGCCCAAAAATCCCACTTACGCCCGAATCGCCAAATAGAAGCCCGATTAGGGGTCAGAAAATTCCCGAGACACTTCCAATAAATAGTAGACCACGTCTACTTGTTAATTGCGCAATCAATTTATCTAAATCGCATCACAATTGACTAATAATTGCTAATTTATTCTAATCTAACAACCTAAACATAATTAATTAAAACTAAACCAACCTTAAGCATAATTAGCCAACTAATCCGGGATTAGTGAGATTACTCACCAAATCGCGCGCAAATCGGATCAATCCGACGGGGCGACGCGAGGAACAATTCTTCCCAAAGCACGGCTCGGGTTCGGGGCCCGGAAACGGCCCAAAACGAGCCTTGAACAGGGCTGGAAACCCATTTTTCCAGCCACTGTTCTTGGCTGGACGAAGCTTGTCCGGCGGCTAGGGCGGCGAGGGGAGGCCGGCGGAGGGCAAGAGGACGCCGGGGAGGCTACGCGGTGGTGGGACAGAGGTAGGCAGTGGCTGGAGGCGGCTGGTCGGGGCGGAACCGAGCTGAACAGAGGCTGGTTCGCTCGAGGAGGTTGCCTGGCGCGAGGGAACGGAGCTGGCGGCGCACGGCGGCGCGCGGGCGAGCGCGAAGCGGACGGGGCGGCGGCAGGCGGAGGTCGGTGGCGTCACGCGTGCGGTGTTGGCTGCTTCCGTTTTGCTTCTGTCTTCTGCCTTTGTTCGAACCAGAGGGAGAGAGGGAGTCTACCGAGAGAGAGAGAAGAAGAAGAGATAAGAGAGAGAGAGAGAGGATAAGTTTGAAAAGTCAAAAAGGTGGGGAAGCAAAGTTGGAACCGGCAGAGGGAGTCGGTGGGGGTTTTGCACGAGGGGAAAGAAAAAGAGAGGGGGAGAGAGAGAAAAAGAAAAAGAAAGAAGGAAAGAGAGAGAGAGGAAAGGAAAAAGAGAGTGTTTGGCTAAAAATGGAAAAGAAATGGGAAGATCACAAAATAAAAGGATTTCCTCAATTAGAGAATCCTAATCCCAATTTCTTTTAAATAAGCTCATAAACTCTCAAAACGATTTTCCAATTTAGAGTTCTTGATCCCCACTTGCATATCTGCATTCAATTTCTCTCTTAATTTCTCTCGAATAACTCTTACAAAAAATCAATTGATATCTCCATTATCAAATTGATTATTTTCTTCATCCAAGAATCCCTCATACTCCTCAATCTCACAATCTCCGGCTTAAACTGAACGAAGACTGCCCTATATATCCAGTCAAATTAAAACCCGAAAATCTAGATGTCACAACTGGACTGTCAAAGATGCATATAACAAATCAATGAAAGGCATGTCAAATAAGCTCTCCTAAGCAAAATGGCATCCTGAGTATCGCCAAAGCAAATGACAAAAATCCCACGGGCCTTAACTCAAATTTGATTTTAGCCCTACTGATTAACTCATTTTTGCATTCTCTCTTCTGTAGGGGCAAAAGTAGAGATGCCTGATCAGATTTCTAACCCTCAGCTGATCCTTCTTTGGTCATCTCCCTATTCAATAGGGACAATTCATCGATGTGCATTTGTGAATAACTCTTTTGATGTTCAAAATTTAACAAATTTGTAAATACAATTCTATTAAATAAACACCCCTAAAGCTGTTAATATAGTTTTTTCTTGAGTAAAAATCATTCATTTGTTTTGAGAGTATAAACTCCATCGTATTTAAAATGCCGCATGCCTTTTCTAAGTGGATTTTGCATGATATTTTTGTTTGTCTAGATGACTGATTGAGGATTATCAAAATAGACAGCTAAATGAAGAATATAAGATTGATTGAGCATGCTGGATTAGGCACGTCAGTATGATGAAAGGCAAGCATATCCTAGACACAATCTTTTATCTACACACTTGTGAAATGAGTGCAAAAAATTGCATATATGCAGGGTAAAGGGTTCTCTTGCAAATGGTACGTTAATCAAAGTAGTGAGGGGCATTTCATTTCTCTACCTTGAACACTATAAGTCATCCATCGCTTACCCTCTTTGAGCCCCTACACTTGTGAAGTTTCTTTCATAGCCCTGTCAAGAACCACCCCCGCACTTGGGCATATTGGGGGCGAGGTGGCATCATAAGGTGAGAAAGGGGACAAAAATTTTCTTGCTCACGCTTGCATCAATCTTTAATCAATCTTCAAGTGTCTTTATTGCATATTGAATATTCACGATAATTTAAGTACCCGAGAATAATGAAGAGCAATTCTTTCTGCATGCAATTGTACCCGTTGTACAGCCCAATTGAGTTTGTAATTCTACCCTCACAGTGAGGCAAAGCAAGAAATACTACCATTCAAGCAAGATAACCCGAAGCACCGGCAAAAGATGAAGACTAAAGAGTCTAACAACAGTGTTTGCTTGAACTTGCCTAGATTAGCTCCTCAAGCAACAAGTATACAAAACTAAGGGCATGAAAAAACAGTGTACCTGTTAAAAGCAAGGTCAATGCCCATAAATGAGAAAATTGGATTAAAACTAGGGGCATGATGCCCTCGAACAAAAAAGTGAATTTTAGCCATTTGTATTCCCAAACAAAGCGGCTATTGTGATTCGATTAATAGAGCCTCCATCTAATAGTGAGAAGAAAGACTGGTGATAATACCAAGGTAATCACCAGTTCTCACCCTCTTACAGATGAGTCAAGCCTATGTTACATCCCTCTTGTAAAGGTCTTTTTAGACTGGGGCACATTAATTAACATAATATTTCATATGTTTATAAGTTTCTCTCGAAGAAGTACGAGCAAGATTACTCAATCTCTTTTCACAGGATTCTTGACTTGTAAACCTAGAGATGATCATGCGACATTTCATAACCCTTGACCTTGATGGTCCCCTTTGATAAGCCGTTCACCAAGCCTACATCACACTCCTGACAAAGACCTCTCATATTGGTAAAATCATATCGCTTGCGAGAATACTCGGACCCTTGCTGACGTGATGACACTGAGGTAGTGTGGTTCTTATAAATATCGCATCATTGATCAGGATAAAACAATTTTTTCCATGAGGGTGAGTGAAAATTCCTTTCAAACTGAAAGTCCCTCATTTAGCATGTTCAAGACATCTACATTCTGAATGAAGGTTGTCTTCCAAAATTTTCCCTAATGAAACTCAGATGATGCAAAACTTACAAAATTGTCATGCATGAATCACATTTAAATTCATGAATTTACAGTACATACAATCAATGTGTGCATATTGCAAGTTGTTCAATAGCAGACATACTTCCAAAGATCAGAGATATCATTAGGTAAGCATATCTCTACCCTTATTTCCAAAATTTTGTCTTTGAGTACTAGCCATAGCTCGGATAAGTATGTCTCCTTGACACTCAACCCATTCGAGCTATCTCCAAAGTTTGGATGCTTGTGATTGTCCAGGTATCCCTTTGTATTCGAGTACCTACCACCGTCCAAGTACTCTCCCTTATTGACACTCGACTTATTTGAGCTGTCTCCAGAGTTTTTACACTTGCGACTGTCTAAGTATCCCATTGTCTTTGAGTACCTACCACTGTCTAGGTACTCTCTTTAACACTCGACATGTTTGAGTTGTCTTCAGAGTATTGGTACTTGCAACTATCCAAGTATCCCTTTGTGTTTAGATACCTACCACTATCTAGGTACTTCCTTATCGACACTCGACCTATTCAAGCCGCCTTCTAAGTTTGGGTGTTTGTAACCGTTCACGTATCCCTTTGTCTTTGAGTACCTATCATTGTCTGGGTACTCCCTCTCATTGACACTCGACCTGTTTGGATTGTCTCCATAGTATGGATACTTGTGATTGCTCAAGTATCCCATTGTTTTCAAATATCTGCCACCGTCTAGGTACTCCCTTTCCGTGACACTCGACCTGTTCGAGTTGTCCTCAAAATCGTATCATTGAATAGTAGTAGCTATTCAAGCATTCCTTTTCTCTGTGTGCCTACGGTTACCCAGGTATGCTCTCTTATCATCATGATGCTTGAACCTGCCTGAGTGGTCCCAGATTGTATCATTAAATATTTATGTTTATCCAAGTATTTCACTACTTTGTACACCTATGGCTACCCAGGTGTCCCAGCCCTTTTGAACGCCTGCAACCATCTAGGTAAGCCTCGTGCTACATTCAAATTTATGTTACTAAGAGATGAGAGACCTTAAAGAATATGCAAGGCGCGTCCTCGGTATTCTAACTGCCAAGAGGTGGGAGACCTTCACGAACACTCGAGGCGCGTCCTCGATATTCCAACTACCAAGAGGTAGGAGACCTTCACAAATATGCGAGGTACATCATTGATATTCCATTTAGCAGGAGGTGGGAGACCTTCACGAATACTCGAGGTGCGTTCTCGATATTCCAGCTATCAAGAGATAGGAGACCTTCATGAACATCACAGGTATGTCCTCAATATTCCATTTACCAAGAGGCAGGAGACACGAATAGCTGAGGCGCATCCTCGATATTCCGACTGCCAGGAAGTGAGAGACCTTCACAAACATTCGAGATGTGTCCCCAATTTCCCACATTCTAGGAGCTGAGAGACCTTCACAAATATCACAGGTACGTCCTCGATATCTCATTTTACCAAAATGTTGGAGACCTTCACAAATGCTTAAGGAGATTAGAGACTTTCACAAATGTGTCTCCTCGATATCACAACTTCTTTCCTCCTAGAGGTGAAAGACTTTCACGGATATCCCAATACTCCTTTGACACTTGCAAACATCCAGGTATCCTCCAGAGTTAGTACTTGTGATCATCTAAGTATCCTCCAAGATTTCGTACTTGTGATCATCCAAGTACTCTTTCAAAGCCTGTGAATGACTAGGTACTCCTTCAACATCTATAAAAGTCAAGATATCCTCTAGGTTAGTACTTGTGAATATCCAAGTGCTCTTTCAATGCCTGTGAATGTCCAAGTATCTTTCAAAATAGTTGCCATGAGAAAGGTCGGTGCATCCCCCGAGAAAGGTCAGGTAGCAAATCGGTGTCCTTGACAAAGGTCAGGCACCAAATAGCTAGATGCCTTGGGAAAGGTTGATGCATCCCCCAAGAAAGGTCGGGCAATCAACCGGTGTCATTGACAAGGATCAGGCACCCAACAAACAAATGCCCTGAGAAAGGTTGGTGCATCCCTCGAGAAAGGTCGAGTAATCAACTGGTGTTCTGGACAAAGATTAGGCACCCAACAAACAGATGTCCTAAGAAAGGTCGGCACATCCAACGAGAAAGGTCAGGTACACAACTTATTGCTCTAATAGGTGACCGAAGAATGGTTCGGGTCCTGGAAAAGCAATTTCTGGTCAAGGCAACCAAAGAAAGGTTCAGGTCCTCGACAAACAACTTATTGCTCTAACAGGTGACTGAAGAATGGTTTTGATCCTAGAAAAGCAATTTCTCATCAAGGCGACCGAAGAAAGGTTTGGGTTTTGGAAAAGCAATTTCCTTACATCATTAGGTAAGATGGTACCACGATACTTGCCAAACCTGGGGCTCACGCCTTATCTCACTCGTTCCCAATAAGTAACTACATGTATCTTCTTATTTGTCTTAATATGTATAATGTTATATTGCTCTTTTTCCTACATAGGACACTAGGTCCCAAATAAGATATAATCTACCACACATGCATGGAGAAAATTTAAGTCTCAATTTGTCTTTGAATGAAACCTCTATGAGCTCACCTTTAAAGAGAGACAATTATTGACACCTAAATTTATGCTGATTTTTTTTAATTAGGCCTTAATTTCTATTTCCTTTCTTTTTCGGATAATAAAAAAGAACAATAACAATAACAAAAAAATATATAATAAATAAAAACAACAAAAGAAGCAGCCAATCGGGGCTAGGCTTCTACGCTCAGCCCCTTTTTTTTCCCCTTCTATGCTAGCCCCCAGGTTTCGGCCGTTTTTCCCCTAAAGCTCGGCTCCCCTCCTTCTTGTCTTCTTCCTCCTCTTGTACTCTTCCTTAGTGGATATGTAGCATGCGCAGAGGAGTCCAACGCGCGTGATGCCAGACGGAAGAGGCAGACGGCGATGTACGGCACAGCAGGTGGAGAAGACACATCTTCAATGTGGTAGGTGGCCTAGCTAGAGCCACCTCAATAAGATGCCGGTTCGGCCGGTGGAGGTCGCTTGGAGCACGAAGGACTAGAGGTCCAAGTCACTCCATCGACCGGCCTTTGCGCCTATAAATAGGACATCGGAGGGGAAGGCTAAGCACGGACGATGCAAGTAAGATCGAAGGCATGTGAGCTTTGAAACCCTCCCCTGAGAGACTTCAGGGGAGGCCCGAACACTCACAAGTTGAGATCTAAAAGATTGCGGGTGAAGGAAGGTTGGCTAGAGGAGGAGTCGCCGAGCGAGCAGACCAAAGAAGGAGAGGAGGTCTCAAAGGTCAGATCTAGGTGCAAGAGGGTCGGATCTATAGAAGGAGGGCAAGATGTGGGCGAATTGCAGAAAAAATCCGCACCTTTGCCAGACCTCCGCCATGCCGTTACCACTGGATGCCATCCCTGAGCGGATCCCTACGCCCCTTCCCTGCCGCAGTACCACCAATCGCAGCCCCGTCGACCGGCTACGACTCCTACCAGGCTTAGCTCGCTGACCCGACACCAACAATGGTCGCTGGCGTTCCCTCGTAACACGGCTCCACTCCTTGACGTCACCGTGCTTCAGCCGCTGGAGACACTTGTCCAAATCTTTGCCTCTCTGAATCTCGAAGCCTTTTGTTGCCATCCTTTGACGCTATCCCCGGCAACCAGCAGTTGCCCGCCGTGGTGGGCCGTCGCCACTTCCCACGCCACCATGCCATGCTAACACTGTGGATAGGTAACAACGGGCTCTACTCGTCTCCATCATCTTCGCTCCCCCCTTTCTCGAAACTCCATCCGCCATCACATCTCGATCCCAACTAGCCAAGCCTGCTTTGCGTCTTCTACTACCATGTCGCATGCCCCGTCGCCGATCCCATTGAGCGGCTGACTGCTACCGTTCGCTATATTGCTGTCGTCAAACGCCATGCTACCGCCCGGCTGATGCCCCCCAACCTCTCTAATCAATGCCACAAACAGACAGAGGAGGAGGTGGCTGCGAAATCGGGTAGAACCTAGGTCGGGCGCGTGACCCGATCACCCTAGGGTTTGGGCATAGTGGGCCGGGTTCAGATTTCGGGCTGAGTGTTCTATTTTAATTCAAAATGACCCTAGTTGTGTATTGTGGGCTGAGTGTACGTGAGCCTCGGAGGATGCGGGCCTGGAAATTTTTAGGGAAGTTGCTGCGAGGTCCACCCTTCAAGCCCATCCAGGCTAGCCGTGAGCAACTCGAGTCGTATTATATTATAATATTATAATTAAAAATAATATTTAATTAAATAATAAAACATTATAAAAATTATAAATTATAAATTATTTTCGAAAATAAAAAAATCCTAAAATATCCCAAGTTTTTACACTTTTCTTAAAAAAAATCAAAAAAACCAAAAAATGATTTATATTTTCAAAAAAAAATCCAAAGATCCCTTTACGTTAAGAAACATGAAAAAAAGACCAACAATGTGCTTTTTGTCCACAAAATGCATGGAAATTCCCTCGAAAATCCAAAAGGCTTTAAATAAGATTAGGTACTAGAAGGGCATTAGTAATTAACTAGTGTAATCAAGTCTCTCATCTTAGTTTCTCTAGTTGCACATGAGCGAATATTTCTCCCAATATTGTACAGCTTCTTAGTTAAAGTCAATATATTCTTACCTTTATAAAAAAAAAATTATTTCTTCCAATATTTCGCTTGGATTTCTAATCAACCCACACCAAATTGATTAATGGCGACTCCTTTTTAAAATTAATTATAGGTTAAAAAAATAAAAACCATTAAGTTGTGAATTGGTAGGCTTGGGAGAGCCCAGGCTAAGCTGAATAGACCTAGTCAAGCCATTAGCCTCCATAGACACCCGCACCTAATTAGGTGCCGAAAAAGGAGGTCTTGACAGTTGATATGTGAGGTAATCTTGGAATACTAGAGATTAAGACGTGGAGAGAAAGGGTTTTGGCCTCGTATGGACTTTGAATGAAGTTGTGTGGTGAGTGAGTCAATGGATTGGAATGCAGGGCTTGTAATTATGGTGTTACGATGAGTTAACACTTATTGTTGCGATTCATGATCAGTTAGCAATGGAATCTCCACTTTCTAGTTAGTCACCTTCCGGATAATTACTTTCCTCTACTTAAGGTTCCTTCTCAGGTTCTTCAGATAATTTAGCACTCTGAAGTTCAACTTGAGCAGATCCCGGCTGAGCAGTAGGCGGACCAGAAGGCCAATCACCATATACAGGAGTAGGGCTAGTTAGCTTTTTAAGCTTTTTTTCATAATCATCAATTTTTTTTTTCTGCAAAAGCTTATTTTCCTTTATCGACATATCTCCTATGACATTATGATCGTATGTCAATACAGACCACTTTTGCCAACCCCTAACGGGCTCTTTCATATGCAACAGCTTAAGGTTGTTCTCTTCCAACTTTGGTTGCATGTCTGCAAGTGCTCTTATGACCAAATAGTACCTCTACGTTGCCATGGTCTTCACTGTAGGTCCTCTCGTTATATTTTTTTCTTCAACAGGCGAAGTAAGTTCGGCATTGGAAAGATCAGGGAAAAGAAGACGTATTAAACTTCAAGGAGTATAGTGCAACAATGTATTGGGCTCAATGTCTCTGAAAACCAGATATGAGATGAAGAACAGGAGGGAGAGTTACCTTGTTAGGCTAGGTGCTCTCTTTGGTTCTGGTCCCCTTATATATAGATGTGGGTAAGGACTTAAATTTGCCTAAATAACAAACATGATAAGAGCTCGATCAGGCAAGTCTAGTGACATCTTTTTCTACATACTTCCTATTAATAGTGGATCGCATTGGGGGTGAGTATCGGTTTAGGGTTAACCTTGGACTAACCTTGGATTGGCCGAACCTTGTCGGTCATAGTCCGGTTCCTAAGGGGACTGGGTCGATTCTTGGATCGATTCTTGGTCCTAAAATCTTGGACCAGTACTATGCGGGTTGGTTCTCGATTTTGGGAGTTTATGATCAGAGACATATGGTGTTATAAGTATTATTGATGGATGATTATAAGAACTTATCATGTTCCATATCTCTTTGAGTGGTTTTAATCATTTTTATGGTTTCTTATTTTTAACAGGTGAAATTTTTATTGTTGCCTTATCTTAAATTTATTGAATATGTATTAACATTTATAGTTTGGTTGCACATGTATTGTCAATGGATATGTAACTTGAAATGATAGGTCTGCCTTTTCAGGAAGTACAAAAAATGAAATAAAAAAATTATCGATTGGTTTCGAATTAAACTTGGAATCGAACCGAACCCATTAGGTCCTTTCGGTCCTCGGTTCCATGCTTAATATGGTCGATCCTTGGTCCCAAAAATTGAGGACTAACACAGTTGGTCCTAAGGTTAAGGGGTGGACTGGCCCAATTTGCATCATGCTCACCTCTAGATCCTATCTTTTATAGGAACACAATCTTCGGTGTGATTCTAACTTTTTGCCTGGAAAAGCATCTAGATGATTATTACTTCAGATTTAGGAAAGGGCGCAGCAAGAGAGCTTTGATGCTTTTCCGAAAATGGCACTATTGCTCTCAAAATAAAGGAGGATGGCGTGGCATCATTAATTGATAAAACATTATAGTCTTAGATGCTTTTCAAACAACGCTCGATTCACTTTGAGGATGAGCATCTCCTAAAGAATTCTAGACTTGCGACACGGGAAGCATATGATTATAATGAAATGAGTTGGAATAGTTCAAGATGCAATGATGCCATTCGTTATGCCATTTTAACATTTAGCTAAAGAGATAATAAAATGAATTACGTTAGCTGATATTGCTAGCATAAGATTTTAGAAATATTATTGGATATTTCGTTACTTTTTAGTATAACTAGTTTGCTGATTTTGGTAATAATCCTTGTTAAATTATAGTATGGAGTAACACAATAATCAATTTTTTTAATACACATTATTCGAGAATATATATCACTTTACTATAATATATTATAGTATGGAGTAACACAATAATCAATTTTTTTCCTTTACATTTTAACTTGGTAGTTAGGTTTTGCCTTTCTATTTTTCGAGATAAGTACACTATCAGTGTCGAAAGTTATGTATGACGCTCACTTTGGTGCCAAAAGTTTCAATTGGATCACTTAAGTGCCAAAAAGTTTGAAAACACTCATTTCGGTGCCAACGCCGATCTGGTTGGCCGGAAATATGACGTGATAGTTTTTTTATTAATATTTGAAGCCGATGTGGATCGCCGGAGAGTACAATCAGCATGCAAATAACAAAATGACATCGTTTAGCTTCTTTTCCCCCAAATAAGAAACCCTAAATCCCCAAATTCGACCAGAACCGAAAGTTGAAAACCCTAAATCCCCAATTTGACCAATTTAAGTGCATACTTCGATTTTCTTCCAAAGTTATCAGCTCGCTCTTGCAAATGGAGGGCAAAAGCTTCAGCAGCGGCTCACATTCCTTTAAAAAAAGCATATTAGATGGTGAGTGTTATTATTATTGTGGGTTACCAAGTCCAAGAAGAACATCTTGGACTTAGTTGAATCCCGAGAGAAGATTTCATGTGTGCGGCAGATATAGAGAAGACTCGAAATGCAAATATTTCAAATGGGTTAATAGAAAATTCTCTGATCGAGTGACAGAGATAATCTTAGAGTTACTTGAAGGCTAAAATCAACCTCCACCTAAGTTAATGGACGAGTTGGAGGATGTCGACTCAAAGCAAGCTCAAATGAAGGGTTTAACATCTCTGGTTGACCATTTGAAGAGGAAGGTTTCAAGGTTGAAAATTGAAAGAAACTTTTATTGAGCGTTAATTGTGTTCTTATGTCTACCATAGTTGAAGATGTGGAATATGCACTTGTATTGAATTATTTATAAGTAAAATATATTTTTGGTTTGTTGCAATTTTTTGTATAGAACAGAGGTTTTGTTGTAATCTATGGTAGAAATGAAAGGTTGGAGTTGGAATGCATTAGTTGTGAACACTTAAAAGTTTTATTATTTAGTTGTGTATTGTCAATGTTTGTTTTGGTTAGTTTTTGCTTCAAATATAATTGTTTGCTACATTTTTTATTTGGTAATGGTTTGCTAGTTTGCTGCAACTGCAAACCATGGCGAAATAGAAGGTGCTTTTGGAATGCATTAGTTGTGAGCACTTGAAAGTTTTATTGTTTAGTTGTGTATTATCAATGTTTGTTTTAGTTAGTTTTTGCTTCAAATATAATGGTTTGCTGCATTTTTATTTGGTAATGGTTTGCTAGTTTGCTGCAACTGCAAACCATTGAGAAATTAAGGGATAGTGGCAAATTCACGATTGACCATTTCGATGCCAAGTTGTAAATAGTGATCACTTGAGTGCCAAGTTTTTATAAAAGTGATCATTTAAGTGCAAGTCGCGATTACAAAGTGATCGCTTGTGTTGCACAATTTTTTTAAAAAAGAACATGTTATTTTCAAACATTACTTTGCACTAGTCATGGTGCATCTTGCATCTTGTTACACCAGTTGGGTTGCTAGTGCATCTTCTTGTACTAGCCCACACAATAGTGTTGATGCAGCAAGATGTACTAGCACCCAAAATTGCATCTTATTCTTGCACTAGCACATACAACTAGCACCCCACAAATTCATTAGCATCAACAATTTCAACTAGCAATAGTATATGCACACATCTAAAAATAATATCAACTTCATAAGAACATTGCACCAACAGTAAAAATATATACAACATAACTGTTATAACTGTTTTGTTAGCATTACTAGCCGAAACAACCAACACAACATAAAATAACAAAAACAACTATTGCCATTGATATTGATTGATCGTTTACAAAAGAAAAACATGTCTAACTTCACTTTCCAATCATTGAAGGTTCAGCACCCTCTTAAAAAAAATAAAAATTAATGGCAATATGCAGGCAGCAACTACCATCAATGATATAATATCTAACACCCTTCTAAAAAAGGAAAGCATGAAAAGAGACCATGTCCAACACCACATAAAAAGAGACCATGTCCAGCACCCTCTCATCAGTCAATATAGACAACACCCCGATCTCCTTTTCCTCTTAGAGGTTTGAATTGATTCATCTGAGCACTCTTTCAAACCGGATGTGCAGGTTCTTTAACTAGGCTTTTTTGTCACCTCCTTTTCATTGTTCTTGATAGCGGTTATTTTTGTTCGGGAAAAGAAGTTCACGACCCGTGGGCCTTCTACCTCCACGCGGCATTGCTCCGTCAGGCTTTCACTAGCACGTGTCATGTGTTAGTCCATATCATAATTATTGCTCCCAATCGTTGGTTGAGATGGAATTGGTGCTAGGTTATTTTTTGGATGGTTGTTTTGCAGCTATACCAGCTGTCTTCTTCTTTGGGGCACTCTTCTTTGGCTACGCCCTTGATTCTTGAGTTGGCCCACTTTGAGAGATAAATACTTCCGAAGTTCTCCCAGGCTACATGAACATAGCGATATTGTCAACCAAATGAATTAAATGACAACAAATTAAATGTATGAGGTCTACAAATGTTACATTCAAAATAGTCATTCCAGTAACTTCATCTGTATAAATCCCATAACCATATTGCCTTAATCATTTTCCAAGAGCCCCTCTTATTCACTGTGGTGCATCATTTTTAGCAGCAACAAATGGGGGAGCAACCTTTGCAACTTATGCAGTTACGTGTCTTCTCACCTGAGAAACACATAACAAATTTAAATTTCAGCTCATAAAAGACAAACACAGCGATGTCTAACTTACAGGATTTTTTTTCTCATTTGCTTAACAGTGGACTCAGTTGTTGTTGTTGCTGTCTTGCCCGTTCCAGTCCCTGTTCCTGCACTTAAGCCTATAATAGGGCTTGTTTTTGGCCCTTTAGTAGGTTTTACAACAATGTACTATATCAGGATTATGATCAACAACAATGATTTGAATAATTAAACATCTACTCATTTTTATGATGGGAAACAAATTGAGAAAACTTCTCAAATTATTAGTGCATGATAGAGAAAAAGCACAAGAGAAGCTAGTACACCTAGTCAACCATCAAACCCTATCGAATATAAACTAAAATGTTACTGAGGTAAAAATGATACTTACCTTATAGCAGGGCTTTCTGTTTGCCCTTCAATAGGCATTATAGTAGGGCCTTCTATCCTCCCTTCAATAGGCCCAAGAAAAACCTCTTCAGTAGGTCCTGTCCCTGGCACTAAATCAGCTTGTTGTTGATGCTGTTTTTTCAACTCACAACCTTTCTTATTGTGCCATTCCTTGCAGCAATAGGAGCATTTCATCTTTGCCCTAGTCCTGCTCTTCCTCTGACTTGATGCCTCTTCTTGCTGCATTCTTCGTCTTCTCTTTGGCCTTCTTATTTGCTTCTTCAATGGCAAAGGTAGAGGGCTTTCATGATTTGTTGGCTCCCAAAATTTGCTACTTCTAATAGGCTGCATCATAAATTGGTATGAAGCAATGTATGAGCTTTTTTGTACCAATCATCGAGGTAATCATCTGGGTTTTCTTACTTCATCTGAATAGCACAAATGGCATGGGTACAGGGAATTCCATTCAGTTGCTAAGCTCGGCATGAACAATTTCTTCTATTCAAGTTGACAACTTATTTATCCTGATTATGAATAATCTCATATCTATTATTTCCATTTCAAACTAGATGACAGAACCTATTAACAGCAATGTTTGCATCCAATATTTTCATAATCTTAAGGCCACAGCAGCCAACAACTCCCCTTACATAAACCCTTTAGAAAAGATCCATCCAATCATATAACTCTTCTACAACCAGCCAAGAAGCCCCGTTTGCATGCATCAAAATAGACATAAAATCTATCAAATCTAGTCTCAAGATCAGAGAGTGGCCTTTCCATAACTTCTGCATATACCCCTACTAGATGGGTTTCGAAACATGTATTCACCAGCATAATCCCATATCTGCGCATATTCTTCCTTATACCTACTCATCAATATTTAGCTCTCTTGCATTGATTCCTTAACACGTTAACCCCTAATTGCTCCTTTACTAACAGCTGAAATTGAGGACTCTTGATCTTGGGCATTGCTTTGATAGTATTGAAAAAATGCTTTGATAACTACATACTTATTACCCTTTTATTGTAAAAGATAATTAGACAAGTATGCTCCTCCTGGAAGGACCTAATCTGGAATGACCCCTTCTTACTCAGCGTGCCATAGAGCTTCCATGGATAATTGGGTTGTGAGCACTTAGCTCTCACAAATTCCTTCGTGTTTCTAATGAATTGAACGCTCCTCTATTCAGCAATGGAGTTCTTCACAACAGCTTCCTTGAACTGTTTGGCATCGTCAAATCTCATGCCCACAGACAAAACAAGTTTATCAACAATCGGGTTATAGTAAAGGTACTTAATTTTTCTTCCATGAGCAAGTTCTTCATCATTATTGTCAAGCTCATTCTCCGAACCAACAACTTCATCGCCGCAGCTTTCTTCATCTTCACTTTTATTACCTTTAGGTGGAGCTCCATCCCTATTTACTAGCTTAGACTTCTTTCCTGAAGCTGCAACTTTTTTTTTTCTGAGAAATTCCCTTTGATTTTGTCTTGACTATGCGAGTTCATCATCATCTTCATCACTGGGGAAACTTAATTAAGCCAAATATTCATCTTCTGATTCATTGGATATAGCAATTTCTCATTCTAATCCAATGAAGTCTTTATCGCCCACATCTTCTCCCAAGATTTCACGACATCTCACTATATGTTCATCTCTATCAATATGACTTCCCACCCTCTCATTTATCCTTCATCTAACCTAAATTCATTCCCGACTTGATTACTCACTTGAATATGATCCCTCACTTCTCCTCTTTCAGTGGTGATCTGCTCATCCTCATCCTTATCCTCATCCTCATCCTCACTATAATACTCAATATATACCCTGACTTCTTCGCCGTGAAGATAATAGTAAATGATATCCTTAATACCATTATCGTCATTAAAAAATCTCAAGACATCCTTCAATTCCTTCCCAAGAACACAGTAATGTAGTTTTTGCACTTTACATCGTAAAAAATATACCATATCCCTCAGAAAATCAATATATGATGGCTATTGAACATTGACATTGTGGCATCCCAAAATTCAAGTCACCCTCTAGAGGAATTAAAGCCTATAATTAGGTAATGAAATTACCTATGGTCTATGCTTTAGTCATTAGTTCTCTTTTAAAGCTAAGTGATATGCATTTGTGTTTATGAGATTTGAAATTAGATAGATTAGTGACCTATGCTTGGCCATGCATCTTCATGAAAGTTGTAGCTAACATCTTAAACTACAACATACTAAAATTTTGGTGGAAAATGATGGAGATTTACCGGGTTAAACTCTCATCCTATGGAGACCTCAGATCTGGAACGATTTCACTGACCTCTTGATGGATTTGTGGTTACATGTTGAGTTGTGCTAAGAATATCTCTTCGATTTCTTCATGAAAGTTGTAGGGAACATATTAAACTACAACATACTCAAATTTGAAGAAAAATGAACAAGTATAACCTAGAAAATCGATTAGATCTTGAAGACGGTAATTCTGGAGATGTATTACAGGACACCCGAGACTTCATGGACCTAAATGACGACAATAATCTGGTTATTTGACTTAGATCTCTTCATGAAATTTGTAGAGGACATCTTGATGTAGAACATATCCAAATTTCGGAGGAAACGAAGAAAAATAGGTAGGTGAAAACTCAGTATTTCGGAGAAGCATGTATTGGACGATTCGGTAATGGATCCAGAAGCTTCGTGAGACTGTAGAAACTAATATAGAAAGACTCTGGCTTGGAAGTCTGCACGAAAGATGTACAAAAATGTCTTGGCTATAATGTGGTAAAATTTCATAATTTTCGGAGGTCATATGGATATCTTACTTGAATTATTTCGGAAACTGTGCATTCTGCTTCTATCCGAATTTACATGCTGTTTTGTGTGAATTGTACCTTCTTGTGTGGAATTCGATTGGGCATGTATCTTTCATGAAATTGCTATCTTATTGACTTGTCCACCACTAGCCTTAATTTCATGATTTTTGAGAATCATATGAATATTTAATCTAAATATTTTCTGAAAGTGGTATTTGCTGGAATTTTGTATGGATTGGATGATGATGTATTGATGCATGCATGACTATGAATTGAGATGCATGTATGAATTGAGTGCTGCATATGATCTTGTTGGTCATTATATTGTGTGCCATGATGAGTTGAGAACTAAATTGGTGACCATGGATAATGATGAATGAGGAAGCCGTTTGTGGTGGATGATTATTCCCCGGGAGTGTCGGGATGCCCGGTGGTATACGGTACGTAATTCTAGGGGAGGCTTGGTGGTATGTCGGTACGTAATTCGGGAGGGCAGGGGAAACCATTTTCATGGCAAGCCCCGGAGATTCCCCGGGACTGTCGGGATGCCCGGTGGTATACGGTACGTAATTCTAGGGGAGGCCTAGTGGTATGTCAGTACATAATTCCGAAAGCCCTGGAGGTTTGTGCCCAGGGGGGTACCTCGCGATGCTAGATGGGATGCGAGATGCCTGGCTAGAAGGGTAAAGGCCGGATGCCCGGTGGCCTAGTGGCGTAATCTCGGGGGTTCCTCGTGATGCTAGTTGGGATACGAGATGCCCGGAATGTGGGGGTGCCGGATGCCCGGTTGTATCTTGGATACATGCCTGGATGGTTCTCGTGATGCTAGGATTGGGCGCGAGTGATGAATGTGGAATGCAAACATTGATCCCGGGAAAGAGAAATGTGGCGGTCCAGAATGAAATTGAAATTGAATTATGCATGATGATATGCATGATATGATGATGATATATGTTATGGCATGATGACATGCATATATGTTGTGATATGATGATATCATGATGATAATGACATGTGTGATATGATGATGCCACGATGATGATGACATGTGTATGGCATGATGGTGTCATGTATATGATGATGATGACAAGTGTGATATGATGGTGCCACGATGATGATGACATGTGTATGGTATGATGGTGTCATGTATATGATGATGATGACATGTGTGATATGATAATGTCGTGATGATGATATGTGTGTGATATAATAATGTCATGATGACGATGGTATGAGTATGACATGATGATACACATGTACGTGTAATGATTGTGGTGATTATGCATGATAGTATATGCATGGTTTCAAGGTAAGTAATGCCTGCAATGCATGTATGACTTGTATGATACATTGAGTGGTTATTGGATTCCTTTATCTGCTGAGTGGTTGTACTCACCCCTTTTAGGGACCAACATTTCAGATTAGTAGATGGATCGAGTGATTGGATATGACCGTGAGGAGGAGGATAGCAAAGGAAGGAGCTTTTAGACGCCGACACTGATCGATGGACTTTAAGTATACGACTGTTGGAGGAGATGTCGGTCATCTTTTGAAGTATAGCCATGTATAGGAAACTATGGCATTTCGATGTACCGACTAAAGATGTCCATCTGCTTTATGTAAATAAAAATGTACGGCTTTAACTTTTATAAGATGTTCAGTTAGTGTGCATCATCTTCCGAATATAGGGAAGGGAGTTTGTTGGATGTGCTTCCATATATGGATTGCGCAAGGGACCTATCAAAAAAAAATGTAAACCCCCATGGTTGTATGGACTCGTTGCAATTGAAATGGTATTAAAATGATATGTTAATAGGGAAAGTGAAAGGTAAGCAAACTGTGGCGACCCTAATGGATCGGGGGCCGTTGAGGGGTGCCACATTCTTTCTTGGTATCAGAGCTATGGTTCATTTGGAGTGATAAGGAGCCTCAGATGGAAATGAGGATAGAATGATGCACACCATAGGAAATACAACGGAATAATTGAATAACGGGTGACGAGAATTCACTCGTAGATCCCTAGTAGTTAGTTTTGAGTTGTCTATAGGTACCAGTAACATGTATATGTTACTTATGTAGTAGTAGTAGTAGTAATTGCTTTGAATGGAGATAGTGAGTCTTAGATTATTCCTGAGGCAATGCTTGAAAACTGCAGGGAAATCATGGTACGAGCTGGAAGTGCTCATCCATCGAGGGCTGAAGCCTCTGTTGCAAGGGCTGAACCCCGAATGGAAGATATCCTACAAGCATTGGCCAATATTGGAAATCCGATGGAAAGGCAAGTGCACCAACAACCCGGAGTGGAACGTCGCCCTCAGGGACTGGTGGAACAATTCCTAAAGTTGAAACCACTTAAGTTTAGTGGGATGGGAAGTCCTGAGGAGGCGGAACATTGGATTGATGGAATGGAACGAATTTTCCGGTTGTTGGACTGCAGTGATGCCGAGAGAATAGTTTTGCGAGTACCGCCTGGAGGGAAATGCAAAGTTTTGGTGGAGACCCTCGAAGGATACAATCTTTCCACCATGTACTGATGTGAACTGGGATGAGTTTGTTAGGGCTTTCAATCGGAAGCATTTCTCTGATTGTGCCAAGGATAGAAAGATCACTGAATTTGTTCAGTTAGAACAAAGGGAGCTGACAGTAGACCAGTATGAGGCAAAATTTTCTGAATTGTCTAGGTATGCTCCTAGGTTGGTTGAGGATCGAGAGGAAAAGGCTAAGAGATTCCCGAAAGGATTAAGGACTGATATTAGAAAACAACTAGTGCCTCTACATATAAGGGATTATAACAAGATTTATGAAAGGGCACAGTTGGTGGAGCAAGAGTTAGTAAGAGAGCAATCAGAATCTAAGAGGCAAATGACCTTTAATGATGTTCGAAGGGGTAAGAGACCCTATCCTGGTCAAGGTCCGACCTAGGAATCTAAGAAAAAGAGAAACTTTGGAAATTTTAGAAGAGCTTGGAGTGGCCTGACTTTTGGGAAGGCACCTTATCAGCCTGATATTTGTCGAAAGTGTGATGGGAGGCATGGGCCAGGACCCTGTAATAGCCAACTGAGATGTAATGGATGTGGGCAAATAGGACACTTTAAGAAAGACTATCCACAAAAGAGGTTGCAACCGAATGTTAGCTCGGTGCAACAGGTACAACAAAGTACTATTGAGCCAAATCCACCAAGGAATCCACAGAGGCCACCACCACAAGGAAGGGTGTATGTGGTCACTCAAGAGGAAGCGGGAGCTTCCAAAAGTGTTATCTCAGGTATGATTTCGATAAAGGGATAAGAAGGCATATGCGTTATTTGATATGAGTGACACGCATTCATTTGTGTCCGAAAAATATAGATGATTGTGAGGAGTAGGAACAAATCTCTAGATATGCCTCTTCGTTTTTCTACATCGTTGAAAGACATGTTGTTATCTACGTTGGCATGTGAGATGAGTGAGATAACCCTAGGGGAATGACATCTGGAAATGGACTTAATAGTGATAGTTATGTATGACTTTGATGTCATCGTAGGAATGGACTAGCTCCGTAAGCAATAGACTAGGATGAATGATCTCATGAGATAGTACTTACCCATGCGCTAAGGATGAGACCATGAGGCCTAGTATGGGATAGGCCAAAACGGATAATAACTCTGTAAGTTAATCCCTATTGAAACGAGACCCTTCAGTAGATGTGTAGTTTGGGTTCGAACCAGGCGAAAGCTGGTGTACCTGTAATGTCCCAATTTGATGAGGGTGGGGAGTGGACGCTGAGGTCAGAGGACCTGAACAAGGAGCGGCTCCTGGCAAGCTTCTAGAATGGCAAAAGGGGGGCAGGAATGAACCGAACTATGAACTGAACTGGAAATGTAGTGTTTCTGGGATAATTTTGTCAGAGTAGCGCAGCAAGCATGGTTAAGCGTGTAGAACTCTTGTTTGTGAGAAAGAAGGACAGGTCGATGTGTTTGTGCATTGATAATAGGCAATTGAATCATGTAATTGTTAAGAGTAAGTACTCATTACCTAAAATTGATGACCTATTTAACCAACTGCAAGTAAGTTCGGTCTTTTCTAAAATTGACTTGAGATCAGGATATCGACTAAGGATTAAGAAGGAAGACATTCCTAAGATTGCATTTAGGACTCGTTATGGACACTATGAGTTCCTGGTTATGCTATTTGGATTGACGAATGCCTTAGCTGCATTCATGGATTTAATAAATAGGATATTTAAGCCTTATTTGGATCTAATGGTGATTGTCTTCATTTGATGATATCCTGATATATTCTAAAGGACCCGAAGAGCATGCGCAGCATCTAAGCGTAGTGCTGCAAGCAAAGCTTAAGAAGTGAATTATGGAGAGTAAGTCATGAATTTGAGGATTAAGTTATGATCATTTGAGCTAAATAGCGACTTCCCATTAGAGGATCTCATTGGAAGTCTTGATGCATTACATGGAGGCATTTAGTATGTATAGATTGATCTTGGAAGTCATGAGTTTGAGTGGTCATATGAGACATGAAATTATTTGTGGTTTATATGTCAGAATAATAGGTTTAATTGATAGTGGTCAACTTTTAATTTTAGGTGATGATCTCAGTTTGAAAAAGGTTTGGTGGAATTAGCGAATATGATCACTTGTGGTTATAGTCTTTCCAAGGTGAAATGGTGGAAGTTCAAATTGTGGATTTGATGAATGATTAGTCTAAGTGATGATTCTTTAGGATGAGATGTGAGATATACTCGGTGGAAACTAGACAAGTTTTATTTTGGTGGATTGTCGATCTTTGAATTAAATAAGTCTTGGTGGACTATAGATATTTGAATCGAAGGGATGATGCTATATTTTAGGCTTGAATTCATGTTGCAATGAAGGTGTAGTGAATGTCTTTGTTGGACTGAACCAAATGAGTTGTTAATGGTGTCGATTTTGATGGTTCTAGGCTTGAATTGATGGTGACTAAGGTATAGGAATGATTCGGCTAAATGGTGTGTTAGATTGGAAATACTTGAGTTTGGATGTTTTCAAAGCTCTAAGATTTTACATGCAAACTACTTTGAAAATCTTAAGGTCGGAACTGAGTTTGATGACTCGCCGATGCGTTGATTTCGGTATTCCAAGAAAGTCTTAGGATTTTGGTATTTCAGAGTTTTTAGTTTCAAAAAACCTTACAATGGGACCAATATTATCGACTCGCCGAACTATGATTTTCAATACTTCAAGAAATGCTTATGGTTTTTGGAGAAAATTATCACCTGTACATTCCAAGTTTTGAACTTCAACCGAAAGGCAGATTTTGATTGTGAACTATTTTAGAAAATCTCCTGAATTTCGTCAAAATTTATGAGTACTATGACACCGTACCTAAATGTTTTAAGAAATGTTTTCTATTTCAAAGATTTCTGAACTTTTTATAGAAAACATTCCAACCCATTGGAGTTGGAATTGAGATTGGAATTTTTGCCAACATACCGATTCAAATTTACTAAGGGTTTTCATAAAGTATTTTATTTCGCACCGTGATGCAAGTGCGACTCAAGGCTTTACATGTGGATTCCGAAAACATTTGAAATTTAAACGTGAACATGGATTTTTTTTTTTTTTTTTTTTTTTTTTTTTTGGAGTTGGTATCATGCTTTGATTTTGTGAATTGGTTTCAACGATATGAGATTTACCTATTTTCAAAGACTAGTAATGTTATATTGTTGTGTCTTTGAAATCCCTATTTTACATTATTTGATATCATAAAGTGGAATTTTTAAGAACTCAAAGGATTATCCACATTGGTGATTTGAAAATGTTTTGACATGGAAATGACATATGATTTCAAGGTTTGCTAATGTTGTTGAATGCTTTTGAAAACCTCAGTTTGTATTGTTTGATTTCATGAAGGAAGATTTTCAAGCGTTCAAAAGAAATTTCAGATGTGGTTATTGTTTTAAAACTGTTTATGGTGTTGAGATAAATTAGGATATGTTAAGAGCTTGCATCCTTAACTTTAGAGGAAGTATCAACCCGACCCTAGTTGCATACTTGATCATGAAGCCATCAAAATAGATGAGAAAATGAGGAACATCGAAGAGCCTGTGCAAGTATTGGATCGAAAGGAACAAATTCTCAGGACCAAGAGAATTCCTTTGGTTAAGATATTATGGCGATATCATGACGTGGAGGAAGCCACATGGGAGAGTGTAAATGAGATGAGAGAAAGGTACTCTCACTTATTTCAAGAGACATAGGAAAAGTCTAATTTCGAGGACGAAATTCTCTAAGGAGGGGAGAATTGTGGCATCCCAAAATTCAAGTCACCCTCTAGAGGAATTAAAGCCTATAATTAGGTAATGAAATTACCTATGGTCTATGCTTTAGTCATTAGTTTTCTTTTAAAGCTAAGTGATATGCGTTTGTGTTTATGAGATTTGAAATTAGATAGATTAGTGACCTATGCTTGGCCATGCATCTTATAGATTAAATTCCTATAAGTAAAATGTCACAAGACTTTGGCCATGTGGAATTTAAAATTTAAAGTTTATAGAAGAAATTATAAAAAGGGAAAATTTTAATTTTATTTAGGTTTGGGCCTTTGGCCCAAAGGGGGGGATTTTTGGAGGCCCAATGGAGGCCCACGATGGGCTGCCGTCAGCCCAAAAAGAGGCACAAGAAAAAGAAGGCCCAAGCCCATGCATGTGTTGTGACAAGTGGCAAGAGGCCTTCATGCATTGGCTTAGAGAGGGATGGCATGCATTGGTCAATTGGGGTGGCAAACAATGATTCCTAATGATTAGGAAATGGGGGAATAAAAGGGATGAAGTGAGAGAGAGAGTGGCCGGTTGCTTTGTTCGGCCAAGGGAGAGAAACCGTGTGAGAGAGAGGGAGAGTGGCCGAGAGGGAGGAGAAGCGGAGAGGAGGAGTCGCCGTCCGTCCGCCGTGTGCCGCCGTGTGCCACCGTGTGCCGTCGTCCGTCCGGTCTAGAGGCAAGTTGGGAATCCACTTTCTACTCTTGCCCGAATGTCTTGCATGTGTGGTCGGAATCTAGGATGTTTAGAGGCACGGGAGTGAAGTTAATGTGGTTTGTTCTTGAGTTGCATGCTGTTTTCGTTTGAATCCGCTCGAGTCAGAATGTTGTGAGAGCTTGCATGCGTGTTTAGAGTTCGATTTTGGCTTCGATCTCTTCATGAAAGTTGTAGCTAACATCTTAAACTACAACATACTAAAATTTTGGTGGAAAATGATGGAGATTTACGGGGTTAAACTCTCATCCTACGGAGACCTCAGATCTGGAACAATTTCACTGACCTCTTGATGGATTTTTGGTTGCATGTTGAGTTGTGCTAAGAATCTCTCTTAGATTTCTTCATGAAAGTTGTAGGGAACATCTTAAACTACAACATACTCAAATTTGAAGCAAAATGAACAAGTATAACCTAGAAAAGCGATTAGATCTTGAAGACGGTAATTCTGGAGATGTATTACAGGACACCCGAGACTTCATGGACCTAAATGACGACTATAATCTGGTTATTTGACTGAGATCTCTCATGAAACTTGTAGAGCAGATCTTGATTTAGAACATATCCAAATTTCAGAGGAAACAAAGAAGAAGAGGTAGGTGAAAACTCAGTATTACGGAGAAGCATGTACTGGACGATTCGGTAATGGATCCAGAAGCTTCGTGAGACTGTAGAAACTAATATAGAAAGAATCTTGCTTGGAAGTCTGCACAAAAGATGTACGAAAATGTCTTGGCTATAACGTGCTAAAATTTCATAATTTTCGGAGGTCATATGGATATTTTAATTGAATTATTTCGGAAACTGTGCATTCTGCTTCTATCCGAATTTACATGCTGTTTTGTGTGAATTGTACCTTCTTGTGTGGAATTTGATTGGGCATGTATCTTTCATGAAATTGCTATCTTATTGACTTGTCCACCACTAGCCTTAATTTCATGATTTTTGAGAATCATATGAATATTTAATCTAAATATTTTCTGAAAGTGGTATTTGCTGGAATTTTGTATGGATTGGATGATGATGTATTGATGCATGCATGATTATGAATTGAGATGCATGTATGAATTGAGTGCTGCATATGATCTTGTTGGTCATTATATTGTGTGCCATGATGAGTTGAGAACTAAATTGGTGACCAGGGATAATGATGAATGAGGAAGCCGTTTGTGGCGGATGATTATTCCCCGGGAGTGTCGGGATGCCCGGTGGTATACGGTACGTAATTCCAGGGGAGGCCTGGTGGTATGTCGGTACGTAATTCGGGAGGGCAGGGGAAACCATTTTCATGGCAAGCCCCGGAGATTCCCCGGGAGTGTCGGGATGCCCGGTGGTATACAGTACGTAATTCCAGGGAAGGCCTGGTGGTATGTCGGTACATAATTCCGGAAGCCCTGGAGGTTTGTGCCCAGGGGGATACCTCGCGATGCTAGATGGGATGCGAGATGCCTGGCTAGAAGGGTAAAGGCCGGATGCCCGGTGGCCTAGTGGCGTAATCCCGGAGGTTCCTCGTGATGCTAGTTGGGATACGAGATGCCCGGAATGTGGGGGTGCCGGATGCCCGGTTGTATCTTGGATACATGCCCGGATGGTTCTCGCAATGCCAGGATTGGGCGCGAGTGATGAATGTGGGATGCAAACATTGATCCCGGGAAAGAGAAATGTGGCGGTCCAGAATGAAATTAAAATTGAATTATGCATGATGATATGCATGATATGATGATGATGATATATGTTATGGCACGATGACATGCATATATGTTGTGATATCATGATATCATGATGATGATGACATGTGTGATATGATGATGCCACGATGATGATGACATGTGTATGGCATGATGGTGTCATGTATATGATGATGATGGCATGTGTGATATGTTGGTACCACGATGATGATGACATGTGTATGGTATGATGGTGTCATGTATATGATGATGATGACATGTGTGATATGATGATGTCATGATGATGATGACATGTGTGTGATATAATAATGTCATGATGACGATGGTATGAGTATGACATGATGATACACATGTACGTGTTATGGTTGTGGTGATGATGCATGATAGTATATGCATGGCTTCAAGGTAAGTAATGTCTGCAATGCATGTATGACTTGTATGATGCATTGAGTGGTTATTGGATTCCTTTACCTGCTGAATGGTTGTACTCACTCGTTTTGGGGACCAACATTTCAGATTAGTAGATGGATCGAGTGATTGGATATGAACGTGAGGAGGAGGATAGCAAGGGAAGGAGCTTTTAGACGCCGACACTGATCGATGGACTTTAAGTATACGACTGTTGGAGGAGATGTCGATTATCTTTTGAAGTATAGCCATGTATAGGAAATTATGGCATTTCGATGTACCGACTAAAGATGTCCATCTGCTTTATGTAAATAAAAGTGTACGGCTTTAACTTTTATAAGATGTTTAGTTGGTGTGCATCGTCTTCCGAATATAGGGAAGGGAGTTTGTTGGATGTGCTTCCATATATGGATTGCGCAAGGGACCTATCAAAAAAAAAAAAATGTAAACCCCCATGGTTGTATGGACCCGCTGCAATTGAAATGGTATCAGAATGATATGTTAATAGGGAAAGTGAAAGATAAGAAAACTATGGCGACCCTAATGGATCGGGAGCCGTTGAGGGGTGCCACAGACATAGATAGTACTTTTATTTCCACCACTATATTCCCAATCCTCGGTGCCAATAACAAACTCTCCACCATAGCAAACAATGACGCCACCTGATTCTCGTCCATGTCGATGCTGCACCCAATGAAAAAAAAAGTCATTAGTTTTCGGGATCGCATGACAGAATTAACAACTTCACATACAGGTCCTTGTCGTTTTGTTGTCAAGAAACACATGCGAGGTCAGCCATTCAATTCGGTGCTTTTATAGAAACAAAGGAAACCAAATTGAATAAACAAAGTGAGGTCCCGACCACTCATTTTTCAATTCAATCACATTCGGTCCCCATAGAAGCAATCTAATTAATTAAACAAAGTAAGGTCCCACCACTATTTCCCTCTGAGTGGAGTCGTATTTTCCCCTCCTTGCCCTATTTTTCTATTTGGTCCCAACAAAAGAAAGTGAACGAATGACGAAACCCTCAATTTTTCTATTTGGTCCCCACCACTTGCCCCACAACTTTCCCCACCACTTTCCCCACTACTTTCACCCTAAGCTGAGTCCTCAATTTGCCCTCCGTGCCCTAACTTGCCCGTCGGAACCCTAAATTTTTCACTAAATTGACTTACGTAGAGAACATGACAAACCTGAGTGAGCAAGAGTTGGGGACGCAGCCAGTGAAAGACCATGAACGACGGCCCAATTACAGTGGTGGCCGAGCGACGGCGGGTGAGCGACCTACGGCTGGCGTCAAGCGAGAATCATAGATGAACCCTATTTTACTCCCTCTTCAGCGATGTCATTTTTTACCATAGTGGATCCACTCTATTTAACAAAACGACGGTCGTTTTGTAAGTGATCCACGTGGAATGGTAAAACATCATTGTTTCTTACGAAGAAAGGAAAACGCCGTCGTTTTATGCCATCCACCGTGGTCAGTTGATTTTTTTTTTAAAATATAAAAGCCACGTAATCATTTTGGCCGGAATCTCTCATCGGTGGCACCAAAGTGATCATTTTTTTCCGATTTGGCACTTAAGTGATCCAACGGAAACTTTTGGCACAAAAGTGAGCACCGTACACAACTTTTGGCACTGATAGTGTACTTATCCCCTATTTTTCACGTATAAAGTCCCCGTTCGTTTAATTCCACTTGTTGTTCCTAATTTGGTTCGCATAAGAGAATTAAAGTACCTTATATTGTATGTTTATGAGGTTTATATGCTTTTTATATATATGCGGTCTCCCGTTATCTATAAGTGTAAACTTTTAATTTGATTGTAGTAATATAGTACTATTTTTGGTTTTGACTTGTTATTAAAGCTACATGATCTGAAGCAAATTGTGAGTGCATCAGGTGCCTATCACACCCAAAGAATACCTCGCATCTCATTTCTTGTTTTTAGTTACTACCGATGACCCTTTCCCAACATCAATCCTCACATTGTTCGATTAGTGCACAAGGAACATGATCCTTTGGCAATTTATTCACTTCAACCTTTCCCTTGTTCTCTTGTTGACATGGTCACGCCCACATCTTGATTTGACATATTTACAACCAAGTTACTTATGTTTTTATGAAATCTGGTTTGATTGGTGCACTAGCAACATGATCCTATGGCAATTTGTTCACTTCAATCTTTCTCCCGTTCTCTTGTTGACATGGTCACACCCACATCTTGTTTTGACATAGTTACAACCAAGTTACTTAGGTTTTTATGAAAGGCTCTAGACTAGCTATTTGCATTTTGTTTCTAAATGATAGGCTTAGAATTGATTGTACAATTGTCTCGGAGATCTTGTCTACTTAACTGCAGTGTCTATGACATCATGACTCTACCCTGTTTCGATTAAATGAAATGGGCTTTTCATCAATGCGCCTATAGTATTTTTCTTTGAGCTGATCACTCACGAGATAACTAATCTATCAGGTGAAGCCGTTAAGGGATATAAACGTGTCAGACTTGAGAATTTGATCAGAAATGGACTACTCAACGGTGCTAATCGGCAAGGGTCAATACGGCACCGTAAGAATTGATTAAAGACCAGAGATAAGTCGATTCGACAGAAGCACATAATTAAATTGTGGGTGATTCCACCTGATTACAAAATTTATGTCGAATGGCACTAGACCGATTTTTCTGTCGATTCTGTACCTAGTGTCCGTAATTGAAACAATGAGATTTTTATGACAACCGAGAGTCGACGATGAGTCGAAGATGCACAAATTGGATTGAGAATTATCGACCATGGGTTAGATGCGATAAAATTCCTAAAAGCTACCCGGTAAGTTAGGTCATGCTAAAATCGTGTTCGATCGAAATTAATCACGAAACCGAACTCAGTTTCGAGAATCGAAAGTTCCAGCGTGTCTCGATTTATTTTTTGAATGTCAACTCATCCTTTGAAGAATTTTCAGCGAGCTTGGAATTTTGGCGGAAAAATCAAAGTTGGCAAATTAAATTCAAGAAATACGGAGGGGCATTTTCAAGTGAAATTTTGGCCTTCAAATTGGATTGTTTGGTGAAGGATATCGTGGAAATTGTTATGGGCTTCCTCCACAGCAACTTTGGCCATCAAATTAGAGATTAGTGAAGAAATTGAATAATTGGTGTAAATTCGTAGGGCTGTGGGGCTTCTGCAATTTCACATTCATTTGTGGCTTGTTTGAGAAGTTTGGGAGGGAAAACTGTTGCAGGATAAAGCTAAAGACTTGTGGGGCTTCCACTCCAGTGCAATAGATATTTAAGGTGGACTTTGAAGGCCTCTTGTCCCCCCATTGTCCCCCTCTACTTCCCTTTCTCCCCCTTTGGCTTGCTCTACCAAACACCCCCTGTCCAGCTTCAGCTTCTTCTTCCTCTTCACTTCCTTTGTTCCATTTCCATTACTTGCTACAACCCAGAAACAAACCAGCACAACCACCACCCTCATGCCGCCCCCTTCTCTGTGTTTGAGCTAGCTTGAAGCCTCGAGCTAGGCCGCCTGTCCCCATCCGCATCCCTAGCCCGTACGCCCTTGGCTGCCCTTGCATCGTCGACCAACCCCTTTTCCAATCGCCTCAGCCGTCCCAGCTCTGCTCTAGCTCGTCCTGTTACCGTTTGACTGTCTATGCCGTCCCTCGCGCTATGACCAGCCGCCGTCCCTCGACTAGTCCTTGGGTTTAGCCCCACAGAACCAAAGGCCACCTCCAAGCCATGAGCTGTAAGGCCTTTTCTGGCCCTTTCCCAACCTCCTTTGGTGTCACCATAGACTCAAGTTTTGGTCGCCGCCACTATGAACCAGTTTTCGCGCTAAACCGATGAGTTTACCTCTTAATCTCTAATTAGGATGCTAGTTATAGTTAACGGTGGATTAGTGGGCTAATTAGTGGGTTAGTTAGGTTAATTAGGATTAGTAGACTTAGTTTATGCAACTAGATTGGTTAGATTTTGTTAGTTAGTTTAGTTGGTTAGTTAGGAAATTTAGTTAGTCTATTAGAGTAAATTAGTTAGGTTAGTTATATTAATTACTTAGTTTGAATAAATTAGCCTGGTTAGCTTATGATAATTTAAATGAATGATTTAATTTAAGTAATTTGCAATTTATCTAATTAAATGCAATTTAATTAATTATTTATTAATTATCGTAAATTATACCGGGATAGCCGATCGTCAAAATTTTATGTTGATCGTCACGGTTGTATTGGTTTGTGCAATTGATTGCTATTTTGTGTAATTGGATGCATGGTGGTGATATATGAATTATTATTTAAAAAATATGGAACTTTGGTATTTAATTAGAAAAATACCAGGCGTCGAGTTTTGACCCCAAAAATATTTTAAGCACTATATCAAATTGTGGAATCTTTAAATGGGAGAGTATCACGCTTTGTCAATCGATTTGACTGTGTGTCAATGCACAATTATTTTATCGGGTGTTTTTAATATGAAGAAAATAGGCCAAGTCCATTATTTGATATGACAATTTTTTAGTGCAAGGCATGGTGTTCTTGGCTGAATATGAATGTGCGTGTGATCGTTATTGGAAACCGTCATGATGCATTTACACCGGATGATACTCCTTCGGGAATACCCCATGTCAACGGATGTCGGTCGCAATGGAGGCTGGGTCAATGCTCCTTCGAGAATGCCGTATAGATGTAGACGTTGCCATGCCTAACGAAGTGGGACGACGCCGGGTTATGCCGGCTGACCACCGACTGTTGAGTTAGCCATGGCTGTTGGGTCGTAATTAATTGGAACGCTTGAATGAGTGAGATAACTGCACTTAATTATGGGACAAAATTGTGTAGTATGGAATGGGACATGTTATGACAATTTGGCCTTAGATTGGGACCCCTATGATTGATTGATTTATGAAAGTGAAGTGTTCCAATTATTGAGTGCATTTACTGTATGCATATGTGATATGAGCTGTACTATTGTGCAGGGAGGTGCTGAGGCGAGGTAAGTCTTACATGATGCATGTTTAGATTGCCTCTAGGTGAATTTTAATCCTAATCGGGGTTTAGGGTGTAGACTCGCTGAGACATTGTCTCATCCTGTTGTGGTTTAAAATTTCCATGTCCTTAAATGAAGGCACGTCACGTACGTTATGGGGTTCCGCAAGTGATGGACTTTGAGCACTCGCATTTCCCTATACCCGGGACTACATTGACCCGTGAGTTAGTGGAGTCCACAGTCTTGGCCGAAGAGGGCCTACCTCAGTTGATACCTCATCAATTCATAGTGTGGTTCATTAACTTTTGTCAAGGGGGTCGGGAGGGTCCCTTAAAGGATTTTGACGAGCCTCCCGTCGAGACCAGGGAGTGGGAAGTAGGACATCCTATGGATCCTTGATGGTGTCGTGGTGGACCCGGAGCGTATGACGAAAAAGTCTGGAGCATAGAGGACTCAGTAATTCTTTTTTATTTAGATAGACCACCTTTGTATAAACTATAGGTTGACCTATAGGTTGACCTGACTGTATATAAAGTATGTTTTGTGTTAAATGGGTTATCATGCTTTTTCTATCCCATGTTTGTTTGTTATTTAGAGATTGTTTAATTCACTTCCGCCTATGTATAAAATAAATTGGTCGGCGACGCGTCTTCGGAATATCGCAATTCTATTGACCGCCAAGGGATGTTCGCGCACTCAAGGTTTGGGGCATGACATCCCTGCCTGAAGTGGTATCAAAGTTGTCTTAGGATAGTTAGTAGGAAAGGCCCTTTTCTTATGCTGATGTATGTGATTGATAGCTGATTGGTAAATTGATTTGTATGGGTCACTCAGTTTCCAATTTTGCGTGGAATTGGAAATCAGGTTTTGTAAGGATCTTGCACTATGAGTGATTAGGAGTAGAGAACTCCTAGGAAGAGGTCTGTGACATTAGTCACTCGGGGTAGGATGCCGACAAGGGTCCATACCCGAGGAAGAGCGCTAGTGCAGGCCAACACAAGTACAATAGTGCTGCCGTAGGTCGATGCTAGTGTAGCTGCACCTAGCGATCCTAGAATCGATGGGATTGTACATGCACTTGAGACGTTGGGAAATATGATAGGGCAGCAGTGTCACATCCCAATCCTCCGAGCGTGTGCTCATCTCTTGGTGGTTGATTAAATTGCGATGTCTTAGGATGCGTCATCAACCCATTCATTTTAATGTGCATGCGGAAGCGGATAAATAAATCCCCATATAGTAGAAAGATGGGATAGAGAAGTAAGGCCACAAATTTTCAACCATAGCGCACTTGTATACATATCAAACTAAGTCATATACAATATTAGCCGATATATACAAGGTCTGCAAAAAGGAGGGTAGAGTGCTACAGATCCTCTAAGCATTCGAGTCTTCAACTGAATACTCCGAGGACCTTGGATCCGACAAACTCGGGTCCACCACTAAACCACCTGGAGGGTCGGCTGTACCTTTTCCAAAAGCTACCTCCAACACCGATATAGGGACCACAGATTCCGATAGGGGACCTTCTCTTTGTCCATTTCGCTCACGATGATACCATGATCTGTGTTGATGGGGTACCTTATGGGATAAACCCTCATCAACCTAGACAACGGACGTCCTGAGTTGATAGACCCAACCCCTTGGGTTCCCATGAAGTGGAATAGAAGATACCTACTCGGTGACCTTCTTCGGCTGGCCAAAATGCTCGAGAGGTACAACCATCTTAGGACCTGTAAATGTTATCCCACAACGGGGTGAGACGACGTCTCAGCAAGTTCACCCTCTAAACTCTGACTAGGAGAGAAATACGCTTAAAGGCTACCTATGCACATAAGGGATAGGTGGCTTACCTTTGCCTCAGTTCATTCCTACAAGTTAGTACGATTCATATATTCAACGAATCACATCATGAAATCCATAAAAGTCATCGATCAATCCATCCAGTCGATTCCATACTATCAAAACCCTCTCTCGGTCAACCCATTCAATACTATCTATAAAGTTCGATTACACCAAGGACTGCTCACCCTAAGCTAAGGATAGATAGTATAGCTTGCCAAAAACTGATAATTATTATAGCTCATCAAAAGCTTATCACAGAGTATACTACTCACCCTAAGCTGACATATCAAAGCCTGCAAGCTGATATAGTATATTCATAATGCTCATTAAAACTGTGCAATACTTAATATACTCACCAAAAGTTGCTAGAGTATATTGCTCACCAGAAGCTAACATATCAAAGCTTGCAGGCTGATATAGTATACTATTCCCATTCACCGACAATTTCACCTTTTTTATCATAATTGATAAAAATAATCGTGTGTGAATACACAGTCAGCCTTAGACAAAATACAATATTTTCCATTTTGAAAATCCTACTAATTTCAATAATCTATAAACACGTTTTTGGTGTTGTAAACTGATGCCCGATATTTTCTAATTAAATACCGAAATTATTAAATTTTGGGATAAATACCCCAAAATTACAATTCACACTCAATTTGCACAAACCAGCACTCAATTAAATAAACCAATCATACCATGGTAATCAGCACGAAATTCCGATCACTGACTATCCTGGTCTAACTTCCGGAAAATAATAAATAATTAAATAATTACCAAAATTGATTAAATAAATACCAATAAATACCAAAAATACAAGCTTAGGCCGGAAAAGCCTAATTAAATACCGAAACGGGCCCGGAAAAATTCTGAACCTATCTAGATAAATACTATAGCCTATCTAGTCTCTAATTACGCTACTCTAACCACCTAACATGTATAAACAAATAATTAAATTGCTAATCCGTTCTAACTAACCACCTAATCCATACTTAACCTAAAATAATCAACCCTTAAGCATAATTAACTTCCTAAGTAGAGATTAGTGAGTAAACTCACTGGTTTTGAAATCTGATAAGTTCATGAGGACGGCGAGGCAGAGACAGGCCATAAACTCCACAGTGGGGGCACCAAGCGAGGCCGGGAAAGGCTTGAAAATGAACCTCGAAACTTCAAGACCCTTGCTGGTTCGGCTTCTGCTCCAAGGATCGAAGGCAGCTCGGTTTGGCTGAAATGATCAAGGCGGGACAGCTAGGGGGCGACAACGGTCTAGGCGGAGTTGGGGAAGGCTGGACGGCGTCTCACGGTGGCTGGCAATGTTGCACGGTGGCTTGGGATGGCTGGTTGGTGTGGACGACGGCACGGAATGGCGACCTTGCTCGCGGACGAGCGGGACCAGAAGCGATGAGCAGGTGGGCTAATGGTTGGGTGCGACGGTGAGCGGCGATGCTGGACGGCTCGGACGGGTGTCAACGGGCAAGGGGAGGTTACTGGTTCGGTTTCTTCTACACATTCAGATCTCCAAGACCTCTCTAATGGAGGAAGCAGTCGGTTGAAAGAGATTAGGGAGATAGCTGCCTTGGAGGGACCATCTTGGCTCTTTCCTATCTTTTTGTCCCCTTGACCATGGCCCACCTCACTTAGCAAACCCCTTCAGCCAATTTTGTGTACTCAACTCCCCCTAGAATAAGTCCCAAGTGGTCCAAAAGGTTAGGGACCATGGGACCTACGAATTTTTGAAGCATCCCCCTCCAAATTGAACCAAATCCTACTCAATTGAAGCCAAATTCGGTCCTATAAAATCCACCAAGGTGTCCACCATCAAATTTACATTTTTCCTAGCTAATAGAACTAACTCGCCTTCCAAAAACACGATAAAAAATTGTCCCCTGAATTTTCCTAACAAAAATGGCCTCACTTTGACTTTTCACTAAGAATCTCGGTTTGCAGAAAAATCTTTGGAGGGTGAGTCGACGTTCCTAAAATGACTCATGACATGATAGAACTTTCAATTTCTAAAATCATATTCAAATTCATAGTTAATTTCAATCTGACGTGATTTTAGCGTGACCTAGCCTATCGAATAGCTTTCGGAAATTTTTAGTGCAATTGACCCATGATCGATTTATTTCGAGTCACAATGTACATCTTGGACACATTGGTGACTCTCAATTGTCATGAAAATCTCAAAACTCCAAATATGAACACAGGGTACCAAAATGATAAAAAAATCGGCCTAGGGCCGATCAACGAGAATTTTACATTCTGGTGGAATCACCCACACTTCAATCACATCTCTCAGTCGAACTGACCTATCTCTGATCTCTGATCAATTTTTAACTATGTCGTAATAATCTCTACAAATGAACATGGTCGAATAGCCGATTCCTAGTCGAATTCTCAAATCTATTGCATTAAAATCCTTTAATGGCTTCCCCCGATAATCTAGTTATCTCATGAGTAATCAGCTCAGAGAATAGCACTATAGGCGCGTCGATGAAAGACCCGATTTATTTAATTGAAAATAGGACCGAAATTCCAAGATGTCACAACTCTTCCCCTCTTATAAGATGTGGCATCCAAAATTTTAGACAACCCTCGAATAGGTGACAGTCACCGAACTGTGACTTTGTTTTTTATTTTACAGACATTGATTTGTATTTGTTCATGTGGAATAGTATTTCAATTTTATCCTTTGAACCAAAAGGATGGGATTTGATCTTGCATAAGAATTATATGTGCTAAAATTAGAGAATTAGAACTCAAGGATATTGAGCGGGCCGCAAGAATTTGGAGTATATATATGTGTGTGTGTGTATATATAAGACAATTTAAGTTTTTGTTATTTAAGTAAATTTGATAAAAATAAAATGCTAAGTTATATAGAAGGGATTAGGGCCTTATTTTAAGGACTCTTGGGCCCAAGATTTCGGGCCCAAGCAGGCCCAAGAAACACCCCAAGGGTGTCGCACGAACCAAAAGGGGAGGGGAGAGAGCATGCCTTTCACCACCAACACTTGTCCTTGTTGTACCTACACTTGTCCTTCCTCTTTGACCACTTGTCCTTTGTTCAATTTCCTACATGCAAAATGGAGATAATTAATTAATAAAAGAACAAAACAAAGGGGGAAGGGGGCTTCGCACGGAGAGGAGGAGAGACCGAGAGAGATTTTGAGAGTGAAACTGAGCAGAGAGAGAAGGAAAGTTCGTGCGTGTGGGCGAGCGAGCGAGCGAGTGAGAGGAGAAGAGGAAGAAGGAGTCTGCGCGTCCGCCGTCGTTCGCCGCCTCGCCCCGCCTTGTCTTGCTGTGTTTCATTCAAATTTGAGGCAAGTAGAGTCCTAAAACCTACCCTATGCTTGCTGTGATGTGTGTCTAGAAGATGGTGCATTTTGGTTGTGGTAGATGTGATGAAAGGTTGAAGCTATGGGGAGAAATTCGTTGGTCATGCATGCTGTTTCTGGAAAGACCAGCCCGACCGTCCTTGAGTTTGTGTGCTGCATGTGACTTTTTAGTTGGAATCTTGTTTTGATTTCTGCATGAAAGTTGTAGAGAACACCTTGAAGAACAACATACTAAAATTTGAGGCAAAACGAACAAGTATTGGTTAGTGAAACGATTTTTCTTTGGAGAAGTTAGATCTGGAATCCGTTGTGCTGACCTTTAGAGATTTCGTGGTCTGTAAAGTAACTTTTTAGTGAAAATATCACTTTTATCTCTTAATGAAAGTTGTAGTATACTTCTTGAGGTAGAACATATCAAAATTTTAGAAGAAATAAACATATGTAGGTCGGTGGAATGAGTTTCTTTTGAAAGATGATAATCTGGTTAAAGATGACACCGAGAACAGAGGAAATAATCGTTTATATCTATTAACCTAGAACAATTTGGGTTTCGATTCCTTCACGAGATATTTACCTCTAGGACTCATCTATAATATGTCAAAATTTCAGGATTTTTGGAGTTCATTCGGGTATTTGATTTGAATTTCTTCAGAAACTGTGCAAGCCGAAATATTGAAGTTTATTAATCTGTGATGTATGGATCATACCGTGTTGTGTGAGATTCTTTTGGTATGGAGTTATTCATGAGATATCTTATTTTAGATCTCGTCTATGATGTATCAAATTTTCAGAATTTATTAATGCCATTTACTAATTTTTCTTGAATTTTAATTGGAGGAATGCATTCTGATTTATCCGAAAAATTGATGTGTTTTGAAAAATAAATGAATTTATCCATGTGATGTAATACTTCAAGTGGTTGATTTTGCTGCATATGTGATGACATATGGCATGATATATGGCATGAAATTTTGGTTGAGACCCTTGACATTATTGCATCAAATGCCATGTTGAGATTGAGACGCGTGTGAATATAAATTGAGATGATGACAAGACCGTCGGAGGTGTGAGCCGACGATGCCCTGGGAGTCGGGATGTCAAGAGGTTCGAATGAGTCGATGCCCTTTGGATGTCTGGTTGTATTACGAATACATGCCCAGAGGTTTTGCCTAAGAGTGTTGAGATGCCCGGTTGTATTATGATACATGCCCGGAGGGTGAGGGATTGTATTATGATGCATGCCCAGAGGGTACGGGTAACCATTTTCATGGCGAGCCCCGGAGATTCCTCATGATGCCAGGTGGCATGCAAGATGTCCAGAGTGTGTGTGCCGAATGCCCAGAGGTATGTGCTGGAGGCTTCTCGTGATGCCAGGTTGGATGTGAGCGATAAATTGTGGGATGCAAACATTGGTCCTTGGATGAAAAATAATGAGATCCGAAAGATAAGAACTGAAATTGAATCATATGCATGGGTGTATGCATATGGCTTGATACATGATCTGCTTATGAAAGTAAATTGATGCTATTTGATATTGAAAATGCGATCATGAAGATGTGAATGGATCTCATGGTGATGTATGCTTGATAGCATGGATGATACAAATCATGGCGATACATGCACGATGGCATGGCAAGATATGCATGACTGTATGGTAATATATGCATGACTGCATGGTGATGTATGCTTGATAGCATGAACGATATGTGCGTTACTCGTGATATCTTGATTGTCTTGCTTATTGCATTGTGTAGTTTGGTGGATCTTTACTGCTGAGTGGTTGTACTCACCCCGTTTGGGGACTAACATTTCAGACTAGATAAGATACCTTTGTTGCCACTACCACTGGTAGATGGATCAAGTGGTTGGATATGACCGCGAGAAGGAGGATAGCAAAGGAAGGAACTGTTGGACACTGACACTGATCGATGGACCTTAAGTATACGACTGTTGGAGGAGATGTCGGTCATCTTTTGAAGTATAGCCGAGTATAGAAGACTACAACATTTTGATGTACCGATGAATGATGTCCATCTGGTTTAAGTAAATAAAAGTGTTTGGCTTTTACCTATAAATGTTTAGTAGGTGTGCATTGTTTTCTGAATATAAGGAAATGAGTTGTTGGATATGCTTCCGTATATGAATTGCGCAAGGGACCGATCTAAAAGATATAAACCCCCATGGTTGTATGGATCCACTACAATTGAAATGATATCAAAGTGACATGTTATTAGGGAAAGTGAAAGGTAAGCAAACTGTGGCGACCCTAACGGTTTGGAGGCCGTCGAGGGGTGTCACATCTTGTTTTGGTATCAGAGCTATATTCTATTTAAAGTGATTAGGTGCCTCAGATGGAAATAAGGATAGAATGATGCACACCATAGGATACCAACCAAGAGTAGTTGGGTAACTTTGAACAACGGGTGATAAGTATTCACTCGTAGATCACTGGTAACTAATGTGATATGGCTTTTGCATGTCAGTAACATTCTATATTACTTATGTGACTTTAGTAATAACCTTAATTAATGATTTGATTAGTGACACCGAGTTGCAAATTATTCTTAAGGCAAATGCTTGGAAAACTGCAGGAAAGTTATGGCGCGAGCTGGAAGTGCTCATCCATCGAGGGCTGAAGCCTTTGCTGCAAGGGCTGAACCCCGAATGGAAGATATCCTACAAGCATTGGCCAATATTGGAAATCTGATGGAGAGGCAAGCGCAGCAACAACCTGGAGTGGAACGTCACCCTCAAGGACTGGTGGAGCAATTCCTAAAGTTGAAGCCACCTAAGTTTAGTGGAATGGGAAGTCCTGAGAAGGCGGAACATTGGATTGATGGGATAGAACAGATTTTCCGGTTGTTAGACTGTAGCGATGCTGAGAAAATAGTTTTGGCAGAGTACCGGCTGGAGGGAAATGCAAAGTTTTGGTGGAGAGCTTCGAGGGATACGATCTTTCCACTAGGTACTGATGTGAACTGGGATGAGTTTGTTAGAGCTTTTAATAGAAAGCATTTCTCTGATTGTGCTAAGGATGGGAAGATCACTGAATTTGTTCAGTTGGAACAAAGGGAGCTAACAGTGGATCAGTATGAGGCAAAATTTTCTGAATTGTCTAGGTATGCTCCCAGAATGATTGAGGATCGAGAGGAAAAGACTAAGAGATTCCTGAAAGGGCTAAGGACTAATATTAGGAAACAATTGGTGCCTCTGAATATAAGGGATTATAATCAGATTTATGAGATGGCACAATTGGTGGAGCAAGAGTTAATGAGAGAGCAATCAGAATCTAAGAGGTAGATGACCTTTAATGATGTTCGAAGGGGTAAGAGACCTTATCCTAGTCAAGGACAGCCCTAGGAATCTAAGAAGAGGAATAATTTTGGGAATTCTGGAAAAGTTAGGTGTGACGTCCCAGAGCGTCACGTACTAAGCGCAAGCGGAATTATAATTATTATTAACATCTTACCTAATTTGTAATCTCCTTTTGATAACCCATAGCATTTACCATTGAAGGTTAGCATGTATAACATGGATTATTTAAAATCTCAAGTTTATATTATGAGGTTATCCTGCAATCACTCTACCTTCGAATTCAAAGTATTGGCCAAATCATTCATGCACATAAAACAAGATTACAAGAAACTTCATTTCTTCTTATCATCATCAGGGCTTACAAAGTTTATCAACCTGGACTCTTTCCATGTTCATCGCCTATATATATACAACATATACATTTCAAAAGTAAGGCGTAACACAAGCCAAGGATGAAGGGTGAGGGTATCTACTCCACGAGTTCCCACACTAGCCCGCATCTAATAAAAAACAAAAGTCAGTCAGCCTTTACAAGATCAAAGGCGTCTAGGCGCCGTCCATTCCAGCTCCAGGTCCTCCTGCTCCAAAGGGTAAAGGTCCGAACATCTCCCCTTCATGGTTGATAAACCATGCAACGAACGTCATCGGAATCAACTCAGCCCTACCGTCATCCATCCATAAAGTCGCCTCATACTTGGAGAAAATCATGTCAATGTCGAGATCATACACGTAATGAAGAGAAACATCAAGACGCACTACCGCCCCGTATCGAGCTACTGGTGGTACATCCATGCTATCAATCTGAAAATGTAAGGTATGAGCAAACAACCTTGCCCAGTAAAGAATGATAAAACTCTAACTTAAACAATCCACAACCATCAAGATTACAAGAAAATCATCCAATAATTTAGGATGCTAAAGGAAGTATATTACAAGCATAAACAATTGGATATTGACACATTATGTATATAATCACCTTATGAGCAACCACTCCTAAGCTTACCTTTCTCAAGCTCAATCTTACATCAAGATGTAATGCAATAATAATAAATGGATTCACTTGCCAAATAGAATTATATTTAGTGTGCACATAATCACCCTCGATCAATCACTAACCGGAATTCAACCGGCTAATCAAGTCACTTCTAGAAGTTACCTTATTTGGACTTTGACAATATTTCTATCATGGGCATCTCACTCCAAGGCATCCCGGCATCACTCAACCGAGGTCCTCCCAAGACCACACAGCAAGGGGCATCTCACTCCGAGGCATCTCAGTATCACACAACCGAGGCATCCTTGATGACACACAAGGGCATCTCACTCCGAGGCATCTCAGTATCTCTCTACCGAGGCATCCAAGACCACACAGCAAGGGCATCCCAAACTTTCGGGGGCATCACCGGTATCTCGGTACCGATGGGTTCATTCATCTTAAGCACACGTTTCACACCACCACACCTTTCATTAATGCATTTATCGTATGCAAAAGAAAAGACTCTAAAGTATCTATCTAACTCTCATGAACCTAGCACACATGCATGTCCAAATTATAAGATAAAACCCATTACGTCATGTCCCATTCCATGGCGAACAGATATTTATCCTATAATCAAGCACTATGCACCGCACTCATTGCACACACATGATTCTATATGCACTTCTATCTCAAATGATATGTGAGACTTACTCTTATATGACTAACATCTATTATGAGGTTTATTAGACTCTATGTGCATCACAAAAGCCTAATAACAATTCTTGTGAAGAAACTTAAGTCTAATTCTCATTGTACTAAGAGTAATAATTGCCATAATCTTTACTAGTACTCTGTATCGACATCCAGATTCTTTATCTACAAAGAAAATTGTTTCACTAGCCAAATATTATCGATTTAATCTTAGATTTTGATACGTCATTCCTTAAGATGTGTTCTGCAATTTTCATTAAGGATTCAAAGTCAAATTCTAACTAGGTAAATACAAAATATTCGGATAATCAGTAAAGGTCGTACTGTTCCTCACAAAACAGTTTTCTGGTTTTTCTAAGTTCACTTCTATCTCTACTTTTTATATATTCATATGGTTATAGCTATGTGTATAACTTGATCTTATAGATGTTCCATCATGTAGAATGGTTTCTATCTTATTTCCATTAACATACATAAAGAAAATAACACAGAACAGAAGACTCTAGTGAATAGTCTATCCTGACAGCTAAGAAGTGTGCTGACTTTGTTAATCGGTCTACTATTACCCAGATTGAGTCATGACCACTTGAAGTCCTTGGCAGTCCTTGTACAAAGTCCATGGTTATATGTTCCCACTTCCATTCTGGAATTTCCAATGGTTTTAGCAATCCTACAGGCTTTCGATGTTCAGCTTTCACCTATTGACACGTCAGACATCTTGCAACATACTTAGCAATATCAGTCTTCATTCCGTTCCACCAAAAGTATTGACGAAGGTTCCTATACATCTTTGTACTTCCTAGGTGAATACTATAACTACTACGATGAGCTTCAGTCATAATTTCTCTCTTCAATTCATCATTACTAGGCACACAAAAACGTCCATGAAATTTAACTATCCCATCATCCGAGATTTGAAAATCCAACTTCTTTCCATTCAAAGCTTTATCTTGAATTTTCAAGATTTCAGTATCTGACTATTGTAAGGTCTTAATGCGCTGTATAACTTTAGGTTCCACTCTCAGTGCAACTATCATACCTACAGATTCACTCACTTCAACCTTGAATTCAGAATTTGAAATTGCTTCCAATAGATTCCATTCTTTAACCATCATATTGGCTACTCTCATCGCCGAGTTCCTACTAAGTGCATCTGCCACTTTGTTAGCTTTTCCTGGGTGATATAGAATTTCACAGTCATAGTCCTTGAGTAATTCTATCCATCTCCTTTGCCTCATGTTCAATTCCTTTTGAGAGAATAGGTACTTTAAACTCTTGTGATCCGTAAAAATTCCAAATCTTTCTCCATAAAGATAATGCCTCCAATTCTTTAAAGCAAAAACAATGGCAGCTAGCTCTAAGTCATGAGTAGGGTAATTCAATTCATGTGGTTTCAATTGTCTCAACGCATATGCTATAACTTTCCCGTGTTGCATAAGAACACAACCTAATCCTTTATGAGAAGCATCACTATACACCACAAAACCTCCAGATCCTATGGGTATTGTTAACACTGGTGCCGTCGTCAATCTCTTCTTGAGTTCTTGGAAACTTTGCTCACATTCCTCAGACCAATCAAATTTTGAATTCTTCCGAGTCAATTGTGTTAATGGTCTTGCAATTCGAGAAAATCCTTCTACAAATCTTCAGTAATATCCAGCTAAACCTAGAAAACTTCGTATTTCTGTCACTATCGATGGTCTAGGCCAATCAATCACAACCTCAACTTTAACTGGGTCCACTGATATTCCTTCACCGGTCACCACATGTCCTAAAAATGTCACTTGGTCCAACCAAAATTCACATTTACTAAATTTAGCATACAGTTTGTGTTCTCTAAGAATTTGCAATACAATCCTTAAATGTTCTTCATGCTCATCTTGTCCCTTTGAATACATATTTAAATGTTCTTCATGCTCATCTTGTCCCTTTGAATACACCAAAATATCATCTATAAAGAATATCACAAATTGGTCCAGAAAAGGCTTAAACACTCTGTTCATAAGGTCCATAAAAGCTGCTGGGGCATTCGTTAGTCCAAATGGCATAACAAAAAATTCATAGTGTCCATATCTAGTTTGAAAAGCTGTTTTAGGAATATCCATCTTCCTTATCCGCAATTGATGATATCCTGATCTTAAGTCAATCTTTGAGAAAACTGACGATCCTTGTAATTGATCAAATACATCATCAATCCTTGGTAATGGGTACTTATTTTTAATTGTCACTTGATTCAATTGCCTATAATCAATACAAAGGTGTAATGATCCATCTTTCTTTCTAACAAATAACACTGGTGCACCCCATGGGGAAACGCTTGGTCTAATAAATCCTTGGTCTAGTAATTCTTGTAATTGTACCTTCATTTCCTTTAATTCTGTCAATGCCATCCTATAAGGAGCTTTTGATATGGGTTCTATACCAGGTAACAATTCAATAGTAAACTCAATCTCTCGCTCCGGGGGTAATCCTATCAATTCCTCGGGAAATACATCAGAAAATTCTTGTACTACAGGGATATCCCCAAGTTGTACCTCCTTCTTGGTTTGTTCACTTGCATATGCCAAATACCCTTGACAACCATTTCTAAGAAGTCTATGGGCTTCTAATGCATTAATAAGAGGTATAAAAGGGGTTGTCTTTCCATCATAAAATTCAGAACTTGGCCTATCTGGTGGGTTGAATCGAATCATCTTCCTATAACAATCCACACTAGCTCGGTGTCTATGCAACCAACCCATTCCCAGAATTATATCAAAGTCATACATAACTAACACCATTAGATCAGCTAACAAGTTTTGTCCACCTATAAGGATAGTGGAATCCCCACACACTGAATTAGATAAAATGACATCCTTTAATGGAGTAGAGACACTAAGAGGTACTTCTAATAATTCAGGTTCCATCCTATTCAGTCGTACAAATTGAGTAGACACAAAGGAATGAGTTGCTCCCGTGTCGAACAAAGCATAAGCATTCTAATTGGATAGGGAAATGATACATGTAATAATTGTTTGAGACCCTTCAGCCTCATCCTGAGTAATCGCATAAATTCTTCCTTGAGTTGGTGGTCGATGGTTATTTCTTGGTGGTAATGGTCTACCTGCATTCTGTTGTGGTTGCTGCATTCTTTTCTAAGGACAATCTCTACTATAATGCCCTGACTGTCCACAATTAAAACAAGCATTTGTTCCATAACATGGTCCAAACCCATGTGATCTACCACACCAGTGACACTTATTGTTACCATACCGTGGTCGTTCCATTGGTTGATTATTCCACACTTTTCTAGGATTCTCAATCTTATTCTTCTTGTTTTGCACAAATGGTCGCTTTCCAACCTGATGAGATCTCTTATTATAACGAAAATTCAATGAGTCTCCTCGAGATTGTGGTCTCACCTGATATGCTGATGTCTGGTTCCTTGACATCAAATCTCTTTCCACTAGCTGTGCCCTTTCATACAACTCACTATAATCCTTCAAATTCAAAGGCACTAATCGTCCTCTTACATCAGGCCTTAACCCATTCAAGAATCTCTTAGCCTTATCCTCTGGATATTCTATTAATCTAGGAGCAAATCTAGAGAGCTCAGCAAATCTTGCCTCATACTAATCTATAGTCAAGTTATTTTGGGTCAACTGCATAAATTCCATTACCTTTTTATCCCTTGCACAGTCTGAAAAATAATTACTATAGAAGACTCCCACAAATCCAATCCAAGTCACATCTACACCTTCAGAGAATATTGTTCGTTTCGTCGTTTTCCACCAATAATCAGCATTTCCTTGAAGTTGATACTCTACTAAAGATACTTTTTCTGCATCGGTACAATTCAGCAATGCAAGTATCTTTTCCATCTCATCTATCCACAATTCTGCCTCCACGGGATCTCCTAATCCAGCAAATCTAGAGGGTTTTAGTTTCAGAAATTGTTCTACTAAGCTTTGCATTCTACGGTCACCTCCTACCTGTTGTTGGGCTTGCCTTTCCAATAGGGTTCCTACATTAGTAAGTGCTTCCAAAATTCCTTCCACACGAGGATCCATGGCCACTCCTCGTCCATTTCTACTCATCCTGATAATTCTTGGTTTTTGCACATTGGTCACTACTCATTAGCCTACTGAGTCTTCTCACAAAACAAACAAGTAACAACTGCAACAATTGTTACCGATACCCTATGAGTAACATAAGTTACTTGTTCCTTACAAAGAAAATATCATTATCCTAATGCATAGTCACTACCACACCTTATCACTCCAGATATAACCTATGCTCTAATACCAAAAATTGTTGTGATGTCCCAGAGCGTCACGTACTAAGCGCAGGCGGAATTATAATTATTATTAACATCTTACCTAACTTGTAATCTCCTTTTGATAACCCATAGCGTTTACCATTGAAGGTTAGCATGTATAACATGGATTATTTAAAATCTCAAGTTTATATTATGAGGTTATCCTGCAATCACTCTACCTTCGAATTCAAAGTATTGGCCAAATCATTCATGCACACAAAACAAGATTACAAGAAACTTCATTTCTTCTTATCATCATCAGGGCTTACAAAATTTATCAACCTAGACGCTTTCCATGTTCATCGCCTATATATATACAACATATACATTTCAAAAGTAAGGCGTAACACAAGCCAAGGATGAAGGGTGAGGGTATCTACTCCACGAGTTCCCACACTAGCCCGCATCTAACAAAAAACAAAAGTCAGTCAGCCTCTACAAGATCAAAGGCGTCTAGGCGCCGTCCATCCCCACTCAAGGTCCTCCTGCTCCAAAGGGTAAAGGTCCGAACATCTCCCCTTCATGGTTGATTAACCATGCAATGAACATAATCGGTATCAACTCAGCCCTACCGTCATCCATCCATAAAGTCTCCTCATACTTGGAGAAAATCATGTCAATGTTGGGATAATACACGTCATGAAGAGAAACATCAAGACGCACTACCGGCCCATATCGAGCTACTGGCGGTACATCCATGCTATCAATCTAAAAATGTAAGGTATGAGCAAACAACCTTGCCCAGTAAAGAATGATAAAACTCTAACTTAAACAATCCACAGCCATCAAGATTACAAGAGAATCATCAAACAATTTAGGATGCTAAAGGAAGTATATCACAAGCATAAACAATTGGATATTGACACATTATGTATATAATCACCTTATGAGCATCCACTCCTAAGCTTACCTTTCTCAAGCTCAATCTTACATCAAGATGTAATGCAATAATAATAAATGGACTCACTTGCCAAATAAAATTATATTTAGTGTGCACATAATCCACCCTCGATCAAATCACTAAGCGGAATTCAACCGGCCGATCGAGTCACTTCCGGAAGTTACCTTATCCGGACTTTGACAATATTTCTATCATGGGCATCTCACTCCAAGGCATCCCAGCATCACTCAACCGAGGTCCTCCCAAGACCACACAGCAAGGGGCATCTCACTCCGAGGCATCTCAGTATCACACAACCGAGGCATCCTTGATCACACACAAGGGCATCTCACTCCGAGGCATCTGAGTATCTCTCTACCGAGGCATCCAAGACCACACAGCAAGGGCATCCCAAACTTTCGGGGGCATCACCGGTATCTCGGTACCGATGGGTTCATTCATCTTAAGCACACGTTTCACACCACTACACCTTTGATTAATGCATTGATCGTATGCAAAAGAAAAGACTCTAAAGTATCTATCTAACTCTCATGAACCTAGCACACGTGCGTGTCCAAATTATAAGATAAAACCCATTACGTCATGTCCCATTCCATGGCGAACCGATATTTATCCCATAATCAAGCACTATGCACCGCACTCATTGCACACACATGATTCTATATGCACTTCTATCTCAAATGATATATGAGACTTACTCTTATATGACTAACATCTATTATGAGGTTTATTAGACCCTACGTGCATCACAAAAGCCTAATATAAAAGACACAACCTCTAATATATGTTCTCGGGTCCAGACAGTTTACTAGCTAAATGTACAGTTTCGGTTTCGGACACAAAAGATATAATAATCCTTGTCGAAATGTTACCAAATTTTAGTATGTTATATTTGAGACATGGAATAACAATTCTCGTGAAGAAACTTAAGTCTAATTCTCACTGTACTAAGAGTAACAATTGCCATAATCTTTACTAGTACCCTGTATCGACGTCCAGATTCTTTATCTACAAAGAAAATTGTTTCACTAGCCAAATATTATCGATTTAATCTCAGATTTTGACATGTCATTCCTTAAGATGTGTTCTACAATTTTTATTAAGGATTCAAAGTCAAATTCTAACTAGGTAAATACAGAATATTTGGATAATCAGTAAAGGTCATACCATTCCTCACAAAACAGTTTACTGGTTTTACTAAGTTCACTTCTATCTCTACGTTTTATATATTCATATGGTTATAGCTACGTGTATAACTTGATCTTATAGATGTTCTATCATGTAGAATGGTTTCTATCTTATTTCCATTAACATACATAAAGAAAATAACACAGAACAGAAGACTCTATAATCATTTTCACCTAGAATAGAATAGGTACACGATTTCCTTTACTTCTAACCCAGCTAAACCACTTATCTCTTCCAAAACCTCTTCTACAGTACTTCAATGCCTAATTACAGCAACTTAAGGCACCTTCGGCATGTTTTTCTCTAACAAATAATCAATCCACAACTCGGCTCGAAGTATAAACGCATCCGTGAGTTCACTCATCACAGTAAACACCATATCCATCCACTCGGCATCCATTTCATTACTTCACTCAACAAAACAGCATACTCAAACTTGGATTTCGAAACATGCAGTCCTCGAAAACAACATGCAATGGCTTCTAACTCTAATCTAACACTTACTCAGCTTAGATTAACCACAAAACAGCAACTACAAACTAAATCCTTCACTGCTTGGATTGACCTGCAAGCTTTCTTGACAAAACAATGGATAAGTTTCAATTTAGAGTTATATCTTTCCTTACCCTGTTCAGCAGTTAGACAACACAAGGATGCTTCAAGATCAGCACCAAAATCTCACATGCAAGAAGAAGAAATCACTGGTTTGCTTCTGGTTCTACTGCTCAGCCGAGAGAAAAGAAAGAAGAAGATGAAGATGGGTTGCTCGGTTTTATATGGAGAGAGAGAGAGGGTACGAAACTTAAGGGGGAAATAGGCTCCAAGCTAATCCCTAGGCTAGACTAATGATGAAGTTTGCTAATGATGATGTCGCTTGAGTTTTGCATGTCTTGGTTTGTGGGAATCAAAACCATGGGTGTCGCATGCAAGAAGAAAACGAGAGAGATGATGATGTGGCCTCCAAGTTTGTTCTCTCAAGTTTAATTTGTCACTCAAAATTAATTAGTCTCTAATCCGAGTCATTAGTCGGTTCATTGATTTCTAATATTTTTCCATTTATTCCCTTTTGTTTCAACTTGATTTCAATCCTTTTGTGATTATACAAAGTCATGGCATAACATATCGACTAGTCAATGTTAGTTTATAAGGAATTCACCACAAAATGCTAAAGTTAGAAATTGATATTAGCATTATAATCATTAATCAAGTTATCATAACCATAATCTGTAAAATAAAATCATTCGGGCCTAAATATTCATCTCCTGCCCAATAGGTTTAATCTATAACAATCCCGGCCCACTAAACTAAATCTACAAATCTAATAATTCTGAACCTTGGCCCACTTCAAGCCAAGTCCAAGCCCATAATCTCTCATTAGATTTCTCAAGTCCAATTCGTGTGGCTCACTTATTTCTCAAGCCCACACGTTTCTCACAATCCATCGGGTTCACTTTCTAGCCCAATCTAATTAATCTAAGTTCCTAATGATCTAATTACACTAATGAAGGTCAATGAATTTTGGGATGTCACATCAGGAGTGGCTCGGTTCTTGGAAGAGTACCCTACCAAAGTAATATTTGTCAGAGATGTGGTGGACGACATGGACCAGGACCCTGTAATGATCGATTGAAATGTTTTGGCTGTGGGCAGAGAGGTCACTTTAAGAAAGATTGTCCACAAGAGAGGTCGCAGCCAAATGTCAGCTCGGTGCGATAGGTACAACAAAGTACTAGTGGACCAAACCTACCAAGGAATCCATAAAGGCCACCAGCACAAGGACGGGTGTACGCGGTCACCCAAGAGGAAGCGGAAGCTTTCGAAAATGTTATCTCAGGTACAATTTCTATAGATGATAGGAAAGTATATGCATTATTTGATATGAGTGGCACGCATTCATTTGTGTTCGAAAAATATAGATGATTTTGAGAAATAAGAACAAATCTTTAGATATGCCTCTTTGTGTTTCTATATCACTGAAGGACATGTTGTTATCTACGTTAACATGTAAGATGTGTGAGATAACCCTAGGGGAACGAGATCTGGAATTCGACTTGATAGTGATAGTTATGTATGACTTTGACGTCATCGTAAAAATGAACTAGCTCCGTAAGCAATGGATTAGGATGAATGATCTCCTGAGATAGTACTTACCCATGCGCTAAGGATAAAACCGTGAGGCTAAGAATGGGATAGGCCAAAGCGGATAATATCTCTGTAAGTTAGTCCCTATCGAAATGAGACCCTCCAATGGATGTGTAGTATGGGTTCGAACCAGGCGAAAGCTGGTGTACCTGTAACGACTCAATCCGATGAGGGAGGGGAGTGGACGCCGAGGTCAGAGGACCTGATCAAGGAGTAGCTCCTGGTAGGCTTCTAGGATGGCAAAAAGGGGGCAGGAATGAACCGAACTATGAACTGAACTGGAAAGGTAGTGTTTCTGGGATAATTCTATCAGAGTGGTGCAGCGGGAGCATGGTTAAGCTTGTAGAACTCTTGTTTGTGAGAAAGAAGGACAGGTCGATGCGTTTGTGCATTGATAATAGGCAATTGAATCATGTAATTATTAAGAGTAAGTACTCATTACCTAGAATTGATGATTTATGTGATCAGTTGCAAGGAAGTTCAGTCTTTTCTAAAATTGACTTGAGGTCAGGATTCCACAACTAAGGATTAAGAAAGAAGACATTCCTAAGACTGTATTTAGGTCTCGCTATGGATACTACGAGTTCCTAGTTATGCTATTTGGATTGACGAATGCCTTAGCTGCATTCATGGATTTAATGAATAGGATATTTAAGCCTTATTTGGATCAATTGTGATTGTCTTCATTTGATGATATCCTGATATATTCTAAAGAACATGCATAGCATCTAAGCGTAGTTCTACAAACAAGGCTTAAGAAGTGAATTATGGAGAGTGAGTTATGAATTTGAGGATTAAGTTATGATCATTTGAGCTAAGTAGTGACTTCCTATTAGAGGATCTCATTGGAAGTCTTGATGCATTACATGGAGGCATTTAGTATGTATAGATTGATCTTGAAAATCATGAGTTTGAGTGTCATATGAGACATGAAATTATTTGTGGTCTATATGTCGGAATAATAGGCTTAATTGATGATGGTCAACTTTAATTTTGGTGATGATCTCAATTTGAGAAGATTTTGTGGAATTAGTGGATATGATCAATTGTGGTTATAGTCTTTCCAAGGTGAAATGGTGAAAGTTCAAGTTGTGGATTTGATGAGTGATTAGTCCAAGTGATGATCCTTTAGGGTGAGACGTGAGATATACTCGATGGAAACTAGGCAAATTTTATTTTGGTGGATTGTCGATCTTTGAATTGAATAAGTTTTTGGTGGACTATTGAAATTTGAACACAATGAATGGTGTTGTATTTTAGGCTTGAATCTATGTTCCAGTGAATGCGTAGTGAATGTCTTTGTTGGACTGAACCAGATGAGTTATTGGTGGTGTCGATTTTGATGATTCTAGGCTTGAATTGATGATGACAAAGGTATAGGAATAATTCGGCTAAATGGTGTGTTCGATTGAGCCGAAAGGTGGAATTCTTTAAATTTGAATTTGATTGTTGGTTGCACTTAGGATAGAGCTTGAAATTATGCAAAGGATCAAATTATAGAACCCTTCACTAGTACCACTAATGGAATGGAATGAAGGCGGAACAACACAAACCCATAGGACTATTGAGACCGTTAGATATACTAGAGTGGAAATGAGATCATGTGATGATGGATTTCGTGCAAGGATTACCAAGGACATCAAGTGGCCACGACTCTATCTATCTAGGTGATAGTAGATTGCTTGACTAAGTCTACCCATTTCCTAGCAGTTCATGTAGACTATTCGAAGGGTAAATTTGATGTTATATGTGTAAGCCAAGTGGTACGCTTACATGGTGTTCCTATAACTATCATGTCGAATCGAGATTCAAGATTTACTTCAAAACCTTTGGCGAAGTCTTCAAACCGCCTTAGGGACTAAAGCTCTAATTTAGTACTGCTTTTCATCTACAAATGGACAGACAAACAAAAAGAGTGATCCAAGCATTAGAGGATATGTTAAGAGCTTGCATCCTAGTCTTTAGAGGAAGTACCAGCCTGATTCAAGACACATACTTGATCATGAAGCCATCAAAGTGGATGAGAAAGTGAGATACATAGAAGAGCCAGTACGAGTGTTGGATCGAAAAGAACAAGTCCTTCGGACGAAGAAAATTCCTCTGGTTAAGGTGTTATGGCGACATCATGATGTGGAAGAGGCCACCCGGGAAAGTGAAGAAGAGATAAAGGAAAAGTACCCTAATTTGTTTAATGAGATTGAAGTAACATTCAATTTTGAGGACGAAATTCTCTAAGGATGGGAGAATTGTGGCATCCAAAATTTTAGACAACCCTCAGATAGGTGACAGTCACTAAACTGTGACTTTGTTTTTATTTTACAGGCATTGATTTGTATTTGTTCATTTGGAATAGTATTTCAATTTTATCCTTTGAGCCAAAAGGATGGGATTTGATATTGCATAAGAATTATATGTGCTAAAAATTAGAGAATTAGAACTTGAGGATATTGAGCGGGCCACAAGAATTTGGAGTATATATATATATATATATATATATGTGTGTGTGTGTGTGTGTGTGTATGTATATACTTGTATATATAAGACAATTTAAGTTTTTGTTATTTAAGTAAATTTGATAAAAATAAAATGCTAAGTTATATAAAAGGGGTTAGGGCCTTATTTTAAGGACTCTTGGGCCCAAGATTTCGGGCCCAAGCAGGCCCAAGAAACACCGCAAGGGTGTTGCACGAACCAAAAGGGGAGGGGAGAGAGCATGCCTTTCACCACCAACACTTGTCCTTGTTGTACCTACACTTGTCCTTCATCTTTGACCACTTGTCCTTTGTTCAATTTCCTACATGCAAAATGGAGATAATTAATTAATAAAAGAACAAAACAAAGGGGGAGGGGGGCTTCGCACGGAGAGGAGGAGAGACCGAGAGAGAGTTTGAGACTGAAACTGAGCAGAGAGAGAAGGAGAGTTCGTGCGTGTGAGCGAGCGAGCAAGCGAGAGGAGAAGAGGAAGAAGGAGTCTGCACATCCGCCGTCGTTCGCCGCCTCGCCCCACCTTGTCTTGCTGTGTTTCCTTCGAAGTTGAGGCAAGTAGAGTCCTAAAACCTACCCTTTACTTGCTGTGATGTGTGTGTAGAAGATGGTGCATTTTGGTTGTGGTAGATGTGATGAAAGGTCGAAGCTATGGGGAGAAATTCGTTGGTCATGCATGCTGTTTCTAGAAAGACCAGCCCGACCGTTCTTGAGTTTGTGTGTTGCATGTGACTTTTTAGTCGGAATCTTGTTTCGATTTCTTCATCAAAGTTGTAGAGAATACCTTGAAGAATAACATACTAAAATGTTAGGCAAAATAAAGAAGTATTGGTTAGTGAAACGATTTTTCTTTGGAGAAGTTAGATCTGGAATCCGTTGTGCTGACCTTTAGAGATTTCGTGGTCAGTAAAGTAACTTTTTAGTGAAAATATCACTTTTATCTATTAATGAAAGTTGTAGTATACTTCTTGAGGTAGAACATATCAAAAATTTAGATGAAATGAACGAAAATAGGTCGGTGAAATCGTTGTCTTTTGAAGAGACTGGATCTGGGAAAAATGTTACTTTGACACAGTGTGATTTCGTGATTTTTATAAACTCATACAGCTAAAATTAGTTCGTGTGTTCTTAATGAAAGTTGTAGGTAATATTCTAAGGAATAACATATTAAAAATTGAGAAGAAATGAACATATTTAGGTTGGTGAAATGATATTCTTTTGAAAGATGATAATCTCGGTAAAGATGACACCGAGAACATAGGAAATAATCATTTATATCTATTAACCTAGAACAATTTGTGTTTTGATTCCTTCATGAGATTTTTACCACTAGGACTCGTCTATAATATGTCAAAATTTCAGGATTTTTGGAGTTCATTTGTGTATTTGATTTGAATTTCTTCAGAAACTGTGGAAGCCGAAATATTGAAGTTTCTTAATCTGTGATGTATGGATCATACCGTGTTGTGTGAGATTCTTTTGGTATGGAGTTATTCATGAGATATCTGCCTTTAGATCTCGTCTATGATGTATCAAATTTTCAGAATTTATTAATGCCATTTACTAATTTTTCTGGAATTTTAATTGGAGGAATGCATTCTGATTTATCCGAAAAATTGATGTGTTTTGAAAAATAAATGAATTTATCCATGTGATGTAATACTTCAAGTGGTTGATTTTGTTGCATATGTGATGACATATGGCATGTTATATGGCATGAAATTTTGGTTGAGACCCTTGACATTATTGCATCAAATGCCATGTTGAGATTGAGACGCGTGTGTGAATATAAATTGAGATGATGACAAGACTGTCGGAGGTGTGAGCCGATGATGCCCTGGGAGTCAGGATGCCCAGAGGTTCGAATGAGTCGATGCCCTTTGGATGTCTGGTTGTATTACGAATACATGCTCAGAGGTTTTCCCCGGGAGTGTCGGGATGCCCGGTTGTATTATGATACATGCCCGGAGGGTGAGGGGTTGTATTATGATGCATGCCCAGAGGGTAGGGGTAACCATTTTCATGGCGAGCCCCGAAGATTCCTCGTGATGCCAGGTGGGATGCGAGATGCCCAGAGTGTATGTGCCAGATGCCTAGAGGTGTGTGCCGAAGGCTCCTCGCGATGCGAGGTTGGATGCGAGCGATAAATTGTGGGATGCAAACATTGGTCCCTGGATGAAAAATATTGAGATCCTTGTGAAAGATATGAACTGAAATTGAATTATATGCATGGGTGTATGCATATGGCTTGATGCATGATCTGCTTATGAAAGTAAATTGATGCTATTTGATATTGAAAATGTGATCATGAAGGGGTGAATGGATCTCATGGTAATGTATGCTTGATAGCATGGATGATACAAATCATGGCGATACATGCACGATGGCATGGCAAGATATGCGTGACTGCATGGTAATATATGCACGACTACATGGTGATATATGCTTGATAGCATGAACGATATATGCGTTACTCGTGATATCTTGATTGTCTTGCTTGTTGCATTATGTAGTTTGGTGGATCTTTCCTGCTGAGTGGTTGTACTCACCCCGTTTGGGGACTAACATTTCAGACTAGATAAGATACCTCTGCTGCCACTGCCACCGGTAGATGGATCAAGTGGTTGGATATGACTGCAAGGAGGAGAATAGCAAAGGAAGGAACTTTTGGACACCAAAACTGATCGATAGACCTTAAGTATACGACTATTGGAGGAGATGTCAGTCATCTTTTGAATATAGCCGAATATAGAAAACTATGGCATTTTGATGTACCAATGAATGATGTCCATCTAGTTTAAGTAAATAAAAGTGTTTGGCTTTTACCTATAAATGTTTAGTAGGTGTGCATCTTTTTCTGAATGTAAGGAAGGGAGTTGTTGGATGTGCTTCCATATATGAATTGTGCAAGGGACCGATCTAAAAGATATAAACCCCCATGGTTGTATGGATCTGCTGCAATTGAAATGGTATTAGAGTGACATGTTATTAGGGAAAGTGAAAGGTAAGCAAACTGTGGCGACCCTAACGGTTTGGGGGCCGTCGAAGGGTGTCACATAAGAATTTCATCCTCGCAATTTAAACAATTACAATACTTTAAACAAAAAGGTTGGGGTATAATCATCTCATCAAATCCTCACTTTCCCAAGTTGCTCATTCAGTGTCATAGTGTTGCCAGACCACTTTAACCAACGGGATTGTCTTAGTATGTAGAATTTATTCTTTCCGATCCACAATCTGAACCGGGCTTTTCATGTACGACACTCTGTCGTCGACGTCAAATTCCTCAAAATTAAGCACGTGGGTCGGGTCAGGCTCATACTTCCTCAACATCGACATGTGAAAGACGTCATGCACTTGCACCAGTCTCGATGGTAATGCAAGACGATGCGCTAGAGTCTCGATTCTCTCTAGAATCTCAAAGGGACCTACGTACCTCGGACTTAGTTTTTCCTTTTTGCCAAAGCGCAAAGTACCCCTCATTGGTGACACCTTCAGAAAAACATGATCACCAACTTGGAATTCCAATGGTCTCCAATGCTTATCTACGTAGCTTTTCTGGTAGCTTTGAGTGGTATTTAGTCTATCTCTGATGACTGTGATGGTCTTTACTGACTGCTGGACTAACTCTGGGCTTGTGATCTTTCTTTCCCCAACTTCATCCCAACACACCGGCGTTCTGCACGCTCTGCCATACAACGCTTCGAAATGAGCCATCTAAATGCTCTACTGGTAGTTGGTGTTGTAGGCAAACTTGACAAGATGAAGCTGTTCCTCCTAGCTTCCCTTGAAATCCAACACACAAGCTTGCAGCATGTCTTGGAGGGTTTGGATCGTCCTCTCAGACTGGCCATCCGTCTAAGGATGATATGCAGTACTATACTGCAGCTTCGTTCCTAAGGCAGCCTATAAACTCTTCCAAAAGCAGCTGTGAATCTCGGGTCTCAATCTGAAGTTATCAACACTGGCACTCCATGTAAACAAACAATCTGACACATGTACAACTCTGCGTGCCTATCCAAATCAAGGTCCTTACGTATTGCGATGAAGTGAGCCAACTTCGTCAGTCTGTTGACCACTACCCAAATGGAATCACTACCTCTCTAACTTCTTGGTAAACCTATCACAAACTCCATCATGACGTGCTCTCATTTTCACTCGGGAATGTCAAGAGGTTGCAGATGTCCTCCCGGCTTATAATGTTGTGCCTTCACTTGCTGGCACGTCAAACACTTGGCGATGTCTGCCTTTATACCAAATCACAAATAGTGTTGACGCAGATTCTGATACATTATTGTACTACCAGGATGAATGTTGTAACTACTACAGGGAGCTTCTGATAAGATCTCCTCTCTAAGCTCTACATTGTCAAGTACACATAATCGTCCTCGAAACTTCAGTGTTCCATCCTTAGAAATCTAAAAATAAGCATTTCTCTGATCGGTATCCTCTTGCAGAATCTTCTGACCATCTGAGTCTATCGATTGAAGTATCTTAATCATAATCTACACATCCGGCTCAATTCTGAGGGTGGCCATAAGATTCGAAAGGTGGTCTACATCAAATTTGAAACTCAAATCTCAAGCTTTCTCAAGTAAAGCCCATTCCTTAATCATCATCTGTGCGACTAAAGACTTTCGACTCAACACGTCGGCGACCTTATTTGCCTTCCCAGGGTGATATAAGATATCACAATCAAAGTCCTTCAGAAGTTCCATTCAGCAGCGTTGCCTCATATTTAACTCCTTATGAGAAAATAGATACATGAGACTTTGATGGTCAGTGAAAATCTGGAACCTTTCTCCACAGAAATAACGTCTCCAAATCTTCAAAGTGAAAATGATGGGTGTGAGTTCTAAGTCATGCGTTGAGTAATTCAGCTCTTGAGGTCTCAACTAATGGGAGGTGTATGCAACAACTCAACCATGTTGCATCAGCACACAACCCAGCTCTCTGAATGACGCATCATTATAGATTTCGTATCATCCAGGACCAGATGGAATGGTCAGCACGGGAGCGGTAGTCAGCTTCTGCTTAAGCTCTTCGAAACTACGCTCGCACTTGTCTCTCCACACAAATTTCTCTTCTTTCTTTAAGAGTCGAGTCAACAGCGACGCCAAAGCTGAAAATATTTCCACGAACCTTTTGTAGTAGCCTGCTAAACCCAAAAAACTTATAATCTCTGTCACTGTAGTCGGTCTTGGCCAGTTGATCACTACTTCAATCTTAGTCGGGTCCACAAAGATTTCTTCGCCTGAAATCATGTGACCTAGGAACGCAACACGAGTCAGTCAAAACTCGCACTTGTTGAACTTAGCGTACAATCCATGAATTCTCAAAGTCTGCAATACCATTCTCAGATGACTCTCATGCTCCTCAGCACTTCTTGAGTACACCAAAATATCATTGATGAACACGATCACGAACTGATCCAAGTACTCTTTAAACACTTGGTTCATCAAATCCATAAAAGCAGCTGAAGCATTCATCAAACCGAACGGTATTACAATGAACTTGTAATGGTTGTATCAAGTACGAAACGCTGATTTTGGAATGTCCTCTTTCCTGATCCTCAACTAATGATATCTTGTCCTCAAATTGATTTTTGAAAATATCAACGCTCTTTGTAATTGGTCAAACAAATCATCGATCTCAGTAGTGGATACTTATTCTTGATCGTCACCTGATTGAGTTGACGATAGTCGATGCACAGATGCAACGAACCATCTTTCTTCTTCAGGAAGAGAACTGGTGCTTCACAAGGTGATGCATTGGGATGTATGAATCCCTTGTCCAACAATTCTTGCATCTGCACCTTCAGTTCTTTCAACACAGACAACGACATCCTGTAAGGAGCTTTATAAATTGGCTCTGTCCCAGGTGCTAATTCAATCATGAACTCAATCTACCTTTCTGGTAGTAGGCCTGGCAATTCTTTCAGGAATACATCTGGAAATTGTTGCACCACTAAGGTATCTTCGATTTTCAGTTCCTCAACTATCGTATCTATGACAGTTGCTAGGTAACCTTGACAACCCCCGTCTAACAAATGGTTTGCCTCAAGCGATGATATTAAGGTAATCGAGGGTCCTCCTCGATTCCCAACAAACTCGAAAATTCCATCCTCTAACGGGTCAAACTGGATCGCTTTACGATAGTAGTCTATCTTAGCTCGTTGCTTGGTGAGCCAATCCATGCCAATTATCAAATCAAAGTCATACATGGCTATGACTAATAAATCTATTTTCCCCTTTCGCTTACCAATCACTAACTTGCAACCAGGACAACCCAATGCAGCTAACACCTTATCTTTTAACGATATAGATATGCTAACCACTGACTCCAGCAACTCATTACTTAATCCTATTAGCTTAACAAATTGCTCATCAATAAAAGAATGAGTCGCTCCAGGGTCGAATAAAGCATAAGTAGCATGGTCGTTCAGTGAAACTGTGACACCCCGAACCCTTCGCAGGTCGTCACCAGCGCCAATGTTACTCCTTATTACCTTTCTCCTTTAGAAGATGCATCGTAATTCATAGACACATTTTTTTTTTATTAAACAAAACGGTCCCAGCGCGACTCATTAGCGGAAGCAAATTAAATATCACGTCTCTCCCCCTACCAACCATGATACAAATACACACCACTAAACATCAGGATTTTATAAACAAGCGACGACACTTTATTTACATATTCTTTCAGGATGGGACTTCTTTTCGGGTCAATACATAACAAGCAAAAGCTAGGACTCTGCCATGTCCAGCCTCAAAACTCAAAAAGATCCTCGACCCTCTACATCACACGTGTACAATCCCCATCATATGTGTCGGCTAACTAACTCCAAAAAGGATCCAGCTCCTACTCGTCGCGCACGGTCTCATACCCAACCCGGTGCATCAGGCGGTGGCGGTGGCAACATCCCTCGCATCGCTCCATCCCGACGAACATGTACGGATATAAACTCCGAATAACGGGGCCCCAGCCCAGGCCCATATCGTACATCACTAGACAGCGTACTCGAATAAAAGTCAGTCCGGGGAATAGAGGGACAATCTATCTCAAAGACACTCGACCTCTACATCGGACGGTATCCGTAAAATGTACCCCGCGTGACGGAGGGAGCGCACATCGCTAATTTGAAATGTTATCCCCAAAAGGGGTGAGTACAACCACTAAATGAGATAGGAAATCCAATAACAACTCAATGCATCGAGGCAAATCATACATGCATTGCGGCGTTACTTACCTTGAAGCCATGCGCATACTATCATGCATCATCATATCATACATGTCATCATCATCATGACATCATCACATTACACATGTTATCATACCATATCACCATATATCATTCTCATTATCATGCATATCATCATGCATATCATCATATATCATGCTCACCATCATCATCATGCATATCATCATGCATATTATCATATATCATCATGCATATCATCATATATCATCCTCACCATCATCATCATGCATATCATCATGCATATTATCATATATCATCCTCACCATCATCATCATGCATATCATCATCATTCCCATGCATATATTGTCATGCATAATGTCATGCATATATCATCATGCATCATGATTTAGTTCCAATTTCATCTTGGACTGCCACATTTCTCATTCCCGGGACCAATGTTTGCGTCCCACATGTATCCCAGATACAATTACAGATCATCCGGCTCCCCCACTATACGGGCATCTCGTACCCCAATTGGCATCATGAGGACCCTCCGATATCCAGCCATTTAAGGCCACCGGGCAACCGGCCGCACCCTTCAGGCCAGGCATCTCGCACCCAATCCGACATCGTGAGGTATCCCTCGGCATAATTACCATGCCGAGCTTCCGGCTCCCCCACTCTCCGGGCATCTCGATACCACTCGGTCTCCCGAGGACCCTCCGGTATTCGGCCATTCATGACCACCGGGCAACCGGCCGTACCCTTCTAGCCAGCCATCCCGACACTCCCAGGGCATCGTCGGCTCACCTCCGACGGCTTACTCATTTATCTCAATTCACATCATTATGATTTAATTTATCATGGCATGTGAGGTGATGACAAATCAAGATCATACTCATCATTGAATTCATACATGCATTACAATTCCATGTCATATATATACCAAGACTTTATCACAAATGCATCTCGATTCAATATCATACACCTACCAAGACTTTATCATACATGCAACTCAATTCAATATCATACACATACCAAGACTTTATCACACATGCAACATGAGTTACTTAAATGAAATTTATGGCCAATAAAATAATTCATTTTATTTATTTATTTATTTATTATTTTTATTATAACTATAAATTCCCAAAATTATCAAAATTCAAGAAATTATTAAACAAACCCATAGGATGATAATTACTTGCAAAATTCATGGCCAAATTGGATTTTTACAAAATCTCATAATTTTCCCTATGCTTCTCGGATGAAACCAGAATGCACGGTTTTCGAATAAATTAAATTAAAATATACATATGGCCTCCAAAAATTATAAAATTTTACTGGATTATAGCAAAAATATTTTCGTACAACTTTCATGCAGAACTCCAAGCCAGATTCCTTATAGATTATTTTCTTCATCCTCACGAAGCTTCTGGACCCGTTACCGCATCGTCCAGTGCCTCCATCTCCGAAATATGAAGTTTTAACCTGCCTATTCTCTTTCGTTTTCTATGAAATTCGGATATGTTATGTGTCAAGATGTCCTTTACAAGTTTCATGAAGAGATCTAGGTCAAATAACCAGATTATAGTCATCATTTAGGTCCTTGAAGTCTCGGGTGTCTCGGAACACATCACCAGAATCATCGTCTTCAAGATCTAGTCGATTAACCAAGCTATACTTGTTATTTTCACTTCAAATTTGATTATGTTGTAGTTTAAGATGTTCCATACAACTTTCATGAAGAAACCGAAGTAAGATTCTCAACAACAACCAACATGCAAACATGAATCTAGCAAAAGGTCAGTAAAAACTCTCCAGATCTGAGGTCTCCGTAAGATGAGACTTTAGCCCCACAAATCTCCATCATTTTCCACGAAATTTCAGTATGTTGTAGCACAAGATGTTAACTACAACTTTCATGAAGACATCGAAGCCAAAATCGGACTCCAAACACCCATGCAAACTCAAACAAATTACTGACTCACACGATCCGAGCAAGAATAGTCACACCACTCACACACAACTCATCCATGCTTCGGTTTTTCCCATCTAACAACCAAAAGTTTAACATGCAAACAGCATACAAGCATGCAAGAGAAGCTAGAGGACTCCCACTTGCCTCTAGGACGGACGAACGACGGCGTAAGGCGGTGAACACGGCGGCACACGGCGGCTCCTCCTCGGCTCCGCCTCCTCTCTCTCTCGGCCACTCCCCCTTTTTTCTCTCTCTCTCTCTCTCTCTCTCTCTCTCTCTCTCTCTCACTCTCTTGGCCGAATGAGGGAAATCCGGCCACCTTCTCTCTTTCTTCCCTCTTATACCCCCAAATCCTCATGATTACTTGCCTACAAACCAACCAATGCACGGCCTTCCCTTTTTGCCACTTGTCTTATTGAATTTTTGAATTTGATTTGGGCTTCTTGGGCTTGGGCTTTTGGGCCATCCGGCCACTTCTTGGGCCTCCTCTTGGGCTGGTCGACAGCCCACTTGTGGGCCTAATTGGGCCGACTAACTTGGCCCATTACAAGCTTAGGCCAATTGGCCTAAGGCCCATCCTAAAAATTGACTTTTTTTTTTTTTGAATTCCTTCTATAAATATATTTTTTTAAATTTCTATTTTCAATCTTGGCCAAAGTCTTATAACATTTTATTTATTGAAATTTAATTTATAAAGTACATGGCCAAGCATAGATTATTAATCTATCAAATTTAAATTCTCACAAGCACAAGCACAAATCATCTATTTAAAAAGACTAATAGCTAAAGCATAAGCCATGGGAAATTTTATCACCTAATTAGAGGCTTTAACACACCTTATGGCTTGGCTTTGAATTTTGGGATGCCACAATTCTCCCCTCCTTAGAGAATTTCGTCCTCGAAATTCAAACACCACTCGTGCCTTCTTGAAACAAATAGGGGTACTTTTCCTTCATTTGATCCTCACTTTCCCATGTGGCTTCCTCCATATCATGATGTCACCATAATACCTTAACCAATGGGATCTTCTTGGTCTTAAGAATTTGCTCCTTTCGGTCCAATATCTGCACAGGCTCTTCAATGTACCTAACTTTCTCATCCACTTTGGTGGCTTCATGATCGAGTATGTGACCAGGATCCGGCTGGTACTTCCTCAACATCGATACATGAAACACATCGTGCAGATTTTCTAACTTAGGAGGTAATGCTAATCGATAAGCTACATCCCCTATTCTCTCGAGTATTTCAAAAGGTCCAACAAATATAGGGCTTAACTTACCCTTCATCCCAAATCGAGATATCCCTTTCATTGGAGATACCTTAAGGAATACATGGTCTCCTACACTGAATTCCAAAGGTCTTCTATGCCTATCTGCGTAGTCTTTCTGTCTACTCTGAGCGGTTCTAAGTCTTTCTCTGATAATTTCAACAGCCTCAGTGGTAACTTGTACCAATTCAGGTCCTGTCAACTTCCTTTCACCTACTTCACTCCAACAGAGCATGTGAGTCCTACATCTCCTTCCATATAATGCTTCATAAGGAGCCATGCCTATACTTTTCTGAAAGCTATTATTATAGGCAAACTCTACCAAATGCAATTTTTCATCCCAATTTCCTTTGAAATCAATTATACAAGCCCTTAACATATCCTCCAATATCTAGATTACTCTTTCAGTTTGTCCATCGGTCTGGGGATGAAAAGCAGTACTAAATTGAAGCTTAGTCCCTAATGCAATTTGAATACTTCGCCAAAAATTCGAAGTAAACCTCGAATCCCGATCTGAAGTAATGGTCACTGGAACACCATGTAAACGTACCACTTGACTTACATACATGTCCGCATAATTATCCATTGAGTAGTCCATGCAAATTGCTAAGAAATGTGCCGACTTAGTCAAACGATCCACTATCACCCAAATTGAATCATGACTACTTGATGTCCTTGGCAATCCTTGCACAAAGTCCATCGTTATATGTTCCCATTTCCATTTGGGAATATCTAATGGTCTCAAGAGTCCTGCGGGTTTACGATGTTCCGCTTTTACTTGCTGGCACGTCAAATATTGAGAAACGTACTTAGCCGTATCTGCCTTCATACCATTCCACCAAAATTGCTGACGCAAATTCCTGTACATCTTTGTACTACCTGGGTGGATACTATAATTACTCTTATGTGCCTCCAACATAATTTCCTTCTTTAATTCCTCATTGTCGGGAACACAAAGTCGTCCTTGGCATCTTACTATTCCATCATCAGAGATTTGAAATTCTTATCTTTTCCCTAAAGATACAACATTTTTCACTTTCAAAATCTCTGGGTCAGATTCTTGCAGGATTTTAATTTTCTGGATAATCTCTGGCTCAATCCTTAATGCACTAAGCATACCAGTGAGACAATCCATTTCCAATTTAAATTCTGAATTTGCTACAGATTCTAACAGTTCCCATTCTGCCATCCTTAAACTAGCCATCTCCATAGCCGACTTACGACTAAGAGCATCTGCTACTCTATTCGCTTTCCCTGGATGATATCTTATCTCACAGTCATAATCCTTCAATAACTCCATCCATCTCCTTTGTCTCATATTCAATTCCTTTTGTGAGAACAGATACTTCAAACTTTTATGATCCGTATAAATCTCAAACTTTTCCCCATACAAATAGTGTCTCCATATCTTCAAGGCAAACACTATAGTTGCTAGCTCTAAATCATGCGTCGGGTAATTCAGCTCATGGGGTTTCAATTGTCTGGATGCATAGGCTACAACCTTGCCATGCTGCATCAACACACATCCCAGTCCTTTGTGAGATGCATCACCATACACCGTGAAACCGTCAGGTCCAATAGGTATAGTCAGAATTGGAGCCGAAGTCAATTTCCTTTTGAGCTCCTAGAAACTCCTTTCACATTCTCCATTCCACTCAAATTTTACATTCTTTCGGGTCAATTTGGTTAAAGGTCCTGCCAATCGTGAAAATCCTTCAATGAACCTCCTATAGTAACCAGCCAATCCTAAGAAACTTCGTATTTCAGTGGGTGTCGTAGGTCTCGGCCAATTTACTACCATTTCAACTTTTGCCGGGTCTACTGCAATTCCTTTTCCTGACACCACATGTCCTAAAAATATTATCTGGTCCAACCAGAATTCACACTTACTAAACTTAGCATACAACTTATGCTCTCTCAGGGTCTGCAAAACTATTCTCAAATGTTGCTCATGCTCTTTAGGCCCTTTTGAATATACCAAAATATCATCAATAAAAACAATCACAAACTGGTCTAAATAAGGCTGAAATATTCTATTCATCAAATCCATAAATGCAGCCGGCGCGTTAGTCAATCCAAATGGCATAACAAAGAACTCATAGTGTCCATAACGAGTCCTAAACGCAGTCTTAGGAATGTCCTCCTTCTTAATTCTCAACTGATGGTATCTCGACCTCAAGTCAATCTTAGAGAAGACCGAACTTCCCTGGAGTTGGTCAAATAAGTCATCAATTCTAGGCAAAGGATACTTATTCTTAATGGTCACTTGGTTCAACTGCCTATAGTCAATACACAAGCGCATCGATCCATCTTTCTTTTTCATAAACAAGACCGGTGCACCCCAAGGTGAAGCACTTGGTCTAATGAATCCTTTGTCAAGCAATTCTTGCAGTTGCACTTTCAACTCCTTCAATTCAACTAAGGCCATCCTATACGAGACTTTTGATATTGGTCCTGTTCTAGGCATTAATTCAATTTCAAATTCAATCTCCCGCTTTGGCGGCAATCTAGGCAATTCCTCAGGAAATACATCTTGAAATTCGTTAACTACACGGACTTTCTCAAGTTTAGGCTCCTCCCTGGCATAATCTCTAACTATGGCTAGGTACCCTTGACATCCTTTGTCAAGTAACTTACATGCTTCTACTGCCGAAATAAGTGCTACAGGTAGGAGGGTCTGACCTCCTAAAAATTCACAACTAGATTGATTAGGTAAGGTAAATTGGATCACTTTCCTATAGCAATCCATCTGCGCCCGATATTTACGAAGCCAGTTCATTCCTATGATAACATCAAAATCATACATGGCCATTACAACTAGATCTATTTCCATATCCTTTCCTCCCATTGTTATCTTACAATTTCCACACACTAGCGTAGACAATACCACATCCTTTAGAGGCGTAGAAACATAAAGAGGCGTCTCAAGAGGCATAACTTCTATCTTATTCAAATGTCTATATCTTTCAGACACAAATGAATGCGTAACACCCGTATCAAATAATGCATATGCCTTTTCACCATTAATAAGAATTGTACCTGAGATAACATTTTTGGAAGCTTCCGCTTCCTCCTAGGTAATCGCATATACTCTTCCTTGTGCTGGTGGTCTCTGGGGATTCCTTGGTAAGTTTGGCCTAAAAGCATTCCGCTGCGGCTGCTACACCGAGCCCATACTCGCGTGCGATCTCTCTTGAGGGCAATTTCTCTTAATATGGCCTATTTGTCCACAACCATAGCACTTTGGTTGTCCAATGCAAGGTCCTGGGCCATGTCGCACATTACACATTCGACACTCCGCATTCTGATAAGGTGTCCTTCCCAAACTCAAGCTACCCTTGCCTCTTCCATAGTTCCCAAAATTTCCCTTCTTCTTAGATCCCGAGTCGACCTTGACTGTATAGGGTCTCTTACCCCTTCTCACATCACTAAAGGACAATGGTTTCTTATCCTCGAATGTTCCCTCATCAACTCCTGCTCCACCAATTGTGCCCTTTCATAAATCTCATTATAATCTCTTATGTTCAAAGGCACTAGTTGTCTCCTGATATCCGTCCTCAGCCCTTTCATAAATCTCTTAGCTTTCTCTTCCTGGTCCTCAACTAGCCTAGGAGCATATCTAGACAGTTCAGAAAATCTAGCCTCATACTGATCTACCGTCAACTCCTTTTGTTCCAATTGAACAAATTCAGTAATTTTCCTATCCTTAGCACAGTCAAAAATGCTTTCTATTAAAAGCTCTAACAAACCCTTCACAGTTAACCTCAGTACTTGGTGGAAAGATTATGTCCTTCGAAGCTCTCCACCAAAACTTCGCATTTCCCTCCAACTGGTACTCTGCTAAAACTATTTTCTCGGCATCAGTGCAGTCCAACAGCCGGAAAATTCATTCCATTCCATCAATCCATTGCTCCGCCTCCTCAGGACTTCCCATTCCATTAAACTTAAGTGGCTTCAGCTTCAAAAACTGCTCCACTAGTCCTTGAGTACGGCGTTCTGCTCCGGGCTGTTGCTGCGCCTGCCTTTCCATCAAATTTCCAATATTGGCTAATGCCTGCAGGATATCTTCCATTCGGGGTTCAGCCCTTGCAGCAGAGGCTTCAGCCCTCGATAGATGAGCACTTCCAGCTCGCACCATGACTCTCCTGCAATTTCCAAGCATTGCCTCAGGAATAATCTGAGACTCACTGCCCCCATTCAAGGCAACTACTACTACTACATAAGTAACATACACATGTTACTAGTACCTAAAGGCAATTCAAAAAGAACTACTAGGGATCTACGAGTGAATTCTCATCACCCGTTATTCAATTATTTCGTTTTACATCCTATGGTGTGCATTGTCATCATGTTCCTCAATATCCAATTGAGGCTCCTTATCACTCCACCTATAACCATTCGCTCTGATACCAAAAAGGGGTGCCTGTGACACCCCGAACCCTTTGCAGGTCGTCACCAACGCCAATGTTACTCCTTATTACCTTTCTCATTTAGAAGATGCATGGTAAATCATAGACACATATATTTTTTTTTAAAACAAAACGGTCCCAGCGCGACTCATTAGCGGAAGCAAATTAAATATCACGTCTCTCCCCCTACTAACCATGATACAAATACACACCACTAAACATCAGGATTTTATAAACAAGCGACGACACTTTATTTACATATTCTTTCAGGATGGGACTTCTTTTCGGGTCGATACATAACAAGCAAAAGCTAGGACTCTGCCATGTCCAGCCTCAAACCTCAAAAAGATCCTCGACCCTCTACATCACACGTGTACAATCCCCCATCATATGTGTCGGCTAACTAACTCCAAAAAGGATCCAGCTCCTACTCGTCGCGCACGGTCTCATACCCAACCCGGTGCATCAGGCGGTGGCGGTGGCAACATCCCTCGCATCGCTCCATCCCGACGAACATGTACGGATATAAACTCCTGAATAACAGGGCCCCCAGCCAGGCCCATATCGTACATCACTAGACAGCGTACTCGAATAAAAGTCAGTCCGGGAATAGAGGGACAATCTATCTCAGCACACTCGACCTCTACATCGGACGGTATCCCGTAAAATGTACCCCGCGTGACGGCAGGGAGCGGCATACTGCTAATCTGAAATGTTATCCCCAAAAGGGGTGAGTACAACCACTCAGCAGATAGGGAAATCCAATAACAACTCAATGCATCAGGCAAATCATACATGCATTGCAGGCGTTACTTACCTTGAAGCCATGCGCATACTATCATGCATCATCATATCATACATGTCATCATCATCATGACATCATCACATTACACATGTTATCATACCATATCACCATATATCATTATCATCATCATGCATATCATCATATATCATCCTCACCATCATCATCATGCATATCATCATGCATATTATCATATATCATCATGCATATCATCATATATCATCCTCACCATCATCATCATGCATATCATCATCATGCATATCATCATATATCATCCTCACCATCATCATCATGCATATCATCATCATGCATATTATCATATATCATCCTCACCATCATCATCATGCATATCATCATGCATATTATCATATATCATCCTCACCATCATCATCATGCATATCATCATCATTACCATGCATATATTGTCATGCATAATGTCATGCATATATCATCATGCATCATGATTTAGTTCCAATTTCATCTTGGACCGCCACATTTCTCATTCCCGGGACCAATGTTTGCGTCCCACATGTATCCAAGATACAATTACAGATCATCCGGCTCCCCACTCTTTGGGCATCTCGTACCCCAACTGGCATCACGAGGACCCTCCGGTATCCAGCCATTTAAGGCCACCGGGCAACCGGCCGTACCCTTCAGGCCAGGCATCTCGCACCCAATCCGGCATCGCGAGGTATCCCTCAGCATAATTTCCATGCCGAGCTTCCGGCTCCCCCACTCTCCGGGCATCTCGATACCACTCGGTCTCCCGAGGACCCTCCGGTATACGGCCATTCATGACCACCGGGCAACCGGCCGTACCCTTCTAGCCAGCCATCCCGACACTCCCGGGGCATCGTCGGCTCACCTCCGATGGCTTACTCATTTATCTCAATTCACATCATTATGATTCAATTTATCATGGCATGTGAGGTGATGACAAATCAAGATCATACTCATCATTGAATTCATACATGCATTACAATTCCATGTCATATATATACCAAGACTTTATCACAAATGCATCTCGATTCAATATCATACACATACCAAGACTTTATCATACATGCAACTCAATTCAATATCATACACATACCAAGACTTTATCACACATGCAACATGAGTTACTTAAATGGAATTTATGGCCAATAAAATAATTCATTTTATTTATTTATTTATTTATTTATTTATTATTTTTATTATAACTATAAATTCCCAAAATTATCAAAATTCAAGAAATTATTAAACAAACCCATAGGATGATAATTACTTGCAAAATTCATGGCCATATTGGATTTTTACAAAATCTCATAATTTTCCCAAGACATCCTATGCTTCTCGGATGAAACCAGAATGCACGGTTTCCGAATAAATTCAATTAAAATATACATATGGCCTCCAAAAATTATAAAATTTTACTGGATTATAGCCAAAAAATTTTCGTACAACTTTCATGCAGAACTCCAAGCCAGATTCCTTACAGATTATTTTATTCAACCTCACGAAGCTTCTGGACCCGTTACCGCATCGTCCAGTGCCTCCATCTCCGAAATATGAAGTTTTAACCTGTCTATTCTCTTTCGTTTTCTCTGAAATTCGGATATGTTATGTGTCAAGATGTCCGTTACAAGTTTCATGAAGAGATCTAGGTCAAATAACCAGAGTATAGTCATCATTTAGGTCCTTGATGTCTCTGGTGTCTCGGAACACATCACCAGAATCATCGTCTTCATGATCTAGTCGATTAACCAAGCTATACTTATTATTTTTACTTCAAATTTTATTATGTTGTATTTTAAGATGTTCCCTACAACTTTCATGAAGAAACCGAAGTAATATTCTCAACAAAAACCAACATGCAACCATGAATCCAGCAAAAGGTCAGTAAAAACTCTCCAGATCTGAGGTCTCCGTAAGATGAGACTTTAGCCCCACAAATCTCCATAATTTTCCACGAAATTTCAGTATGTTGTAGTACAAGATGTTAGATACAACTTTCATGAAGACATCGAAGCCAGAATCGGACTTCAAACACACATGCAAACTCAAACAAGTTACTGACTCACACGATCCGAGCAAGAACAGTCACACCACTCACACACAACTCATCCATGCTTCGGTTTTTCCCATCTAACAACCAAAAGTTCAACATGCAAATAACATACAAGCATGCAAGAGAAGCTAGAGGACTCCCAATTGCCTCTAGGACGGACGAACGACGGCGTAAGGCGGTGAACACGGCGGCACACGGCGGCTCCTCCTCGGCTCCGCCTCCTCTCTCTCTCGGCCACTCCCCCTTTCTCTCGAAATCTCTCTCTCTCTCTCTCACTCTCTTGGCCGAATGAGGGAAATCCGGCCACCTTCTCTCTCTCTTCCCTCTTATACCCCCAAATCCTCATGATTACTTGCCTACAAACCAACCAATGCATGGCCTTCCCTTTTTGCCACTTGTCTTATTGAATTTTTGAATTTGATTTGGGCTTCTTGGGCTTGGGCTTTTGGGCCATCCGGCCACTTCTTGGGCCTCCTCTTGGGCTGGTCGACAGCCCACTTGTGGGCCTAATTGGGCCGACTAACTTGGCCCATTACAAGCTTAGGCCAATGGGCCTAAGGCCCATCCTAAAAATTGACTTTTCCTCTTTTTTTTTTTTTTGAATTCCTTCTATAAATATATATTTTTTTAAATTTCTATTTTCAATCTTGGCCAAAGTCTTATAACATTTTATTTATTGAAATTTAATTTATAAAGTACATGGCCAAGCATAGATTATTAATCTATCAAATTTAAATTCTCACAAGCACATGCACAAATCATCCATTTAAAAAGACTAATAGCTAAAGCATAAGCCATGGGAAATTTTATCACCTAATTAGAGGCTTTAACACACCTTATGGCTTGGTTTTGAATTTTGGGATGCCACAGAAACCGTACCTGTAATTACATCAGACGAGTCCTTTGCTTGACCTTTTGTGATGGCATACACTATCCCTTGTGCTAGGGGTCTGTTCTGGCCACTCTGAGGTGCAAACTACGGCACTACAATCCTTATCTAACCCATCGGTGGTTCTAGCGGTAACTGCTATTGTCCCCTCAATCTTCTAGGACAGAGTCTGACTTGGTGACCCTATCGACCACATTGAAAACAAGCGCCCATTCTCTGAGGCCGCGGGATCATACCATGTTGCCTTCCACAGAAGCGACATATGCCATTCTGATTTAGCACCGACTTTCCAATTCCACCATCCCTATTGGGCGGAACATGGAACCTTTCTCCGATCATGGGCCTCTTCCCATGTCAATTCCCATCTCTATTCGAATTAAACCTCAATCCATATGAGATGGCTTGTTCATTCAGACTTGTCTCTATTAACGGGGCTCGGTTGTACACCTCACGATAGTCCTTCAGATCCAATGGCACTAAGGTATTCTTCAGTTCTAGTTGAAGGCCATTCCTGAACCTTCAAGCCTTGTCTTCTGGATCCTCTATCCACCTCGGAGCACATTGAGAAAGCTCTGCGAACTTCACCTCATACTGGTCAATAGTCATCATCCCTTGGCAGAGGCATTGGGATTCCTCCATCTTCTGTTCTCGGCCAATACCTGAAAAGTACTTGTTGTTAAAGGCTTAGAGGAAAGCGTTCCACATCGAGACTACGCTTTCTGGAAATACAGTACCTCTGGTGGCCCTCCACCAAGTATTCACGTTACCTTACAGTTGATATACTGCTAGGACAACTTTTTCTACCTCAATGCACATTAGCAGTGCAAAGGCCTTGTCCAAATCTTGAATCCAAAGTGATGCAGTCTTTGGATTTCCGGCACCGATGAACCTCGATGGGTTCATCTTTAGGAACTGCTCTACCAACTTATGGATTGGTCTCTCCCTCTCCACAACTATGATCCCAGCTAGAACTTCGACAGGTGTGGCAATAGCAGTGGCTTCAACAATGGCGGCGACGGCATTAGTAGTAGCAGCTTGAGCGGCAGCGGTAGTAGCGGTGTCTTGATTCTGGGCTTGTAGCCCTATCAGATCTCTCATCGCTTCAAGCACCTGCATGATCCTTTCAAACCTGGGATCACCTCTGGCATCCTAAAAATTCAAGACAAGCTCTAAGGTGTATTAAAGCCCCTAATTAGGTAATGAAATTACCAAAGGTTTATGCTTTAGCCATTAGTCTCCTCTTAAGACTAAGTGATATAGGCTTGTGTTCGTGAGTTTTTAAATTAGTATTATAAGATAAATTAATGAGAATAATCTATTCTTGGCTATGCACCTCATAGGCTAAATTCCTATAGATAAAATATTACAAGATTTTTGGCCATGAAATTTAGGAGGTGAAATCTATAAAACAAAGAATTAAAAGTGCTTAAAGGTAAAATTTAGGATTTTAATTAGGCTTGGGCCTTAGGCCAAGAGTGGACTTTTAATGGGCCAAGTTGGCCGGCCCATTGAAGCCCACGAATGGGCTGTCGTTGGCCACAAGGGAGGCCGGCCCAAATTGTCCCTAAGCCCATCTTGCATGAGCCTTGCCAAGTGGCAAGAGGAAGGCTTCATGCATTGGCTTGTGGGGAGGCAAACCATCATTGCTAATGATGGGAATTTGGGGAAATAAAAGGGGAAAGAGAGAGAGAGGGTGGCCGGTTAGTGACATTCGGCCAAGACAAGTGAGAGAGAGAGAGAGAGAATCGCCGAGAGAGGGAGAGGAACCGAGGAGGAGGAGGAGCTTGCCCGTCGCCGCCCAGACGCCGTCCGTCCGTCGCCGGTGTGCCATCCCTTTTGCCGTCCTTCTCTTGATCTTAGAGGCAAGTTAGGATCCACTTTCTACTCTTGCATGTTTTTCTTGCATGTGTGGTTGAAATCTAGGATGATAAGAGGCAAGGAACCGAAGCTAATGTGGTTTGTTCTTGGAAATGCTTGCTGATCTCGTGTGAACTGCCTGACCCAGAATCTTGTGGAGGCTTGCATGCATGTTTCGAGTTCGACTTTGACTTCGACTCCTTAATGAAAGTTGTAGAAAACATCTCAAAGTATAACATACTAAAATTTGAGAGAAAAAGACTGAGTTTTGAGAGGTGAAACCATCTTCCTACCAGAACATTAGATCTGGAACTATTTTGCTGAACTTTTGATAGTTTGTGGGTTGCATGTTAAATGTTACCGAGAATCTCACTTCAGCTTCTTCATGAAACTTGTAGAGAACATCCTAGATACTAACATACTCAAATTTGAGGTAAAATGAGCAAGTGTAGCCTAGTGAATTGACCTACTCTTGAAGACGGTAAATCTGGAAACACGGTACTGGACACCCGAGACTTCACAGACCCATATGATACTATTATTTTGGAAATTTGGCTTAGATCCCTTAATGAAAGTTGTAGGGACCTCTTGAAGTAAAATATATCCAAATTTCAGAGGAAACGAAGAAGAATAAGTGGGTGAAAACTCGATATTTCGGAAATAGTTATACTGGACGTTTCGGTGCTCGAATCAGGCGCTTCGGACGTCTATGGAAAATTATCTAGAACGAATCTGGCCTGGATGTCTTCACGAAAAATCTACTTTAGGGTATTAACTATAACCTGGTAAAATTTCATAATTTTCAGAGGTCATTCGTGTATTCTAATCGAATTATTTCAAAAACTGCACAATCTGATTTTATCCGAAATTACATGCTGTAATTGTGTGAATTATATTTTCTTGTGTGAAATTCGTTTGGGCATGTGTTCTTCATGAAATTGTCATCTTATTGTCTTGTCTATCACATGTCTTGATTTCATGATTTTTGAGAATCATATGGATATTTAATTTAAATATTTTCTAAAATGGTACAAGCTGGAATTTCATAAACTTCAAAAGAAAAGGCATGATAAATTGACTATTCTAAATTGTATGGTCTCCATGAATTGTATTGTTATGAATGATTGTGTCTTGTTACATGTATGGTGATGATTTGAAATGCATGTAAGAATTAAAAGGATGAAAGTGATCCTGTTTGCCATTACATCATATGCTATGCTGAGTTGAGACATAATTGGGTGAGCATAAATTACGATAAATGATGAAACTGTCGAAGGTGGATGATAATGCCCTGGGAGTGTCAGGATGCCTGGGATGGGGGGTGCCGGATGCCCGGATTGTATTGAGATACAAGGCCGGATGTCCTCGGGAGTTTCGAGATGCCCGGAATGGTTGGGTGCCGGAAGCCTCGGAGGTTTTTGCCCGAGGGGATGCCTCGTGATGCCAGTTGGGATGCAAGATGCCCAGAATGTGGGGGTGCCGGATGCTCGGTGGTGTGTGCCGGAGGTTTATCTCGCGATGCCAGGATGGGGTGCGAGTGATAAAATATGGGATGCAATTATTGATCCCGGGAAAGGGAGATGTGGTGATCGAATTGAAGGATAAAAGTGGAAATTGAGACATGCGTATATGATATGAGGATGATCACCTATGGCATGATGATATGTGTGAGACACAATGATGATCACCTATGGCATGATGATATGTGTGAGACATGATGATGATCACCTATGGCATGATAACATGCATATATGATATGATGATGATCACCTATGGCATGATGATATGTGTGAGAGATGATGATGATCACATATGGCATGATGATATGTGTATGATATGATGGTGATCACCTATGGCATGATGATATGTGTATGATATGATGATGATAACCTATGGCTTGATGATACATGTGTGTGACATGATGATGATCACCTATGGCATGATGATATATATGTGATATGATTGTGATGAGGATGTATGATGGTATTATGCTATGATTGTATTGTGTGATGCATTGAGTGATTATTGGATCTTTTACCTGCTGAGTGGCTATACTCACCCCTTCGGGGACCAACATTTCAGATTAGAAAGATGCCACTTCCTACCGTCACACGAGGCACCTTATATGGCCTCCCATCGGATTTAGAAGTAGAATGTACGGAGATCGACTGCGTCACCATCCCTGGACTGACATTTGTGCGAGTGCGAGTGCTGGTTATGTACGATGTGGGCCTGGCTGGGGGCCTAGTCATCCAGGAGTTTCTGTCAGTTCATGTCCGCCGAGACGGAGTGATTAGGGGGATGTTGCCGCCACCACCACCCGATGCGCCAGGATGGGTGTGATGGTTGCGTGAGGGGTAGAGAGCTGGTGTTTCTTTTTAGGGGTAGCCGCCGCTGTTAGATGGAGGACGTCATGTGATTACTTTAGGGGTCGTAGTATCTTTTTGGGATGTGGCCGAGTGTTGCTGAAAATCTTGACCTTCTTTTGTTGTATCGACCTGCGAAAAAACCATCACAAAAATATGTAAATAAAAGTGGCATGGCTCTATCTTTTCCTATGGTATTTAGTGGTGTGCAATTGTATCATGGTTGTTGGAGGGGGGAGATGGCGATATTATATTTTGCTTTCGCTAATGAGTCGCGCTGGGACCATTTTCAAAAAAAAAAAAAATGTGCCTATGATTTACGACGCTTCTTCTAAGAGATGAAATTAGGTGTAGCATTAGGTGCCTGTGGCGACCTATGGTGGTTCGGGGTGCCACAGCCGCCCCTTTTTTTTTGGTATCAGAGCGAATGGTTATAGGTGGAGTGATAAGGAGCCTCATTTGGAAATTGAGGAACATGATGACAATGCACACCATAGGATATAAAACGGAATAATTGAATAACGGGTGATGAGTATTCACTCGTGGATCCCTCGTAGTTAGTTTTGAGTTGTCTTTAGGTACCAGTAACATGTATATGTTACTTATGTAGTAGTAGTAGTTGCTTTGAATAGAGACAGTGAGTCTCAGATTATTCCTGAGGCAATATTTGGAAATTGCAGGAAAGTCATGGTGCGAGCTGGAAGTGCTCATCCATCGAGGGCTGAAGCCTCTGCTGCAAGGGCTGAACCCCGAATGGAAGACATCCTACAGGCATTGGCCAATATTGGAAATCTGATGGAAAGGCAGGCGCAGCAACAACTTGGAGCAGAACGCCGTACTCAATGACTGGTGGAGCAGTTTTTGAACCTGAAGCCACCTAACTTCAGTGGAATGGGAAGTCCTGAGGAGGCGGAACATTAGATTGATGGAATGGAGCAAATTTTCAGGTTGTTCGACTGCACTGCTGCTGAGAAAATAACTTTGGCAGAGTACCAGCTGGAGGGAAATGCAAAGTTTTGGTGGAGAGCATCGAGGGACACGATCTTCCCACCAGGTACTGAGGTTAACTGGGAAGAGTTTGTGAGAGCTTTTAATAGAAAGCATTTTTTTGACTGTGCTAAGGATAGGAAAATTACTGAATTTGTTCAACTAGAACAAAAGGAGCTGACGGTAGACCAGTATGAGGCTAGATTTTCTGAACTGTCTAGATATGCTCCTAGGCTGATTGAGGATCAGGAAGAAAAGGTTAAGAGATTTCTAAAAGGGTTGAGGACTGATATTAGGAAACAACTGGTGCCTTTGAACATAAGAGATTATAATGAGATCTATGAAAGGGCACAGTTGGTGGAGCAGGAGCTGGTGAGAGAGCGATCAGAGTTTAAGAGACAGATGAACTTTAATGATGTGAGAAGGGGTAAGAGACCTTACTCTGGTCAAGGTCAGACTTGGAATGTGAAGAAAAAGGGCAATTTTGGAAATTTTGGGGGAGCAAGAAATAGCCTGAATATAGGGAAAGCACCCTATCAGCCCGATGTTTGTCAAAGGTGTAATGGGTGACATGGCCTAGGACCGTGCAATGGGCGACTAAAATGTTTTGGTTGTGGACAAGTGGGCCACCTTAGGAGAAGTTGCCCACAAGAAAGGTTGCAAATGAGTGTTGGCTCGGTGCGACAGGGATATCAGAGTGCTGTTAGATTAAACTTACAAAGGAATCCTTAGAGGCCACTAACACAAGGGAGGGTGTATGTGGTCACCCAAGAGGAAGCGGAAGCTTCCAAAAATGTCATCTCAGGTACGATCCTTATCAATGGTGAAAAGGCATGTGCATTGTTTGATACGGGTGCAACGCATTCGTTTGTGTCTAAAAGATATAGACGTTTGAGTAAAATAAAAGTTATGCCTCTTGAGACGCCTCTTTGTGTTTCCACGCCTTTAAAGGATATGTTATTGTCTACACTGGTGTGTGGAAATTGTAAGATAACAATGGGGGGAAAGGATATGGAAATAGACCTAGTTGTAATGGCCATGTATGATTTTGATGTTATCATAGGAATGGACTGGCTTTGTAAGTATCGGGCCAAGATGGATTGTTATAGGAAAGTGATCCAATTTACCTTGCCTGATCAATCTAGCTGTGAATTTTTAGGAGGTCAGACCCATCTACCTGTAGCACTTATTTCGGCAGTAGAAGCCTGTGCGTTACTTGACAAAGGATGTCAAGGGTACTTGGCCATGGTTAGAGATTATACTAAGGAAGAGCCTAAGGTTGATGAAATTCGGGTCGTTAACGAATTTCAAGATGTATTCCTTGAGGAATTGCCTGGATTACTGCCAGAGCGAGAAATTAAGTTTGAAATTGAATTAATGCCTGGAACAGGACCAATATCTAAAGCCCCATATAGGATGGCCTTAGTCGAGTTGAAGGAATTAAAGGTGCAACTACAAGAGTTGCTTGACAAAGGATTGATTAGACCAAGTGCTTCACATTAGGGAGCACCGGTCTTGTTTGTGAAAAAGAAAGATGAATCGATGCGCTTGTGCATTGACTATAGGCAACTAAACCAGGTGACCATTAAAAATAAATATCCTTTGCCTAGGATTGATGACTTGTTTGACCAACTCCAGGGAAGTTCGGTCTTCTCTAAAATTGACTTAAGGTTGGGATACTATCAGTTGAGAATTAAGAAAGAGGACATTCCTAAGATTGCATTCAGGACTCGTTATGGACACAACGAGTTCCTTGTTATGCCATTTGAATTGACTAATGCGCCGGCTGCATTTATGGATCTAATGAATAGGGTATTTAAGCCTTATTTAGACCAGTTTGTGATTGTTTTTATTGATGACATCCTGACATATTCGAGAGGACCTAAAGAGCATGAGCAACACTTGAGGATAGTTTTACAGACCCTGAGAGAGCATAAGCTGTATGCCAAGTTTAGTAAGTGTGAATTCTAGTTGGACCAGATAATATTTTTAGGGCATGTGGTATCAAGAGAAGGAATTGCAGTAGACCCAGCTAAAGTTGAGATGGTGATAAATTGGCCGAGACCGACGACACCTACTGAAATACGAAGTTTGTTAGGACTGGCTGGTTATTATAGGAGGTTTATTGAAGGATTTTCACGACTGACAGGACCTTTAACTAAGTTGACCTGAAAGAATGTAAAGTTTGAATGGAATGGGGAATGTGAAAGGAGTTTCCAGGAGCTTAAAAGGAAATTGACTTCAGCTCCAATCCTGACTATACCGACTGGACCTGATGGTTTTATAGTGTATAGTGATGCATCTCACAAAGGACTGGGATGTGTTTTGATGCAACATGGCAAGGTCATAGCCTATACATCTAGACAATTAAAACCCCATGAGCTGAATTACCCAACGCATGATTTAGAGCTAGCAGCTATAGTGTTTGCCTTGAAGATATGGAGACACTATTTGTATGGGGAAAAGTTTGAAATTTATACGGACCATAAGAGTTTGAAATATTTGTTCTCACAAAAGGAGTTGAACATGAGACAAAGGAGATGGATGGAATTGCTAAAGGATTACAATTGTGAGATAAAATACCATCAAGGAAAGGCGAATAAGGTAGTGGATGCTCTTAGTCGTAAGTCGACTATAGAGATGGTGTGGCACCCCGAACCCTTCGCAGGTCGCCACAGGCACCAGTGTAACACCTTATTACATCTCTTATAAGAAGCGTCGTAATTCATAGACATTTTTTTTCTTTTAAACGGTCCCAGCGCGACTCATTAGCGGAAGCAAAATAGAACATCACCATCTCGCCTTCCATCAACCATGATACAAATACACACCACTAATCATCATGATTAAAAGACGAGCCACAACACTTTATTTACATATATTTTCAAGATGGGACTTCTTTTGGGTCGGTACATCAAAAGGAAAAGCCAGGACTCAGCCACGTCCGGCCTAAAACCCCAAAAAGAACCCTCGACCCACTACATCTCACGTGCACAACCCCCATCATCAGTGTCGGCTAACTATCCCAAAAAAAAAAAAAAAAAAACCAGCTCCTACTCATCACGCACGGGCCCTCACACCCAACCCGGTGCATCAGGCGGTGGCGGTGGCAACATCCCTCTCATCACACCATCGTGACGAACGTGGACGGAGGTGAACTCCTGGACAACCAGGCCCCCAACCAGGCCTACGTCGTACATGACTAAACAACACACTCGTATATATGTCAATCCAGGAACAGAAGGACAGCCAAACTCCTCGCACTCGACCTCTACATCGGATGGTAGACTGTAAAACACACCCCGCGTAACGGCAGGAAGCGGCATGCTGCTAATCTGAAATGTTGGTCCCCAAAAGGGGTGAGTACAACCACTCAGTAGGTAAATGAATCCAATAACCACTCAATGCATCATACAAGTCATACATGCATTGTAGGCATTACTTACCTTGAAGCCATGCATATACTATCATGCATCATCACCACAATCATAACACATACATGTGTATCATCATGTCATACTCATATCATCGTCATCATGACATTATTATATCGCACACATGTCATCATCCTCATATACATGACACTATCATACCATACACATGTCATCATCATCATGGCATCATCATATCACACATGTCATCATCATCATGACATCATCATATCACACATGTCATCGTCATCATATACATGACACCATCATACCATACACATGTCATCATCATCGTGGCATCATCATATCACACATGTCATCATCATCATGACATCATCACATGTCATCATCATCATGACATCATCATATCACAACATATATGCATGTCATCGTGCCATATCATATATCATCATCATATCATGCATATCATCATGCCATGGGTGATCATCATCATATCATGTCATATGCATGTCTCAATTTTCACTTTTTATCTTAAAATTCAATCACCACATCTAGCATTGAAAGATAACCCTCCGGCACACACCACCGGGCATCCGGCCCCCCACATTCCGTGCATCTCGCATCCCAACTAGCATCACGAGGCATCCTCTAGGGCAAAGACCTCCGACGAGGCTTCCGGCATTTACACTCCCTGGCTAGGCATCCCGCACCCCAACTAGCGTCATGAGGCATCCTCTCGGGCAAAGACCTCCGACGAGGCTTCCCGCACTCCCACTTTCCGGGCATCTCGACACTCCCGAGGACAATCCGGCCTTGTATCTCAATACAATCCGGCTTCCGGCACCCCCCATCCCGAGCATCCTGATACTCCCAGGGCATTATCATCCGCCACAACAATCTCCTCATTTTTCATTATCCATGTTCACCAATTTCGGTCTCAATTTAGCATTGCATATGATGTAATGGCAAACAAAATCACATTCAGCATTGAATTCATGCATGCATCTCAATTCATTGCCATGCATGCATCAAGACTTCATTATACATGCAACAAGGTACAATTATTCATAAAATAAAATTTATGGACTTCGTACCAATTAAAATAATCCATTTGTCATGCCCTTTTTACATTTATTTAAATTCCAGCTTGTGCCACTTTCGAAAATATTAAATTTAAATATCCATATGATTTTCAAAAATCATAAAATTAAGGCAAGTGATAGACAAGACAATAGGATAATGATTTCATGCAAAATACATGGCCAAATAGAATTCCACACCAATTCTCAATTCACACAAATACAACATGTAATTTCGGATTAAATCAGAATGCACAGTTTCCGGAATAATTTAATTAAAATACCCGTTCGACCTCCAAAAATTACGAAATTTCACCAAGTTATAGCCAAGAAACTAAAGTATATTTTTCATGAAGACTTCCAAGCCAAATTCTTTTTATATTATTTCTTACAGTCACACGAAGCTTCTGGATCCAACACCGAATCGTCCAGTACATGCTTCTCCGAAATACTGAGTTTTCACCTACCTATTCTTCTTCGTTTCCTCTGAAATTTGGATATGTTCTACATCAAGATGTTCTCCACAAGTTTCTTGAAGAGATCTAAGTCAAATAACCAGAGTATAGTCATCATTTAGGTCCATGAAGTCTCGGGAGTCCTGTAATACATCTCCAGAATTACCGTCTTCAAGATCTAGTCGATTTACTAGGTTATACTTGTTCATTTTGCTTCAAATTTGAGTATGTTGTACTTTAAGATGTCCCCTACAACTTTCATGAAGAAATCGAAGAGATATTCTTAGTACAACTCAACATGCAACCACAAATCCATCAAGAGGTTAGTGAAATCGTTCCAGATCTGAGGTCTCCGTAGGATGAGAGTTTAGCCCCATAAATCTCCATCATTTTCCACCAAATTTTTGTATGTTGTAGTTTAAGATGTTAGCTACAACTGTCATGAAGAGATTGAAGCCAAAATCGAACTCTAAACATGCATGCAAGCTCTCACAACATTCTGACTCGAGCGGATTCAAGCGAAAACAGCAACCTTACTCAAAAACAAGTCATCCAAGCTTCGGTTTTCCTCTTCTAACACACACACATGCAAGAGCATCAAGAGGACTCCAACTTGCCTCTAGACCGGACGGACGACGGCACACGGCGGCGATCATGGCGGGACATGGCGGACGGACGGCGTGCGACGGCGACTCCTTCCTCTCGGCTTCTCCTCCCTCTCGGCCACTCTCCCTCTCTCTCGTGAAATCTCTCTCTCTCTCTCCCTTTCTTGGCCGAACAAGCAACCGGCCACTCATGGAATAGTAAGATGCCAAGAACGACTTTGTGTTCCCGACAACGAAGAATTAAAGAAGGAAATTCTGTCGGAGGCACATAAGAGTAATTATAGTATTCATCTAGGTAGTACAAAAATGTATAGGAATTTACGTCAGCAGTTTTGGTGGAATGGTATGAAGGCAGATACGGCCAAGCACGTTTCTCAATGTTTGATGTGCCACCAAGTAAAAGCGGAACATCACAAGCCCGCAGGACTTTTGAGACCGTTAGACATACCAGAATGGAAATGGGAACATATAACGATGGACTTTGTGCAAGGATTGCCAAGGACGTCAAGTAATCATGACTCTATCTGGGTAATAGTAGACCGCTTAACCAAGTATGCTCATTTCCTAGTTGTTCGCATGGACTACCCAATGGACAAATATGCGGACATATATGTAAGTCAAGTGGTACACATACATGGTGTTCCAGTAACCATTACCTCAGATCGGGATTCGAGATTCACTTCAAACTTTTGGCGAAGTCTTCAAATTGCATTAGGAACTAAACTTCAGTTTAGTACTGCTTTTCACCCTCATACAGATGGACAAACAGAAAGAGTAATCCAGACATTAGAGGATATGTTAAGGGCTTGTGTAATTGATTTCAAAGGAAATTGGGATAAAAGATTGCATTTGGTGGAGTTTGCCTATAATAATAGTTTCCAGAAAAGTATAGGCATGGCTCCCTATGAAGCATTATATGGAAGGAGATGTAGGACTCCTGTCTGTTGGGATGAAGTAGGTGAAAGAAAATTGACAGGACCTGAATTGGTACAAGTTACCACTGAGGCTGTTGAAATTATCAGAAAAAGGCTTAAAACAGCTCAGAGTAGACAGAAAGACTACGCAGATAAGCATAGAAGGCCTTTGGAATTTAATGTGGGAGATCATGTATTCTTGAAAGTATCTCCAATGAAAGGAATATATCGATTTGGGATGAAGGGTAAGTTAAGCCCTAGATTTGTCGGACCTTTTGAGATACTTGAAAGGATAGGAGATGTGGCTTATTGTTTAGCGTTGCCTCCTAAGTTGGGAAATTTGCATGATATGTTTCATGTATCGATGCTGAGAAAGTACCAGCCGGATCCTGGTCACATACTCGATTATGAAGCCATCAAAGTAGATGAGAAAGTGAGGTACATTGAGGAGCTTGTGCAAGTGCTAGATCGGAAGGAACAAATTCTCAGGACCAAGAGAATCCCATTGGTTAAGGTATTATGGCGACATCATGATATGGAGGAAGCCACATGGGAAAGTGAAGATCAGATGAAGGAAAAGTACCCTTACTTGTTTCAAGAAGGCACGAGGGGTGTCTAATTTCAAGGACGAAATTCTCTAAGGAGGGGAGAATTGTGGCATCCCAAAAATTCAAGACAAGCTCTAAGGTGTATTAAAGCCCCTAATTAGGTCATGAAATTACCAAAGGTTTATGCTTTAGCCATTAGTCTCCTCTTAAGACTAAGTGATATAGGCTTGTGTTCATGAGTTTTTAAATTAGTATTATAAGATAAATTAATGATAATAATCTATTCTTGGCTATGCACCTCATAGGCTAAATTCCTATAGATAAAATATTACAAGATTTTTGGTCATGAAATTTAGGACGTGAAATCTATAAAAGAAAGAATTAAAAATGCTTAAAGGTAAAATTTAGGATTTTAATTAGGCTTGGGCCTTAGGCCCAAGAGTGGACTTTTAATGGGCCAAGTTGGCCGGCCCAAATTGTCCGCAAGCCCATCTTGCATGAGCCTTGCCAAGTGGCAAGAGGAAGGCTTCATGCATTGGCTTGTGGGGAGGCAAACCATCATTGCTAATGATGGGAATTTGGGGAAATAAAAGGGGAAAGAAAGAGAGAGGGTGGCCGGTTAGTGACATTCGGCCAAGACAAGTGAGAGAGAGAGAGAGAGAGAGAGAATCGCCGAGAGAGGGAGAGGAACCAAGGACGAGGAGGAGCTCGCCCGTCACCGCCCGCACGCCGTCTGTCCGTCGCCGGTGTGCCGTCCCTTTTGCCGTCGTTCTCTTGATCTTAGAGGCAAGTTAGGATCCACTTTCTACTCTTGCATGTTTTTCTTGCATGTGTGGTTGAAATCTAGGAAGTTTAGAGGCAAGGAACCGAAGCTAATGTGGTTTGTTCTTGAAAATGCTTGCTGATCTCGTGTGAACAGCCTGACCCAGAATCTTGTGGAGGCCTGCATGCATGTTTTGAGTTCGATTTTGACTTCAACTCCTTCATGAAAGTTATAGACAACATCTCATAGTATAACATACTAAAACTTGAGAGAAAAAGACTGAGTCTTGAGAGGTGAAACCCTCTTCCTACGAGAACATTAGATCTGGAACTATTTTGCTAACCTTTTGGTAGTTTGTGGGTTGCATGTTAAATTTTACCGAGAATCTCACTTTGACTTCTTCATGAAAATTGTAGAGAACATCCTAAATACTAACATACTCAAATTTGAGGTAAAATGAGCAAGTGTATCCTAGTGAATCGACCTACTCTTGAAGACGGTAACTCTGGAAACACGGTACTGGACACCCGAGACTTCACGGACCCATATGATGACTATTCTTTGGAAATTTGGCTTAGATCCCTTAATGAAAGTTGTAGGGGACATTTTGAAGTAAAACATATCCAAATTTAAGAGGAAACGAAGAAGAATAAGTGGGTGAAAACTCGATATTTCAGAAATAGTTATACTGGACGTTTCGGTGCTAGAATCAGGAGCTTCGGACGTCTATGGAAAATTATCTAGAACGAATATGGCCTGGATTTCTTCATGAAAAATCTACTTTAGGGTCTTAAATATAATCTGGTAAAATTTCATAATTTTCGGAGGTCATTCGTGTATTTTAATCGAATTATTTCAAAAACTGCACAATCTGATTTTATCCGAAATTACATGCTGTAATTGTGTGAATTATATTTTCTTGTGTGAAATTCATTTGGGCATGTGTTCTTCATGAAATTGTCATCTTATTGTCTTGTCTATCACATGTCTTGATTTCATGATTTTTGAGAATCATATGGATATTTAATTTAAATATTTTCTAAAATGGTACAAGCTGGAATTTCATAAACTTCAAAAGAAAAGGCATGATAAATGGACTATTCTAAATTGTATGGACTCCATGAATTATATTGTTATGAATGATTGTGTCTTGCTGCATGTATGAAGATGATTTGAAATGCATGTAAGAATTAAAAGGATGGAAGTGATCCTCTTTGCCATTACATCATATGCTATGCTGAGTTGAGACATAATTGGGTGAACATAAATTACGATAAATGATGAAACTGTCGAAGGCAGATGATAATGCCCTGGAAGTGTCAGGATGCCCGGGATAGGGGGTGCCGGATGCCCGGATTGTATTGAGATACAAGGCCGGATGTTCGCGGGAGTTTCGAGATGCCCGGAATGTGGCACCCCTTGACGGCCCCCGATCCGCTAGAGTCACCACAGTTCGCTTTTCCTTTTTCTTTCCCAAATAACAAGTCACTCTGATACCATTTTTAGTTGCAGCGGGTCCATACAACTATGGGGTTTTACATCTTTTATTAACGGTCCCTTGCGCAATTTACATAACGGAAGCATATCCAACAATTCCCTTCCCTACATTCAAAAATCGATGCACACCTACTAAATGTTTATAAGTAAAAGCCGTACACTTTTTATTTACTTAAATCAGATGGACATCATTCATCGGTACATCAAAATGCCGTTGTCTTTTATATTCGGCTACACTCCAAAGGATGACCGATGTTTCCTCAAACAGTCATACACTTTAAGTCCATCGATCAGTGTCGGCGTCCAAAAGCTCCTTCCCTTGCTATCCTCCTCCTCACGGTCACATTCAACCGTTCAAACCATCTACTAATCTGAAATGTTGGTCCCTCAAAAGGGTGAAGACAACCACTCAGCAGATAGGAAATCCAATAACATCCCATTGCATCATGCATATCATCACACGTTGCAAGCATCACTTACCTTGTAACCATGCATATCATGCATCATCACATCATATATATCATCATCATCATGGCATATCATATATCATTATCATCATCATGGCATATCATATATCATTATCACCATCATGCATTTCATCATGCATATCATATATCATGGATGATCATCATATCACATCACGCATGATTATCATCATCATCGTCACCATGCATATCATCATGCATATCATGTATCATCATCATCACATCATCATGCATATCATCATGCATGTCATATATCATCATCATGCATATCATCATGCATATCATATATCATTATCACCATCATGCATTTCATCATGCATATCATATATCATTATCACCATCATGCATTTCATCATGCATATCATATATCATGGATGATCATCATATCACATCACGCATCATTATCATCATCATCGTCACCATGCATATCATCATGCATATCATGTATCATCATCATCATCACATCATCATGCATATCATCATGCATGTCATATATCATCATCATCACATCATCATGCATATCATCATGCATATCATATATCATGGGTGATCATCATATCATATCATATATCATTATCATCACATCATCATGCATATCATCATGCATATCATATATCATGGGTGATCATCATATCATATCATATAGCATTATCATCACATCATCATGCATATCATCATGCATATCATATATCATGGGTGATCATCATATCATATCATATATCATCATCATCATGCATCATCATGCATATATTATCATAGGTGATCATCATATCACATCACATGCCATCATCATCATGCATCATCATGTCATAAGTTAATTATCATCTTTATCTTTCAATTTTGATCACCACATCACCCATTTCTCAAATTATCAATCTCATCATCAACCCTTCGGGTAGAAACCTCCGACAGGGTTCCCGGCCAACTCAGCCATCCCATGGCCACCGGGCTTCCGGCCCCCCACATTTCGGGCATCTCGCATCCCAACTAGCATCACGAGGCATTCCCTTCGGGCAGAAACCTTCGACAGGGCTTCCGGCCTTTACCCTTCTAGCCAGGCATCTCGCACCCCAATCCTGGCATGGCGAGGTATTCCTTTCGGGCAAAGACCTCCGACAAGGCTTCCGGAATTATGTACCGACATACCACCAGGCCTCCCCTGGAATTACGTACCGTATACCACCGAGCATCCCGACACTCCCGGGGAACCTCTGGAATTACGCCACTAGGCCACCAGACATCATCATCCACCACAACCTCTTTCTCATCCACATTTATCCTTTTATCTCAATTTAACATGGCAATTGGCATGGCATCAAACGAATCACACTTGCATTTCAATTCACATGTCATACACATGCCAAAGCTTTATCACATATGCATTTCAACTTAATACATGTACAAAGACCTCATCACACAAGTGCCACACAAGTGAAGTTGAATCCATGGCCAAATAAAAATCTATTTTATTTTATTTTATTATTATTTTATTATTACATTTATTTATTTCCATAAATAAATATTAAATTTAATATCTATGATTTTCCAAAATCATGATACTCAAAAATCATTAAACAAACAAATAGAATCACAATTTCATACAAAATTCGTGGCCAAATTGAATTTCTCATAATTTCACAATTTCCACAAAATAGCACCTTATATTCGGATAATGGCCAGACTTGCACAGTTTCCAAATAAATTCGATTAAAATACTCATATGGCCTTCAAAAATTACGAAATTTTACAGGGTGATAGCCAACACATTTTCGTACCTTTTTCATTCAGAACCCTAAGCCAAATTCTTTTTATATTAATTTATACAACCCTACGAAGCTTCTGGAACCACTACCACGACGTCCAGAACACACTCCTCCGAAATTCTTAGTTTTCACCCATCAATCCTCTTTCGTTTTCTCTGAAATTTGAGTATGTTATGTACCAAGGTGTCCTTTACAAGTTTCATGAAGATATCTAGGCCAAATAACCAGATTATGGTCACCATTTTAGTCCATGAATTCTCGGGTGTCTCGAGATACTTCACCACAATCAATCATCTCCAAGATCTAGCCGATTTGCTAGGCTACACTCATTCATTCCTCTTCAAATTTGAGTATGTTGTAGCTTAATGTGTTTCCTACAACTTTTAAGAATACAACAAAGTGAGATCTCCAACAGAAATCAACATGCAAACAAGAAATCAACAAGAGGTCAGTGAAAATTTCGCAGATCTAAAGTCTCCGTACAATAGAACTTTTGACCCCTCAAATCTCCATCGTTTTCTACGAATTTTTAGTATGTCATAGTACAAGACGTTAGCTTCAACTTTCATGAAGACACCGAAGCCAAAATCGAACCCCAAACACACATGCAAGCACAATAACACCTAGCCTTAAGAAAACTAATGGCTAACACATAGACCATAGGTAATTTCATTACCTAATTATAGGCTTTAATTTCTCTTGAGGATGACTTGAATTTTGGGATGCCACAATTCTCCCCTCCTTAGAGAATTTCGTCCTCGAAATTAGACATTCCCTATGTCTCTTGAAATGAGTGAGGGTACCTTTCCCTCATCTCATTTTCACTCTCCCATGTGGCTTTCTTCACATCATGATATCGCCATAATATCTTAACCAATGGAATTCTCTCGGTCCTGAGAATTTGTTCCTTCGATCCAATATCAACACAGGCTCTTCGATATACCTCACTTTCTCATCCACTTTGATAGCTTCATGATCGAGTATGTGTCCTAGATCAGGCTGATACTTCCTTTAAAGTTAAGGATGCAAGCTCTTAACATATCTTAATTTATCCCAACATCATAAACATTTTTAAAACAATACCCACATGTGAAATTTCTTTTGAATGCTTGAGAATCTTCCTTCATGAAATCAAACAATACAAACTGAGGTTTTCAAAAGCATTCAACGACAACAGCAAGCTTTGAAATCATATGTCATTTCCATGTCAAAACGTTTTCAAATCACCAATGTGGAAAATCCTTTGAGTTCTTGAAAATTCCACCTCATGATATCAAATAATGTAAAATAGGGATTTCAAAGACACAACAATATAACATTACTAGTCTTTGAAAATAGGTAAATCCCATATCGTTGAAACAATTCACAAAATCAAAGCATGATACCAATTCCATAAAATCCATGATCACGTTTAAATTTCAAATGTTTTTTTTTTTTTTTGGATCCACGTGTAAAGTCTTAAGTCGTACTTGCATCACGGCATGAAATAAAATACTTTATCAAAACCCTTAGTAATTTTTTTAAATCGGTATGTTGGCAAATTCCAATCTCAATCCCAACTCCAATGGGTTGGAACATTTTCTATAAAAAGTTCAGAATTTCTTTGTATGGTGTCATAGTACTCATAAATTTTGATGAAATTCAAGAGATTTTCTAAAACAGCTCACGATCAAAATTTGCTTTTCGATTGAAGTTCAAAACTTGGAATGTACAGGTGATAATTTTCTCCAAAAACCATAAGCATTTCTTGAAGTATTGAAAATGATAGTTCGGCGAGTTGATAATATTGGTCCAAAATGTTTGAAACCAAAAACTTTGAAATACCAAAATCCTAAGCCTTTCTTGAAATATCGAAATCAACGCATCGGCGAGTCATCGAACTCAGTCCCGACCTTAAGATTTTCAAAGTAGTTTGCATATAAAATCTTAGAGCTTTGAAAACATCCAAACTCAAGTATTTCCAATCTAACACACCATTTAGCCAAATCACTTCTATACCTTAGTCACCACCAATTCAAGCCTAGAACCATCAAATCAACACCACCAATAACTCATTTGGTTCAGTCCAACAAAGACATTCACTATGCATTCACTACAACATAAATTCAAGCCTAAATATAGCATCATTTATTCGATTCAAATATCTATAGTCCACCAAGACTTATTCAATTCAAAGATTGACAATCCACCAAAATAAAACTTGTCTAGTTTCCACCGAGTATATCTCATATCTTATCCTAAATGATCATCTCTTAGACTAATCTTTCATCAAATCCACAATTTGAACTTCCACCATCTTATATTGGAAAGACTATAACCACAAATGATCATGTTCACTAATTCCACCAAACATTTTTCAAACTGAGATCATCACCTAAAATTAAAAGTTGACTACCATCGATCAAACCTATTATTCCGACATATAAACCACAAATAATTTCATATCTCATATGATTACTCAAACTCATGACTTCCAAGATCAATCTATACATACTAAATACCTCCATGTAATGCATCAAGACTTCCAATGAAATCCTCAAATTTATAATTCACTTCTTAAGCCTTGCTTGCAACACCACGCTTAGATGCTACGCATGTCCTTTAGGTACTTTAGAATATATTAGGATATCATCAGATGAAGACAATCACAATTTAATCCAAATGAAGCTTAAGTATCCTGCTCATTAAATCCATGAATGCAGCTAAGGCATTCATCAATCCAAATAGCATAACTAGGAACTCATAATATCCATAGCGAGTCCTAAATGTGGTCTTCAGAATGTCTTCTTTCTTAATCCTTAATTGATATCCTAATCTCAAGTCAAGTTTAGAAAAGACCGAACTTTCTAGCAGTTGGTCGAATACGTCATCAATTACATGATTCAATTGCCTATTATCAAAGCACAACTGCGTCAACCATCCTTCTTTCTCACAACAAGAGTTCTACAAGCTTAACCATGCTTCAGCTGCGCTACTCTGATAAAATTATCCTAGAAACACTACCTTTCCAGTTCAGTTCATAGTTCAGTTCACTCCTGTCCCCTTTTGCCATTCTAGAAGCCTGCCAGGAGCCGCTCCTTGTTCAGGTCCTCTGACCTTGGCGTCCACTCCCCACCCTCATCAAACCGGGACGTTACAGGTACACCAGCTTTCGCCTGGTTCGAACCCAAACTACACATCTACTGAAGGGTCTTGTTTCAATAGGGATTAACTTATAAAGATATTATCCGCTTTGGCTTATCAAATTCTTAGCCTCATGGTTTTATCCTTAGCACACGGGCAAGTACTACCTCAGGAAATCATTCATCCTAGTCCATTGCTTACGGAGCTAGTCCATTCCTACGATGGCATCAAAGTCATACATAACTATCACTATCAAGTCCATTTCCAGATCTCATTCCCCTAGGGTTATCTCACTCATCTCACATGCCAATATAGATAACAACATATCTTTCAGCGATGTAGATATATGAAGAGGCATATCTAGAGATTTGTTCCTACTCCTCACAATCATCTATATTTTTCGGACACAAATGAATGCAAGTCACTCACATCAAATAACGCATATACCTTCTTATCCCCTATCAAAATCATACCTGAGATAACACTTTTGGAAGCTCTTGCTTCCTCTTGAGTGACCGCATACACCCTTCCTTGTGGTGGTGGCCTCTGCGGATTCCTTAGTGGATTTGGTTCAATAGTACTTTGTTGTACCTGTCGCACCGAGCTAACGTTCGGCTGCAACCTCTTTTGTGGACAGTCTTTCTTAAAGTGTCCTATTTGCCCACATCCATTACATCTCAGTTGGCTATTACAAGGTCCTGGCCCATGTTGTCTACCACATCTCTGGCAAATGTTACCTTGGTAGGGTACTCTTCCTAGAATCGGGCCATTCCAAGCTCTTCTAAAATTTCCAAAGTTACTATTTTTCTTAGATTCCCAGGTCTGACCTTGACCAGGATAGGGTCTCTTACCTCTTCGAACATCATTAAAGGTCATCTGTTTCTTAGATTCCGATTGCTCCCTCACTAACTCTTGCTCTACCAACTGTGCCCTCTCATAAATCTCATTATAATCCCTTATATTTAGAGGCACTAGTTGTTTTCTAATATTAGTCCTTAATCCTTTTAGGAATCTCTTAGCCTTTTCCTCTCGATCCTCAACCAACCTAGGAGCATACCTAGACAATTCAGAAAATTTTGCCTCATACTGGTCTACTGTCAGCTCCTTTGTTCTAAGCGAACAAATTCAGTGATTTTTCTATCCCCGGCACAATCGAGAAATGCTTCCTATTGAAAGCCCTAACAAACTCATCCCAGTTCACATCGCACTGGTGGAAAGATCGTATCCTTCGAAGCTCTCCACCAAAACTTTGCATTTCCCTCAAGCTGGTACTCTGCCAAAACTATTCTCTCAGCATCACTGCAGTCCAACAACCGGAAAATTCGTTCCATTCCATCGATCCATTGTTCCGCCTCGTCAAGACTTCCCATCCCACTAAACTTAAGTGGTTTCAACTTTAGGAATTGTTCCACCAGTCCCTGAGGGCGACGTTCCACTCCGGGTTGTTGCTGCACTTGCCTTTCCATCAAATTTCCAATATTGGCCAATGCTTGCAGGATATCTTCCATTCGGGGTTCAGCCCTCGATGGATGAGCACTTCTAGCTCGCACCATGACTTTCCTGCAATTTCCAAGCATTGCCTCAGGAATAATCTGAGACTCACCATCTCCATTCAAAGCAATTACTACTACAACTACTACATAAGTAACATATACATGTTACTAGTACCTAAAGACAACTCAAAACTAATTACTAGGGATCTACGAGTGAATTCTCGTCACCCGTTATTCAATTATTCCATTTTATATCCTATGGTGTGCATTATTCTATCCTCATTTCCATCTAAGGCTCCTTATCACTCCAAATAGACCATAGCTCTGATACCAACAAAGGCTGTGGCACCCCTCGACGGCCCCCGATCCGCTAGAGTCACCACAGTTCGCTTTTCCTTTTTCTTTCCCAAATAACAAGTCACTCTGATACCATTTTTAGTTGCAGCGGGTCTATACAACCATGGGGTTTTACATCTTTTATTAACGGTCCCTTGCGCAATTTACATAACGGAAGCATATCCAACAATTCCCTTCCCTACATTCAAAAATCGATGCACACCTACTAAATGTTTATAAGTAAAAGCCGTACACTTTTTATTTACTTAAATCAGATGGACATCATTCATCGGTACATCAAAATGCCGTAGTCTTTTATATTCGGCTACACTCCAAAGGATGACCGATGTTTCCTCAAACAGTCATACACTTTAAGTCCATCGATCAGTGTCGGCATCCAAAAGCTCCTTCCCTTGCTATCCTCCTCCTCACGGTCACATTCAACCGTTCAAACCATCTACTAATCTGAAATGTTGGTCCCCAAAAGGGGTGAGTACAACCACTCAGCAGATAGGGAAATCCAATAACATCCCATTGCATCATGCATATCATCACACGTTGCAAGCATCACTTACCTTGTAACCATGCATATCATGCATCATCACATCATATATATCATCATCATCATCATGGCATATCATATATCATTATCATCATCATGGCATATCATATATCATTATCACCATCATGCATTTCATCATGCATATCATATATCATGGATGATCATCATATCACATCACGCATCATTATCATCATCATCGTCACCATGCATATCATCATGCATATCATGTATCATCATCATCACATCATCATGCATATCATCATGCATATCATATATCATTATCACCATCATGCATTTCATCATGCATATCATATATCATGGATGATCATCATATCACATCACGCATCATTATCATCATCATCGTCACCATGCATATCATCATGCATATCATGTATCATCATCATCACATCATCATGCATGTCATATATCATCATCATCACATCATCATGCATATCATCATGCATATCATATATCATGGGTGATCATCATATCATATCATATATCATTATCATCACATCATCATGCATATCATCATGCATATCATATATCATGGGTGATCATCATATCATATCATATATCATCATCATCATGCATCATCATGCATATATTATCATAGGTGATTATCATATCACATCACATGCCATCATCATCATGCATCATCATGTCATAAGTTAATTATCATCTTTATCTTTCAATTTTGATCACCACATCACCCATTTCTCAAATTATCAATCTCATCATCAACCCTTCGGGTAGAAACCTCCGACAGGGTTCCCGGCCAACTCAGCCATCCCATGGCCACCGGGCTTCCGGCCCCCCACATTCCGGGCATCTCGCATCCCAACTAGCATCACGAGGCATTTCCTTCGGGCAGAAACCTTCGACAGGGCTTCTGGCCTTTACCCTTCTAGCCAGGCATCTCGCACCCCAATCCTGGCATCGCGAGGTATTCCTTTCGGGCAAAGACCTCCGACAAGGCTTCCGGAATTATGTACCGACATACCACCAAGCCTCCCCTGGAATTACGTACCGTATATCACTGGGCATCCCGACACTCCCGGGGAACCTCTGGAATTACGCCACTAGGCCACTAGACATCATCATCCACCACAACCTCTTTCTCATCCACATTTACCCTTTTATCTCAATTTAACATGGCAATTGGCATGGCATCAAACGAATCACACTTGCATTTCAATTCACATGTGATACACATGCCAAAGCTTTATCACATATGCATTTCAACTTAATACATGTACAAAGACCTCATCACACAAGTGCCACACAAGTGAAGTTGAATCCATGGCCAAATAAAATCTATTTTATTATTATTTTATTATTACATTTATTTATTTCCATAAATAAATATTAAATTTAATATCTATGATTTTCCAAAATCATGATACTAAAAAATCATTAAAAAAACAAATAGAATCACAATTTCAAACAAAATTCGTGGCCAAATTGAATTTCTCATAATTTCACAATTTCCACAAAATAGCACCTTATATTCGGATAATGGCCAGACTTGCACAGTTTCCAAATAAATTCGATTAAAATACTCATATGGCCTTCAAAAATTACGAAATTTTATAGGGTGATAGCCAACACATTTTCTTACCTTTTTCATTAAGAACTCTAAGCCAAATTATGTTTATATTAATTTATAAAACCCTACGAAGCTTCTGGAACCACTACCACGACGTCCAGAACACACTCCTCCGAAATTCTTAGTTTTCACCCATCAATCCTCTTTCGTTTTCTCTGAAATTTGAGTATGTTATGTACCAAGGTGTCCTTTACAAGTTTCATGAAGAGATCTAGGCCAAATAACCAGATTATGGTCACCATTTTAGTCCATGAATTCTCGGGTGTCTCGAGATACTTCACCACAATCAATCATCTCCAAGATCTAGCCGATTTACTAGGCTACACTCATTCATTCCTCTTCAAATTTGAGTATGTTGTAGCTTAATGTGTTTCCTACAACTTTTAAGAAGACAACAAAGTGAGATCTCCAACAGAAATCAACATGCAAACAAGAAATCAACAAGAGGTCAGTGAAAATTTCGCAGATCTAAAGTCTCCGTACAATAGAACTTTTGACCCCTCAAATCTCCATCGTTTTCTACGAATTTTTAGTATGTCATAGTACAAGACGTTAGCTTCAACTTTCATGAGACACCGAAGCCAAAATCGAACCCCAAACACACATGCAAACTCGAACAAGCTACTGACTTCAACAAACCGAACAAGAACAGTCAGACAGTTTACAAATAACCAACTCTTACCTCGGTTTTTCGCACAAATCACACCTAAAATCTAACATGCAAACACCACAACAAACATGCAAGAGAAGTTACGGACTCCACTTGCCTTAAAGGTGAACAAACGACGAAGAACGGCGACAATCGGACGGCGAACGAACGGCACACCCCTCCGGCTCCACCTCCTTCCCTCTCGGTTTCTCTCCCTTTCCCTCAAACTCTCTCTCTCGCACACCTCTCTCTTTGGACGACAGCCACTCCCTCTCCCTCTCTTTCTCTCTCTCTTTCTTTTTAGTGGCTTTTATATTGCATGTGGCCGCCCAAGATGGCCAATGGGGGCAGCCACACCTTGCACAACCCCCATGCCACTTGGCAGCTCGCATGCAAGGCTTGTGGGCTTGGATTGGGCCGGCAAATGGGCTGGTCGACCACTCCTTTGGGCCTCTATTGGGCCGGCCAACTTGGCCCATTAAAAGCTTAGGCCAAATGTTTTGAATTAACCCCTTTTCCCTTTTTTTTTTTTTGAATTCCTTCTATAAATATTTTTAAATTTCCATTTTCATCTTGGCTAAAGTCTTGGGACATTTTGTTCATTGAAATTTAATTTATAAAGTACATGGCCAAGCATAAATTATTAATTTATCCTATAGTCCTAAATTCAAAATTCATAAACACAAACACAATAACACCTAGCCTTAAGAAAACTAATGGCTAACACATAGACCATAGGTAATTTCATTACCTAATTATAGGCTTTAATTTCTCTTGAGGATGACTTGAATTTTGGGATGCCACACGGAATGGTTGGGTGCCGGAAGTCTCGGAGGTTTTTGCCCGAGGGGATGCCTCGTGATGCCAGTTGGGATGTGAGATGCCCGAAATGTGGGGGTGCCGGATGCCCGGTGGTGTGTGCCGGAGGTTTATCTCGCGATGCCAGGATGGGGTGCGAGTGATAAAATATGGGATGCAATTATTGATCCCGAGAAAGGGAGATGTGGTGATCGAATTGAAGGATAAAAGTGGAAATTGAGACATGCATATATGATATGAGGATGATCACCTATGGCATAATGATATGTGTGAGACATAATGATGATCACCTATGGCATGATGATATGTGTGAGACATGATGATGATCACCTATGGCATGATAACATGCATATATGATATGATGATGATCACCTATGGCATGATGATATGTGTGAGACATGATGATGATCACATATGGCATGATGATATGTGTATGATATGATGATGTTCACCTATGGCATGATGATATGTGTTTGATATGATGATGATACATGTGTGTGACATGATGATGATCACCTATAGCATGATGATATGTATGTGATATGATTGTGATGAGGATGTATGATGGTATATGCATGGCTTCAAGGTAAGTTATGCTTGGATGCATGAATGACATGTATTATGCTATGATTGTATTGTGTGATGCATTGAGCAGTTATTGGATCTTTTACTTGCTGAGTGGCTGTACTCACCCCTTTTGGGACCAACATTTCATATTAGAAAGATGTCACTTCTTACCGTCACGCGAGGCACCTTCTATGGCCTCCCATCGGATGTAGAAGTAGAATGTACGGAGATCGACTGCGTCACCATCCCTGGACTGACATTTGTGCGAGTGCGAGTGCTAGTTATGTATGATGTGGGCTTGGCTGGGGGCCCAGTCATCCAGGAGTTTCTGTCAGTTCATGTCCGTCGAGACGGACCACCACCCGACGCGCCAGGATGGGTGTGATGGTTGCGTGAGGGGTAGAGAGCTGGTGTTTCTTTTTTGGAGTAGCCGCCACTGTTAGATGGAGGACGTCATGTGATTACTTTAGGGGTCGTAGTATCTTTTTGGGATATGGCCGAGTGTAGCTAAAAATCTTGGCCTTCTTTTGTTGTATTGACCCGCGAAAAATCCATCACAAAAATATGTAAATAAAAGTGGCATGGCTCTATCTTTTCCTATGGTATTTAGTGGTGTGCAATTGTATCATGGTTGTTGGAGGGGGGATATGGCGATATTATATTTTGCTTCCGCTAATGAGTCGCGCTGGGATCATTTTCAAAAAAATAAAATAAAATGTGCCTATGATTTACGACGCTTCTTCTAAGAGATGTAATTAGGTGTAGCATTAGGTGCCTGTGGTGACCTAAGGTGGTTTGGGGTGCCACATCACCAGGGTTTGCTACCCCAGCACCAACAGGCAATGGTGCTACTCCATTAGTGCTAGCTTGAGCTGGCGCTCTACCATGGCCTCCTCGGGTACCGGCCCTCGTCTGCCCCTGATCACTCATGATGCAAGTTTGCTACAGAAACCTATCTTCCAATTCCACACCGAATTAGAAGCTGAGCTATCCACATAAACAAACAATTCTATAAAACTGCTATCACAGACATGCACCAGCATGAAATAAAGGCCATTCCTACTAACTATCCCATAAACCATCGCACCTTATCACTCAAACTATCGACCAGCTTTGATGCCACTCCGGGTGGGGATGTTACACCTCGATCCTCTAAGCGCGTGCCCATCCCTCGGTGGTCGATTAAATTGCGACGTCACAAGATGCGTTGCTGACCCATTCATTTTTTAGTGTGCATGTGAAAGCAAATAATTAAATCCTTAGACAACATAAAGATGAGATAGAGAAGTAAGACCACAAATTTTCAACCACAGCACACTTATATACATATCAAACTAAGTCCTATACAATATTAGCTAATATATACAAGTTCTACAAAAAGGGGGGCAGAGTGCTATAGATCCATTAAGCATTCAAGTCTTCAATTGGATACTCTAGGGACCCTAGATCCAATGGACTCGAGTCCACCACTAAACCACCTGGAGGGTCGGCCGTACCTTTTCCAAAAGCTACCTCCAACACCAACATAGGGACCTTAGATTCCAGTAGGGGACCTTCTCTTTGTCCATTTCCCTCACGACGATACCACGATCTGTATTAATAGAGTACCCTATGGGGTAAACCCTTATCAACCCAAACAACAGACCTCTTAAGTTCATAGACCCATCCCCTTGGGTTCCTATGAAGCAGAATATAAGATACCTGCTCGGTGACCTTCTTCGGCTGGCCAAAACACTCAGGAGGTACGGCCATCTAAGGACCTATAAATGTTATCCCACAATAGGGTGAGACAATGTCTCAGCAAGTTCACCCCCTAAACTCCGACTAGGAAGGATATACTCCTAAAGGCTATCTATGCACACAAGGGATATGTGGCTTACCTTTGCCTCATTTTCTTCTTGCAAGTCATACGATTCATATATTCAACGAATCACATCATCAAATCCATAAAAGTCATCTATCAATCGATCCAGTCGATTCCATACCATCAAAACCCTCTCTCGATCAACCCATTCAATACTATCTATAAAGTCTGATCACATCAAGGACTGCTCATCCTAAGATGAGGATAGATAGTATAGTTTGCCAAAAGCTAATAACAGAGTATACTGCTGTGACACCCCGAACCCTTCACAGGTCGTCACAAGCGCCAATGTTACACCTTATTACCTTTCTTCTTAAAAGAGGCGTCGTAATTAGTAGACACATTTTTTTTTTTTTATAAATCGGTCCCAGCGCGACTCATTAGCGGAAGCAAAATAGAACATCACCATCTCTCCCCCTACCAAACCATGATACAAATACACACCGCTAATCACCATGATTAATAGACAAGCCACGACACTTTATTTACATATATTTTCAAAATGGGACTTCTTTTGGGTGGGTACATCAAAAGGAAAAGCTAGGACTCAGCCATGTCTAGCCTAAAACCCCAAAAAGAACCCTCGACCCTCTACATCTCACGTGCACAATTCCCATCATCAATGTCGGCTAAAGACCAGCTCCTACTCGTCACGCACGGGCCTCACACCCAATCTGGTGCATCAGGCGGTGGCAGTGGCAACATCCCTCTTATCACCCCATCGCGACGAACATGGACAGAGACGAACTCCTGGACGACTGGGCCCCCAGCCAGGCCTACGTCGTACATGACAAAACAGTGCACTCGTATATACGTCAGTCCAGGCATAGAAGGACAGCCGAACTCCTCGTACTCAACCTCTACATCGGATGGTATGCCGTAAAATACACCCCGCGTGACGGCAGGGAGCGGCATGCTGCTAATCTGAAATGTTGGTCCCCAAAAGGGGTGAGTACAACCACTCAGCAGGTAAAGGAATCCAATAACCACTCAATGCATCATACAAGTCATACATGCATTGCAGGCATTACTTACCTCGAAGCCATGCATATACTATCATGCATCATCACCACAATCATAACACATACATGTGTATCATCATGTCACACTCATATCATCATTATCATGACATTATTATATCACACATGTCATCATCATCATATATATGACATCGTCATACCCTACACATGTCATCATTATCATGGCATCATCATACCACACATGTCATCATGCCATATCATATATCATTATCATATCATGGATACCATCATGCCACGGGTGATCGTCATCATATCACATCATATATCATCATCATCATGCATATCATCATGCCATGGGTGATCTTCATCATATCACATCATATATCATCATGCATATCATCATGCCATGGGTGATCATCATCATATCACATCATATATCATCATGCATATCATCATGCCATGGGTGATCATCATCACATCACATCATACATCATGCATGATTCAATTTTCACTTTTAACTTTTATTTTGATCACCACATCACCCTTCCTCGGATCATCAATTTCATCTCATAATTTACACTCGCATCCCATGCGAGAAAAACCTCCGGCATTCAGCCATTCCAGGCCACTGGGCATCCGGCCCCCCACATTCCGGGCATCTTGCATCCCAACTGGCATCACGAGGCATTCCCCTCGGGCAAAGACCTCCAACAGGGCTTTCGGCATTTACACTCCCTAGCCGGGCATCTCGCACCCCAATCCTAGCATCGCGAGGCATTCCCCTCGGGCAGAAACCTCCGACAGGGATTCCGGCCCCCCACATTCCGGGCATCTCGCATCCTAACTGGCATCGCGAGGCATTCCCCTCGGGCAGAAACCTCCGACAGGGCTTCCGCATTTACACTCCCTAGCCAGGCATCCTGAAACTCCCAGGGCCATCCGGCAATGTATCTCTATACATTCCGAGCATCATCCTCCACCACACCATCTCCTCATTTAACATTATCCATGTTTACCAATTTCGGTCTTAATTTAGCATGGCATAAGATGTGATGTCAAACAAGTCATATTCGGCATGGAATTCGTACATGCATCTCAATTCAATGTCATGCATACATCAAGACCTCATCATACATGCTACATGATATAATTATTTATGAAATAAAATTTAATGGAATTTATGGCCAAATAAAATAATCCATTTTTCATGCCCTTTTTCATTTATTTAAATTTCAGCTTATGTCATTTTCAAAAATATTAAATTTAATATCTATAAATTCCCAAAAATTATAAAATTTAAGGCAAGTGATAAATAAGCCAATAGGATAATAATTACATGCAAAATACATGGCCAAATAGAATTTCACACAATTTCGGATGAAACCAGAATGCACAGTCTCCGAAGAAATTCGATTAAAATACCCATACGACTTCCAAAAATTACAAAATTTTACCGAGTTATATCCAAGCCATTTTCGTACATCTTTCATGAAGACTTCCAAGCCAGATTATTTTTAGATTATTTTCTACAGTCACACGAAGCTTCTGGATCCATTACCGAATCGTCCAGTGTATACTTCTCCGAAATACCGAGTTTTCACCTACCTATTCTCTTTCGTTTCCTCTGAAATTTGGATATGTTCTACATCAAGATGTTTTCTACAAGTTTCGTGAAGAGATCTAAGTCAAATAACCAGAGTATAGTCGCCATTTAGGTCCATGAAGTCTCGGGTGTCCTGTAATACATCTCCAGAATTGCCTTCTTCAAGATCTAGTCGATTTACGAGGTTATAATTGTTCATTTTACTTCAAATTTGAGTATGTTGTATTTTAAGATTTCCCCTACAAATTTCATGAAGAAATGAAGAAAGATTCTTAGCACAAATCAACATGCAACCACAAATCCATCAAGATGTCAGTGAAATCGTTCCAGATCTGAGGTCTCCGTAGAATGAAAGTTTAACCCCTTAAATCTCCATAATTTTCCACCAAATTTTATTATGTTATATTTTAAGATGTTATCTACAACTTTCATGCAGAGATCGAAGCCAAAATCGAACTCTAAGCATGCATGCAAGCTCACATAACATTCTGACTCAAACTGTTCAAGCGAAAACAGTCACACCACTCAAGAACAAGCCATCCATACTTCGGTTTTCCTCACATAATCACCCAAATTCGACACTATATCAAACATACATGTAACAAACACACATGCAAGAGCAGCTAGAGGACTCCCACTTGCCTCTAGACCACACGAACGGTGGCACACGGCGGCAAACAGGGCGGCACACGGCGGACGGACGGCGGCTCCTCCTCGGCTTCTCCTCCTCTCGGCCACTCTCCCTCTATCTCGAAATCTCTCTCTCTCTCACTCTCTTGGCCTAATGAACCGGCCACCCTTCTCTCTCTCTTCCCTTTTATCCCCCCTAATCCTCATCATTAGTAATGATTAGGTTGCCTTATCAATGGCCAATGCATGTCCTTCTTCTTGCCACTTGTCTTATTGCATGCATAATGGGCTTGGGCTTTTGGGCTTGGGCTTTGGGCCATCCGGCCACTCTTGGGCCTCCCCTTGGGCTAGTCGACAGCCCCCTTTAGTGGGCCTAATTGGGCCGACTAGCTTGGCCCATCAAGGCTTCGGCCAAATAGGCCTAAGGCCCAACCAAATAAAAATTAAATTTTCCTTTTTATAATCTCTTCTATAAATTTTCAAATTTTAAATTCCACATGGCCAAAGTCTTGTGACATTTTATTTACAGAAATTTAATTTATAAAGTACATGGCCAAGCATAAATTATTATCATTAATCTATTTAATTTAAAATCTCATAAACACAAGCACAAATCACCTAATCTTAAAAGAGACTAATGGCTAAAACATTAAACCATAGGTAATTTCATTACCTAATTAGAGGCTTTAACACACCTTATAACTTGACTTTGAATTTTGGGATGCCACAACTGCTTACCCTAAGCTGACATATCAAAGCCCGCAGGCTGATATAGTATACTCATAATGCTAACCAAAGCTGCGCGATACTTAATATGCTCACCAAAAGCTGCTAGAGTATACTGCGCACCAAAAGCTGACATATTAAAGCACCCAAGATAATATAGTATACTATTCCCAATTTTGTTATACCTGATAAAAATAATCGTGTACGGGTACACAATCGGCCTTTGCCAAAATACAACATTTTCCCTTTTGAGAATCCAGTAATTTCAATAATCCATAAACACATTTTTGGCGTTGTAAACTGACGCCCGGTATTTTCTAATTAAATACCGAAATTATTAAATTTTAGGATAAATACCCCAAAATTGCAATTCACATTCAATTTGTACAAACTAGCACTCAATTAAATAAACTAATCATACCATTGCGATCAACACGAAATTCCGGTCATTGGCTATCCCGATCTAATTTTGGAAAATAATAAATAATTAAATAATTACCAAAATTAATTAAATAAATAACAATAAATACCAAAAATACAAACATAGGCCGGAAAATCCTAATTAAATATCGAAACGGGCTCGGAAAAATTTTGAACCTATCTAGATAAATACTACAGCTTATCTAGTCTCTAATTACGCTACTTTAACCACCTAACATGCATAAACGAATAATTAAATTGCTAGTCTGTTCTAACTAACCACCTAATCCATACTTAACTTAAACTAATCAACCCTTAAGCATAATTAACTTCCGAAGCGAAGATTAGTGAGTAAACTCACTAGTTTTGAAATCTGATGAGTTCATAAGGACGGTGAGGTGGAGACGGGCCACAAACTCCAAAGTAGAGGCACCAAGCGAGGCCGGGGAAAAACTTGGAAACGGGCCTTGAAACTTCAAGACCCTTGCTGGTTCGGCTTCTGCTCCAAGGACCAAAGGTTGCTTGGTTTGGATGAAACAATCAAGGCGGAATGCCTAAGGGGCAACGGCGGTCCAGGCGGGCTAGTGGCTAGGTTCGGTGGCAAGCGACGGTGCAAGACGGCTCGGACGGGCATTGACGGGCAAGGGGAGGTTGCTAGTTTGCTTTCTTCTACACTTTTAGCGCTCTAAGACCTCTCTAATGGAGAAAGCAGCCAGTTGAAATAGAAGAGGGAGATAGCTACCTTGGAGGGACCATCTTGGCTCCTTCGTATCATTTTATCCCCTTGACCATGGCCCACATCACTTGGCAGACCCCTTCAGCCAATTTTGTGCACTCAACTCCCCCTAGAACAAGTCCCAACTAGTCCAAAAGGTTGGGGACCATGGGACCTATGAATTTTTAAAGCATCCCCTTCCAAATTGAACAAAATCCTACTCAATTGAAGCCAATTCGGTCCTAGAAAGTCCACCAAGGTGTCCACGATCAAATTGACATTTTTCCTCGGCAATAGAACCAACTTGCCTCCCTAAAGCGCGATAAAAAATGGTCCCCTGAATTTTCCGGACAAAAACGACCCTATTTTGACTTTTCACCAAAAAATCTCGGTTTGTAGAAAATCTGTTGGAGGGTGAGTTAACGTTCCTAAAATGACTCGTGACATGATAGAAGTTTCAATTTCTGAAATCGGATTCAAATTTGCGGTTAATTTCAAGCTAGCATGATTTTAGCATGACCTAGCCTACCGAGTAGCTTTTAAAAAATTTTAGTGCAATTGACATGTGATCAATTTATTTCGAGTCACAATGTACATCTTCGACACATTGGTGATCCTCGATTGTTGTGAAAATCTTGAGGCTTCAAATATGGATACAAGGTACCAAAATAGCAGAAAAATCGGCCTAAGGCCGATTGATGAGGATTTTGCAATATGGTGGAATCACCCACTCTTCAATCACATCTCTCAATCAAAACGACTTATCTCTGATCTCTAATTGATTTTTAACTGTAATGATCTTTGTAGATGAATACGGTCAAGTAGTCGATTCCTGGTCGAATTCTCATGTCTATTGCATTAAAATCCATTAATGGCTTTCTCTAATAATCTAGTTATCTTATGAGTGATCAGCTCAGAGAATAACACTATAGGTGTGTCGATGAAAGACCCGATTTATTTAATTGAAAACAAGACTGAAATTCCAGGATGTCACAAGCAGGCTTAGAATCAAGCTGCCACCACTGCCGTCACCGCTCTTGCTATCGCCATTGCTGCCGTCGCTGCTACTGCCGCACCTACCGAGATTCCACCTGGGAACGTGATTGGGGAGTGCTCGATGCACAAGCTCGTAGAGCAATTTTTGAAGTTGAACTCGCCGAGGTTCACTGGAGCAAGTGATCCCAAGGCTGCAACCCTTTGGATCCAAGAGTTGGAGAAAGCCTTCACGCTGCTGAGGTGGTCGGAGGAAGATAAGGTTGTCCTTGCAGTCTAACAATTACAGGGAAATGCAAGTATCTGGTGGAGAGTCACCAGAGAAAGAGTATTCCCAAAAAGCATAATCTTGGACTGCACCCAAGAGCAGTCAAGGTTTGATATTAGTTGATTAGTATGACGCAAAGTTCACCAAGTTGTCTCAATATGCCCCAAGACTAATTGAGGATCCCATGGACAGAGCAAAAAGGTTTGGGGATGGACTTAGACTGGAGCTGAAAGATCCGCTGGTGCCGCTCAATCTGAAGGACTACAACAACTTGTATGAACAGGCCCAGTTGATAGAGAGAAACCTAAACAAATGAGCCGCCACATCTGGGTTGCGATTTATGTCGATCAGAGATGGCAACCGATTTGGGAAGAAGCCTATGACCGAAGGAAGGTACCCTATTCCGCCCAACAAGAATGGTGGGATTGGAAAGTCAGCGCCAAATTAGAATGGAGTGTGTCGTTTCTACAGAAGGCGACATGGATTGGCCCTGTACCATTCTAGGACGGGTGCTTGCTATGGTTGTGGCCAGCAGGGTCACTAGGTCAAAGACTGTCCCCATAGGCCAATGGGATCGCAGTTGCTGTCGCCGCTAATGATGGGTCAGAACAGACGATATGCACCATAGGGCAGATTTAGCAGGCCTCTAGCTTAGGGAAGGGTGTATGATGTCACCCGGCGAGATGCAGAGGACTCACCTAACGTCATCACAGGTACGGTGTTGTGGAATGACTGTGCTTCTTATGCTTTATTTGACCCTAGGGCTACACTTTCATTTATTGCTGAGCAGTACGTTAAGTTGGTAGGGTGTCGAATCTTCAACCGTTGAAGTTAGTCATTAGTATATCTACCCCGTTAAAGGATAATGTGTTGTCTACAGTAGGCTGTCCTAGTTACAAGTTGGTTATTAGTGAGCAAGAAGAAATGATAGATTTGATAGTCTTATCCATGTATGATTTTGATATGATAATTGGCATGGACTAGCTCACCAAGCAAAGAGCTACTATGGACTACTATTGTAAAGCGATTCAGTTTAAACCGTTAGCGGGTGAAAGTTTCAAGTTTATTGGGAGTTGAGGAGGATCCTCAATTACCTTAATCTCGTCACTTGAGGCAACCCGTTTGTTAGACAGGGGTTGCCAAGGTTACCTGGCAACTGTTGTGGATACAACAGTTGAGGAGTCGAAGATGGAGGACATTGCAGTGGTACAGGAATTTTCGGATGTGTTTACAAAGGAATTACCTTGTTTGCCCCTAGAAAAGGAGATTGAGTTCATGATTGAATTAGCTCTCGAGATGGAGCCAATCTCTAAGGCTCCTTACCGCATGGCGTTGTCAAAGTTGAAGGAACTGAAGGTGCAAATATAAGAGTTGTTGGATAAGGGATTCATACGTCCCAGTACATCACCTTGGGGAGCACCAGTTATGTTCGTGAAGAAAGATGGCTCGTTGCGTCTTTGCATCGATTATCAACAACTCAATCAAGTGACGATCAAGAATAAGTACCCGTTACCGAGAATCAATGACTTGTTTGACCAGCTGCAGGGAGCATCAATATTTTCTAAGATCGACCTGAGGATAGGATACCATCAGTTGAGGATTATGAAGGAAGACATATCGAAGAAGGCATCTCGTACGCATTATGGCCATTATGAGTTTATCGTAATGCCATTTTGGTTTACTAACGCCCCAGTTGCTTTCATGGACTTGATGAATCGAGTATTAAAGGAATATCTGGATTAGTTTGTGATCGCATTCATCAACGACATCTTGGTGTACTCGAGAAGTCCAGAGGATCACAAAAGACAGTTGATGACAGTGCTTCAGATTCTGCGAAATCATGGACTGTATGCTAAGCTCAGTAAGTGCAAGTTTTGGTTTACTCGTGTAGCTTTCTTAGATCATGTGATTTCAGGTGAAGGAATTTCCGATGACCCAACCAAGATTGAAGCAGTGATCAACTGGTCAAGATCGACAATAGTGACAGAGATCAGAAGTTTCTTGGTATTGGTAGGTTATTACAGACGATTCGTGGAAGGATTCTCTGCAATAGCCTCTCCTTTGACTCAACTGCTAAAGAAATAAGAGAAGTTTGTATGGACGAATAAATGCGAGCATAGTTTTCAAGAGTTTAAGTAGAAGTTGACTATCGCACCAATGTTGATAATTCCATCTGGACCTGGAGGATATGAGATTTACAGTGATGCATCATTCAAAGGATTGGGTTGCATGTTAATGCAACATGGCAGAGTCGTTGCATATGCGTCTCGTCAGTTGAGATCTCATGAGTTGAATTACTTGACACATGACTTAGAACTCGCAGTGATTATCTTTGCTCTGAAGATTTGGAGACATTACTTATGCGGAGAAAGATTTTAGATCATTACAGACTATCAGAGTCTCAAGTATTTATTCTCCTAGAAATAGTTGAACATAAGACAGCGTCGTTGGATGGAACTTCTTAAGGACTATGACTATGACATTGTGTATCATCTTGGAAAAGCTAACAAGGTCGCAAATGCGTTGAGCAGGAAGTCTTCGATCACAGATGGTGATTTAGGAATGGATCTTACTCGAAGGAGCTTGAGATTCAGTTTTCAAATTTGAGGTAGACCACCTTTCAAATCTTATGGCCACCCTTAGAATTGAATCGGAAGTGCATATAAGGATCAAGACGATACAGTTGACAGATCCAGAGATCCAGAAGATTCTACAAGAGGATGCGGAAAAGATAAAGACTAATTTCCAAATTTCTAATGATGGAACACTGAAGTTTTGTGGACAATTATGTATACCTAATGATGCAAAGCTTAAGGAGGAGATCTTGTCAGAAGCTCATTGTAGTAGTTACAGCATTCATCTAGACAATATAAAGATGTATTAGAATCTGCGTCAACGCTATTGGTGGACCGGTATGAAGGCAAATATCGTTAAGCATGTCGCCAAGTGTCTAACGTGTCAGCAAGTGAAAGTACAACACTGTAAGCCAGGAGGACTTTTGCATCCTCTTGAGATTCTCGAGTAGAAGTGGGAACATATCACAATCATTTTTTTTGTGATGGGGTTACTAAGGAGTCGGCGAGGTAATGATTCCATATGGGGTGTAGTTGATAAATTGACGAAGTCTGTTCACTTTACCGCCGTATGAAAGGACTACGCATTAGACAGATATGCTGAGTTGTACGTGCACCAGATAGTTCGACTGCATAGAGTGCTAGTGACGATTACGTCAAATCAAGACCTGAAGTTCACAGCTGCTTTCTGGAAAAGTTTTCAAACTTCCTTGGGAACAAAACTACAATACAATACGACCCATCATCCATAGAGGGATGGCCAGTTTGAGAGGACGATACAAACCCCGAGGACATGCTGCGAGCTTGCGTGTTGGACTTTAAAGGAAGCTTAGAGGAACAACTTCATCTAGTTGAGTTTGCCTACAACAATAGCTACTAGCAGAGTATTAGATGGCACCGTTTGAAGTGTTGTATGGCCAAGTGGGCAGAACTCCAGTTTGTTGGGATGAAGTCGGAGAACGAAAGATCACTAGCCTAGAGTTAGTTCAATAGTTAGTAGATGCCATCATAGTTATCCGAGAAAGACTAAAGACTACTTAAAGTCGCCAGAAAAGTTATGCTAACAAGTGGCGAAGACCATTATAATTCCAAGTTGGTGAACACATGTTTTTGAAAATGTCACCAATGAGGGGTACTTCGCGCTTCAACATAAAAGGGAAGCTGAGTCCAAGGTACGTGTGACATCCCAAATTTCATCGACCTTCATTAGTGTAATTAGATCATTAGGAACTTAGATTAATTAGATTGGGCCGGAAAGTGAACCCGATGGATCGTGAGGATTGTGTGGGCTTGAGAAATGAGTGGGCCACACGAATTGGACTTAAGAAATCTAATGAGAGATTATGGGCTTGGACTTGGCTTGAAGCGGGCCAAGGTTCGAAATTATTAGATTTGTAGATTTGGTTTAGTGGGCCCGGATTGTTGTAGATTGAGCCTGTTGGGCCGGAATGAATATTTAGGCCCGAATGATTTTATTTTATAGATTATAGTTATGATAACTTAATTAATGTTTATAATGCTAATATCAATTTCTAACTTTAGCATTTTTGTGATGAATTCCTTATAAACCAACATTGACTAGTCGATACGTTATGTCATTCGATATGTTATGCCATGACTTTGTTTAATCACAAAAGGATTGAAATCAAGTTGAAACAAAAGGGAATAAATGGAAAAATATTAGAAATCAATGAACCGACTAATCACTCGGATTAAAGACTAATTAATTTTGAGTGACAAATTAAACTTGAGAGAATAAACTTAGAGGCCATGACACCTCTCTTCTCTCTTTGTTTTTCTTCACCCACGGTTTTGATTCCCACAAATCGAGACATGCAAACTTCAAGGAAAATAATCATTAGCAAACTTCATCATTACACTAGCCTAGGACTAGCTCATAGCCTATTTCCCCTTAAGCTTCGTACCCTCTCTCTCTCTCTCCATATAAAACCGAGCAACCCCCATCTTCATCTTCTTCTTCATCTTTTCTCACGGCTGAGCAGCGGAAAACCAGAAGCAAACCAGCAACCTTCTTCTTCTTGCATGCTGATTTTGAGTGTTGATCTTGAAGCATCTCTGTGTTGTTTAGTAGCTGAAGCAAGGTAAGGAAAGATCTAACTCTAAATTGAAAGTTATCCATTGTTTCATCAAGGGAGCTTGAGGATCTAACCAAACAGTGATGGATATAGTTTGTAGTTGCTGTTTTGTGATTGATCTAAGCTGAGTAAGTGTTAGATTAGAGTTAGAAGCCATTGCATGTTGTTTTTGAGGACTGCATGTTTCGAAATCCTTGTGTGAGTATGCTGTTTTGTTGAGCGAAGTGATGAAATGGATGACGAGTGTGTTGTTTTGGTAGAAATCGTGATAAGTGGCTTACGGATGCAACGACACTTCGAGCTGAGCTGTGGAACTGATCATTTGTTAGAGAAAGATATGCTGAAGTTGCTTTGAGTTGCTGTGAGTAAGCATTGGAGTATTTTAGAAGAGATTTGTGGATAGATAAGTTGTTTCGTTGAGTTAGAAGTGAGAAAACTTGTGTATCTATTCTGTTCTAAGTGAAAACAGATATGGAGTCTTCTGTTTGTGTTTAGTTTTCTTCATGCATGTTAATAGAAATAAGAAAGAAACTGTTTTACATGATAGAACATCTATAAGATCAATTTATACACGTAGCTATAACCATATGACTATAAAAACATAGAGACAGAAGTGTACTTAGTAAAACCAGTAAACTGTTTTGTGAGAAACGGTTTGACCTTTACTGATTATGTGAATTTTCTGTATTTACCTAGTTAGATTTGGACTTCAAATCCTGAATAAAAATTGTAGAACACATCTTAAGGAATGACGTGTCAAAATTTGAGATTAAATCGATAATATTTGGTTAGTGAAGCAATTTTCTTTGTAGATACAAAATCTGGACGTCGGTACAGGGTACTAGTAAAGATTATGGCGACTGTTACTCTTAATACAGTGAGAATCAGACTTAAGTTTCTTCATGTGAATTGTTAGTCTATGTCTTAAGTATAACATACTAAAATTTGGTAATATTTCGACAAGATTTAATATACCTTATTGTCCGAAACCGAAACTGTACACTTAGTTAGTAAACTGTCTGGACCCGAGAACATATATTAGATGAAGTGTCTTTTATATTAGGTCTTCGTGATGTACATAGAGTCTAATAAACCTCATAATAGATGTTAGTCATATAAGAATAAGTCTCATACATCATTTGAGATATAAATGCATATAGTATCATGCGTGTGCAATGAGTGTGATGCATAGTGCTTAATTATGGGATAAATATCTGTACGCCATGGAATGGGACATGACGTAATGGGTTTTATCTTATAATTTGGACACGCACGTGTGCTAGGTTCATGAGAGTTAGATAGATACTTTAGAGTCTTTTCTTTTGCATACGATAAATGCATTAATCAAAGGTGTGGTGGTGTGAAATGTGTGCTTAAGATGAATGAACCCATCGGTACCGAGATACCGGTGATGCCCCCGGAAGTTTGGGATGCCCTTGCTGAGTGGTCTTGGATGCCTCGGTAGAGAAATACTGAGATGCCTCGGAGTGAGATGCCCTTGTGTGTGATCAAGGATGCCTCGGTTGTGTGATACTAAGATCCCTCAGAGTGAGATGCCCCTTGCTGAGTGGTCTTGGGAGGACCTCGGTTGTGTGATGCCGAGATGCCTCGGAGTGAGATGCCCACAATTAGAGGTATTGTGGAAGTCCGGATAACGTACTTTCCAGAAGTGACTCGATCAGGCCGGTAGAGTCCCGGTTATGACTGATTCGAGGGTGGATTTTATGCACACTAAATATAATTATTTGGTGAGTGAGTTCATCTATTATTGTTGCATTATATTTTGATGTGAGATTGAGTTTGTGAAGGGTAAGTATAGAAGTGTATGCATAGAAGGTGATTTCTTACATGAAGTAATAGTATTGTTTATGCTTGTGATATATTCTCTTAGCATCCTAAATTGTTTGATGATTCACTTGTAACTTTGATGGCTATGGATTGTTTAAGTTAGAGTTTTATCATTTTTTACTGGGCAAGGTTGTTTGCTCATACCTTACATTTTCAGATTGATAGTATGGATGTACCGCCGGTAGCTCGATACGGGGCGGTAGTGCGTCTTGATGTTTCTCTTCATGACGAGTATGATCCCAACATTGACATGGTTTTCTCCAAATATCATGCGACTTTATGGCTGGATGACGGTAGAGCTGAGTTATTACCGATGACGTTCGTTGCATGGTTTGTCAACCATGAAGGAGAGATGTTCGGACCTTTACCCTTTGGAGCAGGAGGACCTGGAGCGGGGATGGACAACGCCTAGACGCCTTGGATCGTGTAGAGGCTGACTGACTTTTGTTTTTTGTTAGATGCGGGCTAGTGTGGGAACTCGTGGAGTAGATAACCTCACCCATATCCCTGGCTTGCGTTACGCCTTACTTTTGTCTTGTATATGATGTAAATATATAGGCGAAGAACATGGAATGAGTCCAGGTCGATAATTTTGTATGCCCCGATGATGATAAAATGAAAGGAAGCCTTTTATGATCTTGTCTATGTGCATTGTAGGATAACCTTATAATATAAACTTGAGATTTTAAAATAATCCATGTTATACATGCTAACCTTCAATGGTAAACGCTATGGGTTATCTAAAGGAGATTACTAGTTAGGAAGATAATAATAATAATAATTATAATTCCGCTTGCGCTTAGTACGTGATGCTCTGGGACGTCACAGCTCGTTACAGTACGTCCGCCCTTTTCGAGATCTTAGAACGAATAAGGAATTTAGCGTATCGTCTTGCCTTGTCACCAAGACTAGCGCAAGTGCATGACGTCTTCCATGTGTCGATATTGAGAAAGTATGAACCTGACCCGACTCACGTGCTAAATTTTGAAGAATTAGACGTGAACGATAGAGTGTTGTATGTGGAGAGACCAATTCATATCATGGATTGAAAGGAGCAAGTTGTGCGTAACAAGATGATCTCGTTAGTCAAAGTGGTCTGGCAACACCACGGGATAAAAGGAGCAACATGGGAAAGTGAAGAGTCGATGAGACGACAATACCCCCACCTTTTTGAAGAAGAATTGTAATGATTTAAATTTCGATGACGAAATTTTTATAAGAGGGGAAGAGTTGTGACATCTTGATTTTCGACCTTGTTTCAATTAAATGAAATGCACTTTTCATCAATGCGCCTAGTCTTTTTATCTGAGTTGATCACTCACAAGATAACTAATCTATCAAGTGAAGCCGTTAAGTGATATAAACACGACAGACTTGAGAATTCGATTAGAAATTGATTGCTTGACCATGCTAATTGGCAAGGGTCAATACAACACCGTTATAATCAATTAGAGACCGGAGATGGATCGGTTCAACAAAAGCATGTAATTATATTGTGGGTAATTCCACCTAATTGCAAAATTTGTGTCTAACTACACTAGATCGATTTTTTTGTAAATTTCATACCCGGTGTCCGTATTTGAAACATTGAGATTTTTACAACCAAGAGTCGCTGATGAGTCGAAGATGCACAAACGTGGATCGAGAATTATCGACCACAGGTTAAATGTGATGAAATCCCTAAAAGCTACCATGTAGGTTAGGTCAAGCTAAAATCGCGTCCAATTGAAATTAACCCCGAAATTGAACTCGATTTCGGGAATTGCAAGTTCCAGCATATCACGTTTTATTTTTAGGACATCAACTTATTCTTTAAAGAATTTTTAGTGAGCCCGGAATTTTGCCGGAAAAAGCAAAGTTGGCAAATTAAATTCAAGAAATTCGGAGGAGCATTTTCGAGTGAAATTTTGGCCTTCAAATTGGATTGTTTGGTGAGGGAAATTGTGGAAATTATTATGGGCTTCCTCCTCATCAAATTTGGCTATCAAATTGGAGAGATTTGTGAAGAAATTGAAGTGTAATTGGTGCAAATTCGTAGGGCTGTGGAGCTGCTACAATTTGGCCTTCATTTGTGGCTTGTTTGAGAAGTTTGGGAGGGAAAATTGTTGTTGGGTAGGGCTGAAGATTTGTAGGGCTTCCACTCATGTCCAATAGATATTTAAGGTGGACTTTGAAGGCCTCTTGTCCCCCCCTTATGTGACTCTTGAATTTCCGGTTCTGTTTTCAATTGAATGAATCGAGCCTTTCATTAACGTGCCTATAGTTCTGTTCTCTGAGCTGATCAGTCACGAGATAACTATTCTAACAGGTGAAGCCGGTAAGGAATTTTAACGCAATATACTTGAGAATTCGACAAGGAATCGACTACTTGACCGCACTCATCTGCAGAGATCATTATGGCACAGTTAAAAATCAATCAGAGATCAAAGATAGGTCGATTCGACTGAGATAGGTGATCAAAGTGTGGGTGATTCCACCATATTGCAAAATTCTCGTTGATTGGCACTAGACCTATTTTTCTGTCATTTTGGTAGTCTGTGCTCGTATTTGAAGCCTCGAGATTTTCACGACCATCGAGAGTCGCCAATGTGTTGAAAATGTACATCATGGCTCGAAATAAATCGACCACGGGTCCATTGCACCAAAAATTCTTAAAAGCTATCCGGTAGGCTAAATCACGCTAAAACCTTGCCAGAGTGAAATTAACCGCGAATTTGAATCCTATTTCAGAAATTGAAAGTTTTGACATGTCACGATTCATTTTAGGACTGTCGACTCATCCTTTGAAGATTTTTCTAGAAACCGAGATTTTTGGCAAAAATACAAAATATGGCCGTTTTTGTCCGGAAAATTTAGGGGACTATTTTTTATCGCATTTTTGGGATGCAAGTTAGTTCTATTGGTGATAAAAAAAAGTGAACTGAAGTGTGGGCATCTTAGTTGGATTTATGGGGGCCGAATTGAATCAATTCAAGAGGAAATTGAAGTGGATTTGGGGGAAAATGCTTCAAAATTCGTAGCCCCATGGTGTGCAACATTTGAGACATCAAAGAAGCTTCTAAGGGAAGCTCTTGGGCTACAAATTTGGCTGAGGATAGAGCTGAAATCAAGTGGGGGCCAAAGCAATGATCAAGAGGAAGATATTTGAGGCAAAATGGCCCCATCCAAGCCTCTAGCTACCTTCTTCTTCTCCAGCTGATTGCTTTCTCCATTAGTGAGATTTGAAGCTCCAAAAATTGTAGAGAAAACCAGCCAAGCCCCCCTAGCCTGTCGCAAGTCGCTGCCGAGCCGCTAAGACCGCCGTGTCGTCGTCACGCTGCCCGCCACCCTCGCACGCTAGTTCGCTCATGTCTTGCTCATCCCACGCCTTCTCGCCTCCCCCCAAGCTTCCTTGGTCGATGTCGGAGCCCCTGGCCGTCGTCCAGGTCGCCGGAGTAACCACCGTCACCCCTGCTCGCCATTGCAGCTTTTCGCAAGCCAGACTCGCCGTTTCCGTGCCAACCAGCCTCCGTTCTAGCCCCTCAGCCCAGCACCAGAGCCGAAGCCCTCAGCCAGCCATGGGCCTTTGAGGCCCATTTCAGACCCCTTTCGAGCCTCATAGGGTGTCATCGCTTTGGAGTTTGTCGCTGTGGACTCATCAGATCACAAAATCGGTGAGTTTACTTACTAAACTCTGTTTAGTGAGTTAATTATGCTTAAAAGGTTGATTAGTTTAAGCTAAGTATAGCTTAGGTGGTTAGTTAGAACGAATTAGCAATTTAATTACTTTCTATTGCATGTTATGTGGTTAGACCGGCTTAATTAGCAACTAGATAGGTTGTATTATTTATCTAGATATGTTTAGAATTTTTTCAGAGCCTATTTTGATATTTAATTAGGCGTTTCCAGCCTAATTTTCTATTTTCAGCATTTAATGGTATTTATTTAATTATTTCTTTTATTTATTTAATTATTTATTATTTGCCGGAAATTATACCAGGATAGCAGGTGACCGGAATTTCTTTGCCGATTGCAATGGTGTGCTTCGTTTATTTAATTGAATGCTAAATTGTGTTAATTGAGTGATAATTGTAATTTTGGGAATTTATCCCAAAATTAAGTAATTTAAGTATTTAATCTGGAAACATTGGACGTCGGTTTATAACGCCAAAAATATCTTTGTGGACTATATTAAATGGTTGGATTTTTTAAAAGGAAAATATTGCATTTTTTTGTTAGGCCGACCATATACCCATATACGATTATTTTTATCGGGTATCGTAAAATCGGTGAATTGTTAGTTAGTGAGAAGAGTATACTATATTAGCCTATGGGCCTTAATATGTCAGCTTTAGTGAGCAATATACTATAGCAGCTTTGGTGAGCATTATAGATATATAGCAGCTTCGGTGAGCATTATTATATGTCTATCGGCTTTTGTGAGCTATACCATCTCTTCTTAGCTTGGGTGAGCAGTGTTTGTATCAATTGAATTTTATGGATGGTATTGATGGTATGGAATCGAGTGGCTCAATTGAACGGTGATTTGATTTGAATAGAAGTGATTGGTTGAGTATATGAGTTGTACTGACTTGCAGTAAGGAACTGCGGCAAAGGTAAGTCATTTATCTTAGGCATGATTAGATGGCGGACTTGCTGAGATGTTATCTCACCTCGTCGTGGGCTAACATTTCCAGGTCCTTAGATGGTGAGTCCTCCCGAACATTTTGGCCAGCTGAAGAAAGTCACCGAACAGGTCTCTCTAATTCCTCTTCCTAGGGGACAAGGAGCCTAGGTCTACAAACTTGTGAGATCCATTGTCTGGGTTGATGCGGGTCTATCCCGGATGGTACCCCATCAATACAAATTGTGGTATCATCGTGGACAAGATGGACCTAGAGAAGGTCCCCTACAGGAATCTGAGATCCCTTTGTTGGTGCTAGAGATCGCTTTTGGCAAGGGTATGGCTGACCCTCCTGGTGTTGCAGTGGTAGACTCGAGTTCCCCGGAGCCACAAACCTCGGAGTCTACGATTGAAGGTTCGAACGCTTAGACAACTTGTAGCCTTTCTATCTTTTGTAGACTTGTAAATATAGACTAGTATTGTATACAACTTAGTCTATTGTGTATAAAGGTGTGTTGTGGTTTTCAAAATTGTGGCCCTGCTTTTCTATCCCATCTTCGTGTTGTTTAGGGATTTATTTATTCGCTTCCGCATGCACTTTAAAATGAATGGATCGGCGACGCGTCTTGAGACGTCACAATTTTAATTAACCACCAAAGGATGGGCACGCGCTCGAGGATCGGGGCATGACACCTTGTCCCCCTCTCCTTCCCCTTCTCCCCCCTTGGCTTGCTCAATTGAACACCCCCCTTTGTCCAGCTTCAGCTTCTTCTTCTTTCTTCTTCCTCTTCACTTCCTTTGTTCCATTTCCATTGCTTGCTGCAACCTAGAAACAAACTAACGCAGCCACCACCCTCACACTGCCCCCTTATGCATGTTCGAGCCAACTCGAAGCCTCAAGCCAGGCCGCCTGTCCCCATTCGTGTCCCTAGCTCGCATGCCCCTGGCCACCCATGCATCGTCGACTAGCCCTTTCGCCAAATGCCTCAGCTCGTCCCAGCTTCGCTCTAGCTCATCCCGTCGCCGTCTAACCGTCTTCACCGTCCCCTGTGCCATGACCAGCCGCCGAGTCCCTTGACCAGTCCTTCAGTTTAGCCCCACAAAACCGAAGGCCAGCTCCAAGCTGTGAGCTGTAAGGCCTTTTTCGGCCCTTTCCCAACCTCCTTTAATGTCGCCGTAGAATCGAGTTTTGGTCGTCGTTGCGCTGCCGTCGCTGTTAATCGGTTTTTGTGCTAAACTGGTGGGTTTACCTCATAATACTTAATTAGGATGCTAATTACACTTAAGGGTGGATTAGTGGGCTAATTAGTGGGTTAGTTAGGTTAATTAGGATTAGTAGACTTAGTTTATGTAACTAGATTGGTTAGATTTAGTTAGTTAGTTTAGTTGGTTAGTTAGGTGGATTAGTTAGGGTATTTAATTAGTCTATGAGAGTAAATTAGTTAGGTTAGTTAGATTAATTAGTTAGTTCATTTAAATTAGCCGGTTAGCTTATGATAATTTAATTGAGTGATTTAATTTAAGTAATTTGCAATTTATTTAATTAAATGCAATTTATTTGATGATTTATTAATTAGCGTAAATTATATTGGGATAGCCAATCGTCGAATTTTGTATTGATCATCATGGTTGTTTTGGTTTGTGCACTTGATTGCTAATTTGTGCAATTGGATGCTTGGTGGTGATATTTGAATTATTATTGCAAAAATATGAAATTTTGGTATTTAATTAGAAAAATACCGAGTGTCGAGTTTTGATGCCAAAAATATTTTAAGTACTATATCAAATCGTGGAATTTTTAAATGGGAGAGTATCACGCTTTGTGGATCGATTTGACTGTGTGTCCACGTATAATTATTTTACCAAATGTTTTTTATATAAAGAAAATAGGCCAAGTTCATTATTTGAAATGGAAATATTTGAGTGCAAGGTACGATGTTCTTGGCCAAACATGGATGTGCATGTGATCGCTATTGGAAACTATCATGATGTGTTTACATTAGACGATGCTCCTTCGAGGATGCCCCACGTCAACAGATGCTGGTCACAGTGGAGGCTGGGCTGATGTTCATTTGTGAATGCTGTCTAGATGTAGACATTGCCGTGCCCGACGAAACGAGACGACGTCCAGTTATGCTGGATGACCGCCAACTGTTGAGTTGGCCGTAGCCGTTGGGTCGTAATTAATTAGATCGCTTGAATGAGTGAGAGAACTGCGCCTGATTATAGGAAAAAATTATGTGGGACGGAATTAAACGCGTCATAATGATTTGGCCTTATAATTGAGACCGCTGTGATTAATTGATATATGAAAGTGAAGCGTTCCATTTATTGAGTGCATTTACTATATGCATATGCGATATGAGTTGTACTAATGTGCGGGGAGGTACTGAGGTGAGGTAAGTCTTATATGATGCGTGTTTAGATTGCCTCTAGGTGAATTTTCATCCTAATCGGGGTTTAGGATTAGACTTGCTAAGACATTATCTTACCCCATCATGGTTTAAAACTTTTAGATCCTTAGATGGAGGCACGTCACGTACGTTATGGGGTTCTGCAGGTGATGGACTTTGAACACTCCTATTTCCTTATACTCGGGACTACCCTGACCCATGTGTTAGTGGAGTCCATGGTCTAGGTCGAAGTGGGCCTACCTCAGTTGGTACCTCATCAATTCATAGCGTGATTCATTAACTTTCCTCAAGGGGGTCGGGAGGGTCCCTTATAGGGTTTTGATGAGCCTCTTGTCGGGATCGCTAAGTGGGAAGTAGGTCATCCTATGGATGTCGACACCCTGGATAGTGTCATGGTGGACCCGAAGCCCATGACGAAAGAGTCAAGAGCTTAGAGGGCTCAATTGGTCTTTTTTTTTAGATAGACCTCCTTTGTATAAACTGTAGGTTGACTTGGCTGTATATAAAGTATGTTTTGTGTTAAATGGATTGTCCTGCTTTTCTATCCCATGTTTGTTTGTTGTCTAGAAATTGTTTAATTCGTTTGCACCTGTGTATAAAATGAATGGGTCAGCGACGTGTTTTGGGAATGTCGCAATTATATCAACAGCCGAGGGATGTTCGCGCACTCAAGGTTCGGGGCATGACAGTGTGAAGGTTGATTTGGAGCCCACCGTAAGCAAGTAGAGCAACTATCTTATTGTGTCAAAATTGAATAAGAAAAGGACTTAAGTGTTCACTTTTAATATCGAGTGATATTTAGCTAAACTGCTGACATTGCTTTTTTTGACAATTTTTTTTTACTAACATAGCAATTCTTTTAAGAAGAATTACCCACACAGATACCAAGAGTATGCTAAATGATGTTGTTTTCGGCACTTGCGGATCACTTTTTGCAAAACTTAGCACTTAAGTGTTCACTTTTAATATCGAGTGATATTTAGGTGATTATTTACACTATCACTTGACACTTAAGTGATCCTTTTTTAATCATGATTAGCATTTAAGTAAATATGAAAGACGATGTTGTTTTAGACAAGAATTGCTAAGTGAACATTCCAACGAGCGATGTAGATCAGTTTTATTATTAAAATAATGCTATGTTGGATTTTTGACAAGCTCGTCGGTGTTTGCACTTAAGTGTTCCAATTTTTTTTTTTTTTTAACAATTGACATTTAAATGTACCTTTTGAACTTTTGATGTTTAAATATCAAGTTTTGGTTCTTGCAATGTACTTTAGCATGTGTTGATGAATCCAGAATAAAGATATCGTGAGCACAGAAGCCGGTCAAGTGTGTTCCGGCATTAATCATGTGATTCTACCATACTAATGTAGAACGTGCTAAAAGAAACTTTATGGACTAGTAAATTAATAGAGAAATACAAATGATGAAGACACTTTAATGTAAAGTATGGATACTTTTCCAATAATTCCCTCATCTTTTGCTGATAATCACGCATATTGCACCCATAGTTACAACTATATAAAGGAGCAAGCCCTATGGTAAAGCACACTTCACAAACTAAACTAATCCCTCGTCTTATTCTCTCTTCCGAGCGCAAACTTCGGCAAAATATCCAAGTTCTCGAGGTACTCTTGAACTGCCTTCAAACTTAATGTGTTTCAGCTACTTTCTGGTGCGGGACACTTCAAGATTTGATTTTAATTTGTTATTTGATGGATTTAGGATTTTATCACTGAGTATATTCTTTCTTTGCTCAACCTAATTTTAGGACCTCTTGAATTTTAAATAACATTTTGATATCTTAGGTAATTCCATTTTAACTTCTTCTTTTTTGGTAAAAAGTAAGATATATATTGAGGAAAATGCCAAATGTACAAAAAATCACGGCACCAGAAAGCTTACACTAAAGATGAGAAAATCATTATGAGTGGAAGGATGCCATGATGTAAAAGCCACAAATGCGGCACCCAACAACACAGACAAGGACACACAACTAAAAACAAGCATGCCATGAACAACTAGCTTTAAGATACAAACACCTCAGTGAAGGAGGAGAAAAGACCTCAGCTCCAGAGCAACAACAGCTCCCTCAAGCGTCGGTTGAAAAGGATGGGTTGTTAAGGGTCCCCCGAGAAGATAATGAGATCAATGCCCCAGCTCCTCTGCAACCTTTTGTTCCTAAAGTTATCATCAACATTTTTGAAGGTGCTAGCCCTATCTCTTACCACCTTAAAAAGATGGTTCTTCATAGCCGGAATGGTAAGGGGTTGATCTCTGAAGATGATGTTATTCCTATTCTTCCAAATAATATGACAAAGAGCACCAAAGGAAAAGTGAGCAATGCATTTAAAGAAGTCCTTTCCCATCAAGAAGGATGTGGCCCAACGGAGGTTTTCTCCCCAAGATCTATTACGCTAAGGCAAATTGCATCTAGCCGCCTAAAAGAAAGTAATACCAGCCTTTACAGAACAATAAAAAAATAAATGATCTATAGAATCATGCATACTATTGCAAAACACACAGGATCTCCTCTCAATTGTACCATGGGACAATAAAATGGCTTGGGTGGGCAGTCTGCGCTTAGCAATAAGCCAAAGGTTAAGCTGATACCTTGGCATGATTGCATTATTCCATATGAAGGCATGCCAATAGACAATAGTCCGCTTCCACCTAATGGCTTCCCAAGCAGTCACCATGAATCGACCCTACGGGTTTTCCCTCTAGCAACAATAGTCTGCTTCTTGAGATAGGATTGGAAGGGGGTGATCCCACAACTCAAGGACTATCTTCAGAGCCTACCCAGCATTAGAAAAAAGATCTACAATTGAAGCCTACCTAGATAGCCCTGAGCTGTAGATAAGCGAATCAGAGAAGATTAAATTCAGAGGTCCCCTAGGGTGCCAGTTGTCAAACCAAAGTGACATCACGCGGCCATCCCCAATCCTCCAGAAGAAGGCATTCCAAAACTCGCTCCTGAGACTTAAAAGTTTCTTCCAATCCCAGGAGCCAAAGGTTGGCTTCCTAACGACCCAAAAGTTTCTTTCCTTTAAAAATGTGGAATGAATCCACTTGCACCACAACGCCTCCTTATCGAAGAACAGGAGCCAAATATGCTTTAGCATGGCAGCCTTGTTGCAATCTTAGAGCCTCCTAATACCAAGCCCTTCTTCCTTCTTAGGAAGACACACATCCTCCTAGGCTACCTTGGCACCTCCTCTACCCAATTACAACCCTTTCCATAGGAATTGTCTGAGGATTTTCTCAATCTAGTCCAGAACGGCTATAGGTAGAATAAAAATGGTCGCCCAATAGGCTTGGATAGCATGAAGAACTGACATGATAAGCTGTAGATGGCCAACCAGAGAAAGGAACCAATGAGTCCATGATTGAACCCTCGCTGTGATTTGGTTGACGAGAATGTAACAGTCGGCCTTTCTAAGCCTTGATGTAATAATAGGAACTCCCAGATATCGAACCGGCAAGTTACCTTCATGAAACCCAAGCTTAGAGAGAATCTGATTTCTTAAGGAAGGCATGCCTCCGGCAAGGAAGATTTCGCTCTTATTAGAATTTAGGAGTAGACCACTCCAAGTGGAGAAGGTTTGGAGGCCTTTTTTGAGGAGAGCCATAGAAGGCAAGTCAGCCTCACAAACACAAGAAGATGTCATCCGCAAAGAATAGATGCGAGAGATTCATCGACTTGCATCTCCAGAAGAATTTAAACTCCGGCTTCGAAGAGCACCTGAATAAGATCCCTAGAAGCCCCACCATAACCAAAGTAAATAAATAGGGAGAGATGGGATCACCTTGGCGAAGGCCACGGCCACTTGCAAAGAATCTATGAAGCTCCCCATTCAAAGTGCAATTAAAAATTTCGGAGTTGTTGACATTTTAAACATTCAATTTGCAAAAGTATAAAAAAAAAAGAAGAAGTAATAAAAAAGTAAAAAAAAAAATTGTTTGAAATGAAAAGATAAAAAAAATTAGAAATAAGGAAAAACGAAAAAAAAAAAAAGAGAAGAAAAAAGAGAGAAATAAAGAAAAAGGAGAGAAAAGAAAAAGAAAAGAAAAAAAAAAAGAATAATAGAAAAGGAAGGAGGGGGCGCACGGATTCTCTCACGAGCTCTCTTAAAACGCTCTCGCGACTAGGGGTGAGCAGTGGTCTAGGGTCGACCCTGGACCGACCCTGGACCGGCCCAACCCTGCCGATCCTGGTCCGGTTCCCAAGGGGATTGGGTCGGTCCTTGGTCCCGAAATTCCAGGACCAACACTGTGCGGGTTGATCCTCGGTCTTAAGAGTTTTGGGTCGGTTCAACCCTGGACCAACCCCGTATATTATATTATATTATTTATAATTCTTTTATATATTCAAACCTAAGTAAAATGTCTGTTATATTATATTATATTGAGATGTTCTATCAATTGCACTAATAGTAATTTCAATTTAAAACTTTTGTTGAGTATTAATTATATATCGTTTGTTTTGTTTTCAGGTGTTTAGAAGTTCAAGTGAATTAACAAGATGTGAAGTTATATATTCATGGTTTATATTAAGTATTTTGAACTTTTTATGGTTTAATTGTATTTTACTAATGAATTTTAGCTGCACTTTGCTTTTCAATTTGCGTCAAATGGTAGAAGTTTTTGAAGAGTAGAGTAGTATTGCAGTTGCTACAGTGATTTGCTACATGATCAAATGTAGGAAAACACTTTTGCATATGGTGTTATGAATATTAAAGATAGATGATTACAAGAACTTTCCATCTTGTTCCATATCTCGATGAGCGGTTAGCAGGTACGAAATTTCTATTATTGTGTCATCTTAAATTTGCCAAATATGTATTGGTATTTTTAGTTTAGTTACACAATGCCGCATTGTCAATGGATGTGTAATTTGAATGTGCAGGTTTGCTTTTTTAGGGAGTATAAAAAATAAGACGAAAAAAATTATCGATCGGTCTTGGGTTGACCCTGGAACTGGACCGAACCCATTGGGTCGGTCTGGTCCTTGGTCCCACACTCAATAGGGTTGATCCTCGGTCCTAAAAATTGAGGACCGACACTATACGGGTTGGTCCTAGGGTTAGGGGGTGGCCCGGACCAACTCGGACCATGCTCACCCCTACTCGCGACTCTCTGTGGAGGGAACATCAGCAAAAACGGTGGCGGTTACAGCAACGGCGAGGACACAAGCATCTCTTTCTTCGTCGGATCTGACGCGTTCTCTGGGGGATTTCTCGAATCTTCGGCAGAAAATAGAGAACTGATCGCTCCCTCTCAATCGCTCTCGGTTCCGGTGTTTCTGAGAGTTTTTCAATGGATTTCTCTCTCGGTTTGGGGCCAAGATCAGCGACAGCCGCGACAACGACAACGCTTAACTGATCTTCTCTCTGAATCAGACTCACCGGATTGGTGAGTTCTCTTTCTATCACTCTCGATCCTTTAGAGTTTCGATTCCTGTTTCAATTCGTTCAAGTCGTGGATTCTGATCTCTATCTCTTTCTCGATAGCTCTCTCTGGTAATCTTGCTCTCGTCGCGGATCGCATCCTTCCGGAGCTTGAGGTGCCGGGGTTCGGAACCGCACTAAGTTTGGAGGTTTCGGTTCATCTCTAAGGACAAAACTCCAAAACCCCTCAGCGAAAGCTGCTCTCTATTTCTGGTTCGATCAGGTTCTTTCTATCGATCACTTTTTCTCTTCTAATTTTGTACTTATATCTGCTTTCTATCTCCGAAGTTGCATGCCTTCATTAGCTTCTTTCGCCAAGTCACTTTAGCTTGCCTGTCGTTCATGATAATTGCCGTGTTTGTGATGTTCTGTTTGGTGCCATTTGCTCCATAACCTGGAAATGTCCTCCACCTGTTTGATGTAATAAACAACGGCTGCCATATCCTTGTTGAAGAAAAATGGTCTTTCGAGGCGTGTATGGACTATTTGTTCATTTTGATATGAAAGGTTCGAAGCTCGGCATTAAGCTGAGGAAGATGATACATGGTTAGATTTTGTTCTGTGGAGACGCCTGCCATATGTTTGTGAAAATGCCTGAATGAATATCTGCATAGTGTCTTCATCAGTCTATATGCAAAATGTTCACGGCTTACTTAAATCATGATGCCCATATTGATTTCATCTCGCTTACGGTTGATCCAATCAATCTGAATAATTTTAGCATTATGGCATGATTAAAACCTGTGCTCATTGGCCTCGTTGATTGTGAGTAATATTTGTTTTCACTTTGAACTAGATTGAGTGTTAGAAAGTAATAAATCTCTCTTCTGGTCTGGTTTTACTCAAATTTGGGAAGTTTTTCTAGATCAAGCAGAGATCAATTGATGGGTAAAACTGATGGTTGAAGTTGGCGGATATAGGCAGAAGTTTGTAGAAATAAAAGCAGGGTTTGCTACTTTTGTTGATCCTTTTTAAGTTGTAGGGTTTGCTGTGATTCATTTTTTCTTAGAACTACTCTCTGTGCATTGTCTGGATGGTTTTATAAACCATTAGTTATGCATTATGTTTTAATCTTTCCTATGATGCTGATTTCGCATGATTTGTACATCAATTGGACTCAAATTCTCTTGTGATGTGCATGATAGAAATCTATCATAAAATGAAATTCAGAACCCCTGTTGTCTTGACAGATCTAGTTTATGAGAAAGAGTAGAAGCTAAGGATTATGATAAAAATGCATGGGCTTAGTGATGGACCATTTTGGCTAATTTCCTATGCTTGTTTTCTCTCCTTATCTTCAATCTACATCCTGAATCTGATTATCTTATCTTCTTTGAACTTGATTTGCCTTGATTTGCAAATTCGTATACCTGATATATCACTTTCTGTTTTGGCTGAAACGAGGTGTTAGATAAGGTTTTTTGACTTCGAGCCCTTCTAGACATATAAAATACACTTCTAGAGCTTCGATTTGATATGTTGCACTCCCTGAACGGACGTCGTTCAGTCATCGAAAAACACCTACAAAGTCTGTTGATTCTGCAGTAATTGTTTTAGAATGATTTGATGTTCTGACTTACTGCGATTTTCTGTTTTAACTGGACTGAGCTGGTAGATGATGTTATTAGGACTTAGTGTCTTCTAGAGATTTGTAATAGACTTCTCAAGCTTTCCATAAACATATTATATGTGCGATTTGACCATCATTTTCCCTGCCTGATGCTTCTTGCAAAGAGTACTAATCTGCTGATGTGTTCTGCTTGTTATGATATGATCTGACCACTTATACAAATGGCTTTGCTTGAGCTAGAAAAAGACCTAAACTGCAATTGTGACCTAATAGGAATTCGTAAAGGACACCTTGAGCTTTCTAACGATACCTAGTTTGTCCAATTTGCCCATCATTTGCCCTGCTTTTCTTTTTTTTTTTAGATCCAGTTTTGAAGTCTGAATTTGTCTTGACCTGCAGTGCTGTCTTGTCTCTATGAATCTGACTGTCTACCAATTTTGTGTGATCTTATACATAATGATCTTGAGATTAAATTCGCAATGAAAGCTGTCCATAATATCCATATCCGTTCCATGCTAAAATTTCAGAATTTTTAAGGTCAAGTAACCTTAGATTTCAAGTCGACATGTAGCAATTTAAATTGTTATGCATTTTGCTCCTAATGACAAGTCACATATCAATGTTAATGGATTTGTGTAGCCTTTTGCACATGGATTTAGGGTTAAATGACTAAATCAAGCTTTTTCTTCATACTTAACCCTACGTCATGTTCAAATTTCATGATTTTCATGCATTGATTAGGTGGCTTAACAAATCAGTTATCATGCATCATTCTCTGATTTGCTTATGATTGATTTGCATGCTTTAGCGATTGTTGCTTTTTGGCCATGAATTTGACTTTACTTGAACTTGATACGCCTCAGGAAATTCCATTCATGAAAGTTGCTCTTTATAAAGTGCTTGATTTCTGTGCTTTTTTCTTAGAGCCTTTGATCTTAGTTGTGATGATTGTTTCTTTCACTTGTATGCACCTAGTCATAAATTTCTTAGATTAGATTTAGATTAGGACCTTGAAGATGGAGAAGGCGTGAAGATGGTGGAGGTCGATGTCCATTCTGACCATTTTCATGTAATACCCATTTTCCCGACATATGTCTCGGGTTCCATTTGTTGTATAAAACCCGACGAGTTGTGGGTTTTTCTCTCTTTTTCCCATATATGTATCTTTTATACTTTCTTTTAGGTTTGCATGATAGATTTACTACCTTTCTTGATTATTTACTTCGTGTCTTGTAATTTCAATTTCATTGATTTTTTTCTTTTCATTTCTTTAGAAATAGAATAGAATGAAAGTAATCCACCACGCATGATCATTTAGTATAGAATTGACGATCTCGAAAATGTAAAAAGAAAGGTATGGACATGTTAGGAAAAACACAACATACTGTTTAGGTATCGAAAGGGCGCTAATAGCAATATTAGTGTAACCCAAGTCCCCGAACCTAGATATTTGGTTGCATAGGAATCGAGGGAACACTCCCAACCCTCGATTGGGTTTCTAGCCGACCCCCAAAAATGAGGTTAGTGGCGACTCCTATATATTTTTAGGTTGTTATAAACAATTAGATCGCATAAATAAACCTACTGTCACGTGGGGTACGAGCTTGGGAGAGCTCGCGATCTTGAGATCAAGTACCCCTAAACCTGACCTTTGCCATTCTTACACATTTCGAGAGGCGGCGAGATCGGGTCGCGACAGGCTTGGCGACTCCGCTGGAGACTGGTTACTACGTTAAGAGGACTTGAAGCTGTTTAAAAATGGTTGTTGTGTTTTAACTAACATGTCTTATGTAGGATCGCCTACATGTCAAAGTCGCGTGGAAAATCAGGTTAGTCGGTAACCTTGTGTTAAATGGTTTTGTAGGTTGGAGTTATAAGGGGAGGCGTGCTTGTAAACCCTTTGTTTTGCAGGTGTTGTAAGGATGTATGAATGTATGTGGGTTTATATTGAAGTGCTGGATGTTTAAATTTAAATGCATGTTTACAAGCTTTAGCACGACACTGCACACACAACCGCGGTCTAAAACCCCGATCGCCCAATCTAGGACCTTAGGAGGGTTTATGGGTGGAACCCGCAGGTGAATGCTCGTGGTAATCCATTACTTACATAAACCTGCTCATCCCAACTGATAAAGATAGCATTGATCGACGATAGTAACGGTGGGTAAACTATTTTTGTCCTTTGGGATGAGGACCTTGAGCCTTTAGCACCCTCACCTTAGGCGTCAAAACCTCACAGTTGCATGCGACATGTGACTTGTGTTTGCCATGTGTTTGGTAGGTAAGTGATCGTCCTTTTTTTATTGTCCTTATCTTTTTACTTTTCATATTTCAATTATGCATTTTATATATTCCAACGGCGATATGTTTTAATCATGAGTGCCCCTTTAGGTTTAGGATTAGATGGGTAGACCCGAAGTGGACGTGATGTGCCTGGAATTTCAAGACTATGGGAGAATCTCAACCCAAGACATCAAGATTACGTGGAAAAATTCCCGAGCCTCAAGGATTTCGGCAAGCTCATATTATCAAACAAGAAGACATTGCCTTAATCAATGAGGAACGCTTGGCCCCTGATAACAAGCGTCTCCGCGCGATCCCACCTAGTCCTTAGGTTTCTTTTCTTGTAAAGGGATTTCCTTTGTATTTCACTCCTTTCTATCAAGGTTTCCCTGTATTCATTTTCATATCCCATGTAAACATCACATGTAAAGTCGAACCACTTTGTAAGCTTCAAGAAAGCAAGGTTTTGTTTTCTCTTGTAATTGTTCGACTGAAACAAATGAAATGAATAACATTCTTGAACATTTTCATGTAATTTTTAGAGAAGGGGCATTCTGATTAAATATTTGTTGTTGTTCCTTTTCAATTGTATAATTTCTTTTGAAGAAATTTTGATAAGAGGAGGTTATATGATACTGGGATCATATACACTTCTTATCATTATTTCATCTCAAGAAAATATAAAATTGACTAGGATTTGTATTTTAATGGTTTCTTTTGATTGGTACTAATTTGAGTCATTTTCTTTTACAGGAGGTTTTGAAAAAACGGCTGAAGAAAGATTTGTTATACGAACTCGCCGCCAAACACAGATGAAAAACGAAGATACTCGAGCCCGTGTCATTAATATGGAGAATCAAATAGCGCATATGATGGCGTTGTTGGCTGACCTATCCAACCTATCCAACCAAGTCAAGAGCTTAACGTCTATAGTTTTTGCTTCTCCTACGATGAATCTTCCTACCACTCATAAACCTGCCATGAAGGTAGGGGGTTCATCTAGAAACTTTGAGCGCAAAAGAAAAGCTCCTCAAAGGCAATTCACTCCATTGCCTAGACCAATGTCCCAACTACTTCCAATGCTGATCGAAAATCATCTTGTGGCAAAAGAGATCCCGAGAGATAATCCGCCCAAGTTTGTCAGGTTCGACCTTAATAAGATGTGTGATTATCATATGGGAGAGAGAGGTCATCATGTGGACAACTGTCCAGTGCTTCGTTCTAAGGTCTAGAATTTGCTGGATAAAAAGCTGCTCACCTTTAAAGACTTAGCGCTGAATGTCCAACAAAATCACCTTCCAAAGCATTCTGAAGAGGTCAACATGATTTATAGGGATGTCGACAAAGATATACCCTTGATGGAAATCCAAAAGATGGAGCAAATCACGCCATTTGCTGATCGCCAGTTGAAAGACGACATCACTCGTGATAAAGAAGACCTTACTTCAGTTTTGCCGAAAGATAAAGAGGTCTACTCTTATGACGGGGATGAGGATGAATACAAAACTTCTCATTTGGATAGTGAGTTCATAAAGAAAGCTTGCAAAAGAGGTGAAGTGGTGGACACCTGGGGACAACCAAGAGGGAAATACGACTTTATGGTTAAGTATATTCCTCCTCCAAGTTATTTTCAAAATCCCGAAGACATTGTCCCTAATGGATGGGGAAATGAATTCGAGGATGAATTCACGGCTATGATTGAGCCTGTTGTGATTGATTTGATCAACGAGACAATCCCATGTGGGAGTGATACAACTGATAAAGGCATCATTGAAATCGGCTCATCGATTGACAATTTTGGAACCATGAAGATCTCAAGTGCGGGTTTTGGACCGATTGTGATTGAATTGCCACCAGAAGTTGGTGAGTGTTCCAACACTAAGGTGATTCATACTTTTGACACTAAAGCGATCCCTTGGAATTATAATACAAACGAAATCGGCACCGTCACTCGATCGGGTCGAATCTACCCACCACGTGAAGGTGAGGAAAAGAAGGCCGTAACTGATGAGGAAGCTGAACAACTCCTTAAAACACTCAAGACAAGTGAGGCTGAAGTGATTGACCAATTGCGCAAGATGCCTGTGCAGATTTATTTATTGGAGCTCTTCAAGACCTCTAAAAAGCATATAAATGCTCTCCTCAAAATTTTAAATGAAGTTCATGTACCTGAGGCCATTGGAGAAGTACAGTTGGAGGAGTTTGTGGGTGCTATACTTCTAAGAGATCAAATTACTTTCTCTGAAAGAGACCTTCCTCCTGGGTGCCAAGCACACACTAAGGCGTTATATGTGTCCACTCAACATTTTGAGACAAAGATTTCGAAGGTTCTGATCGATAATGGCTCAGCCTTGAACATTTGCCCTTTATCCACCCTTCGTAAATTGGGGATAGGAATGGAAAATGTCTCTGCTCCAACAATTCTCGTTCGAGCCTTTGATGGGATGAAGAGAGAAACAATAGGGGAAATCGACTTACCACTGACGATTGGCCCTATTACCATGACTCAAAATTTTCAAGTAGTGGATATCCCGAGCAACTTTAGCTTGCTATTGGGACGGCCTTGGATCCATGCTGCTGGAATCATTCCTTCTAGTCTTCATCAAATGATGAAACTTCCTATCGATGGAAAGATTGTGACTATTCGACGTGAAAGAGATGTGGAGACTTTCCATAACACGGCCATACCTTTCATTGAGCCTGAGGTCAAGGGAGAGTCGAGTTATCACTCGTTTGAGATGGTGTCTGTCACTCATGTGCCTGTTAGGTCGATTATTAAAAAGCCTCGGTTCTCGGAGGCCTCCCTGATGGCAAGTAGAGAATTGCTCAAGAACGGTTTTGCTATGGGGAAAGGTTTGGGTAAGTTCGCCCAAGGCATTATAGATCCTATTAAGGTGGTCAAAATCAACAAGCGTGAAGGCCTGGGTTATCAAGGCGACCGTAAGGGTCAAGGTAATCGCAAAGGCCCAAACATCAGAGGTAAAAGCTACCAACGTCTCTTGCCTCCACCTTTGAAAGATTTCTTTCCTGGACTACCGAAGCTCTTGCAAGAAGAAGAGGCCAATATCTATCACTTTGCTGATTTGTTTGAAGATGGTCTGATTGGCACTATTAGTGAAGATGAAGAGCCTACAATTCCCACCGTATAAGGGATGTTTCTAGTTCTTGCATTTATTTTTTAGTTGTATTCCATTCATTTCTCCCCTGTAAGGGAATTCTATTCATTTCTCCCCTGCGAGGGAATTTCATTCATTTCTCCCCTATGAGGGAATTCCGTTCATTTCATTCGTTTGTGCTTGTAATAATCTAGATCATAAACTTTCTAGATCCAAGATGATATACGTTGTAATGCAATTTTCGCATATCAATAAAATTCATGTTTTGTTAATAGACGTGTGAGGCTTAAATCAGTCCTATGATGATGCTTTGAGGCCTGAGCCTCCACATGATCAATAGTTTCAAAATGTTTTGGTGGAATGAAGACGTCCAATGACATGAGGGCTAGTTGCCAATAAATTTTTCAAAACCAACTTGAATTTAAAAACAAAATTTTCATGACATTTACATTCATTGTATTCATTCATATGTATATATACAAACCGTTTTTCGATTGCATCTCAAGCATGGCATTTCACATCATGCTAGTCATTTGCATGGCTCGGATTCGCATTCAAAAGACTTTGACGAACCCAATTATTCCGACTCAGAGAATGAAGAGTCCAAACCTCCTATCACTAAACAGCCAGTCACTCTAAATTTAGGAGATTCATATGACCCTAAAGAAACCAAGATTGGGGCAGGTCTCTCTCAAGCGGATGCCAAGGGATTAATTAGGCTCTTGAAAGAAATATATGAAGGAGAGTGTGGCACTCATATGAACGGTCATCTCTTGGCTAGAAAAATTATGAGACTCGGTTTCTTCTATTGGTTGACCATGGAAGCCGATTGTATTTAGCATGTGAGGTGCTGTCATCAATGCCAAGTCTATCAGGACAAAATCAATGCTCCTCTTAATGAGTTACATCAAATGTCCAAGTCCTGGCCTTTTTCAATGTGGGGCATCAACATCATCGGACCGATTAATCCTAAAGCATCGAATGGATATCGTTTTATCTTGGTAGCCATTGATTACTTCACCAAATGGATTGAAGCTAATTCTTATACTCATGTAACTGCAAAAAGTGTGACAAAATTCATCCGTCATGACATCATTGCTTGATATGGAGTTCCTGAAGCGATCATCACAGATAATGGATCAAACTTGAACAATAAAGTGGTGGATGATTTACTTAGAGAATTCCACATTCGCCATTTGAATTCTTCTCCCTACCGCCCACAAATGAATGGAGCTGTGGAAGCAGCAAATAAGAACATCAAGAAAATTTTAGCCAAAACGGCGGAAAATTATCGTGATTGGCATGATCGGTTGCCATATGCTTTGTTTGCTTATCGAACTTCAATTCGTACTTCGACTGGGGCAACACCGTTCTCATTGGTTTATGGGATGGAAGCTGTATTACCCGTGGAAGTGGAAATTCCTTCACTGAGGATACTTTCTCAAATCAAACTCTCTGAAGCTGAATGGATTCAACAAAGATTTGAACAACTTAATATGATTGATGAAAAGAGGGTAAAAGCCTTATCCCATGGACAAAGCTATTAGAAGAAAGTAGCTAGGTCATTTAACCGCAAGGTTAGACCAAGACATTTCGAGATTAACGATCTTGTCTTGAGGAAGGTTTTACCTATCATCCTAGATCCTCGTGGGAAGTTTACTCCAAACTATGAAGGTCCATATATCGTAAAGAAAGTGCTACCTGGTGGAGCACTAATCCTTGTAGAAATGGATGGTCAAGAATTGCCAAGACCTGTAAATGTTGATGCTGTCAAGAAGTATTATCCATGAATAAAGTGAAAGGCCTTTGAGCCATTTTTGGGTTGAATCTGAGCCATTTTAGGATGTTTGCATCATGCATTTTCATGCATACATATTGCATCTACAGGTTTGTTCATTTTGCAGGATCTTTGATGAAGATTCAACCTGTCCGCAAGAGGTTCATTTCAAGAGTGCAAAACTTTCAAAATTGTCCATTCTTCTTTAGAACTTAGAAGTGACCTTATCCTTTAGAATGCCAAAAGAGTAAGTTAGAATTATAGAAGTACAGTTAGAATTCTAGAAATGAACCCATATGCTAAGCAAAGCTTGTTATGTTTACAAATTTTGTCCAATCTTACTTCCAAAAAAAATCTCCCCAGTAGGGTCAAGGAAACATGTCATTTCAGAAAAAATTTCATTGTATTTTCATTTCCCCAAAGAGTTGAATTTAACCAAAATGTGCTTTGGAAAACCTGAAAAGGATTGTTAAATATGCCAAGTGGTAGTGCCTAAAATGATGAGAGGCAACCCCTTTACCAAACACGTCCTCATACACCCTTTGAGAGAATTGAGTGGAAAGAACCATGTCTTAGGGCATAGGATTTATTCACAGTGAATACATGATTTGAAATGATAAAGGCATTTTCAATTCTCAATCCCCAAACACTATTGATATCCCTTGCAAGCCACTTTGAGCCAAATAGGGAGCATTTCCAAAATAACCCTGTCAAGAACGACCCCACATTGGGGTAAAATAGGAGGTCTTGGTTGAAAATTATGGAGCAAAAGATTAAGAAAGATTTTATTGCTTTCGCTTGCATCAATCTTCTTGTGCTAGCTTCAGGTGATTTCTTCTCGAAACTCGAAGCATCCTGAAGTGACGAAGAGCATTCCATTCACTATCACAAACACAATTATCCCTTGCTTAGCCAATTTGAGCCTTATACACTTCTTTCATAACCAAAGGTGATGATTATCTCCCGACATTGGGGCAAGGCACATGATTTACCAACAAAATTGAGAATATTGGTAATGTTTGTAAATGCCACTCGAGAGTCCTAGATACTCAAAAGAGAATGAAAATTAGGGGGCATGAAAAAGCAGTGTGCCTGGTAAAAGTACGGCCAATGCCCATAAAAAAATGCAAAGAAAAGCAAGAATGCAAAAAAGAGCAAGATCAATGGTCATGCAAAAGACCATATATTGAAAAACAAAAGAAATGCATTGCAAGAAAAAACGTGTATTGCAAGCAATGTCATTAGAACAAAGAGCAAAGCTCTCATGTCTCAAGACAAATTACCAAAAGGACTCTCGAGATAGGTTAAATTTCAAGAGTTGAATTTTTGAGAACTTGTGTGATGGTAATGATGCTAAGATAATCACTCACTTTTAACCCTTCGATATTTGAAAATTTTTCAAGCCTTTTTAAGCCATGCCTAAACCAACACTACAACCCTTATCCGAAGTCTCTTCCGATTGGGATGGTTCGAGTTGAAATGAGATATCACATAGGAGCTACTGCTAGAAGGAGTGGAAGCAATCCTATCTTATCTTGTCTTTGAGGTTCTTGACTTGTAAACCTGTGGCACCCCTCGACGGCCCCCGATCCGATTAGGGTCGCCACAGTTCGCTTACCATTCGCTTTTCCTAATAACATGTCTCTCTGATACCATTTCAATTGCAGCGGGTCCATACAACCTGGGGGTTTACATTTTTTTTTTTATAGGTCCCTTGCGCAATTCATATACGGAAGCACATCCAACAAACTCCCTTCCCTATATTCAGAAAACGATGCACACCTACTAAACATCTTATATAAGTTAAAGCCGAACACGTTTATTTACATAAAGCGGATGGACATCTTTAGTCGGTACATCGAAATACCAATGTTTCTATACTCGGCTATACTTCAAAAGATGATCGACATCTCCTCTAACAGTCGAATACTTAAAGTCCATCGATCAGTGTCAGCGTCTAAAAGCTCCTTCCTTTGCTATCCTCCTCCTCACGGTCATATCCAATCACTCGATCCGTCTAGTGGTAGCAGTAGCAGCAGAGGTAACTTATCTAGTCTGAAATGTTGGTCCCCAAAAGGGGTGAGTACAACCACTCAGCAGGTAAAAGAATCCAATAGCCACTCAAAGCATCATACAAGTCATACATGCATTCCAAGCATCACTTACCTTGAAGCCATGCATATACCATCATGCATCTCCATCACAATCATAACACATACATGCCATCACCATACTATACACATCATCATGGCATCATCATCATCATGACAACATCATATCATACACATCATCATGGCATCATTATCATGACATCATCATCTCAAAGGTCACTATCATATCATATATCACATATCATCATGCCATAGATGATCATCTTCACATCATATCATATATCATCGTGCCATAAGGTGATCCTCATCACATCATATCATATATCATCATGCATAATTCAATTTCAATTTCATTTTGGACCGCCACATTTCTCTTTCCCGGGATCAATGTTTGCATCCCACATTCATCACTCACGCCCAATCCTAGCATCGCGAGAACCATCCGGGCATGTATCCAAGATACAACCGGGCATCCGGCCCCCCACATTTCGGGCATCTCGCATCCCAACTAGCATCACGAGGCATCCTCTCGGGCAAAGACCTCCGAAAATTATGAAATTTCACCAGGTTATAGCCAAGACACTAAAGTATATTTTTCATGAAGACTTCTAAGCCAAATTCGTTTTAGATTATTTTCTATAGTCATACGAAGCTTCTGGATCTAACACCGAAATGTCCAGTGTATGTCTCTCCGAAATACTGAGTTTTCAGCCACTTATTCTTCTTCGTTTCCACTGAAATTTGGATATGTATTACTTCAAAGGATCCCCTACAACTTTCATTAAGATATCTTAGTCAGATTTCCAGAGTATAGTCATCATACGGTTCCATGAAGTCTCGGGTGTCCCACACCGCATCTCCAGATCTACGGTTTTCAAGAGCAAGTTGATTCACTGAGCTATACTTGTTATTTTTACCTCAAATTTGAGTATGTTAAACTTCAAGATGTTCTGTACAAGTTTCATAAAGAAGTCGAAAAGAGATTCTTAGTAAAAATCAACATGCAACCACAAATCCACTGAAAGGTCAGTAAAATCACTCCAGATCTAGCGTCTCCGTAGGATGAGAGTTTGACCCCCAAAATCTCCATCATTTTACACCAAATTTGAGTATGTTGTAGTTTAAGATGTTAGCTAAAACTTTCATGAAGAGATCACAGAAAAAATCGAACTCTAAACATGCATTCAAGCTCTCACAAAGTTCTGACTCAGGCGGTTTTATACGAAAACTGTATGCAACTCAAGCACAAAACACATTAGCTTCACTCTCATGCCTCCAAACGTCCTAAAATTCGACCATACATGCAGAACATTGGTGCAAGAGTAGGAAGTGGATTGCCAACTTGCCTCTAGACCGAACGAACAACATGAGCGGGCGGCACACGGGCGGACGGACGGCGAGCTCCTTCCTCTCCCTCTCGGCTTCTCCTCTCTCGGCCACACTCTCTCCCTCTCTCTCGCACGGTTCTCTCTCTCACTTGGCCGAACACTCAACCGGCCATCTCTCTCTGTCTCCTCTTCCCTTTTATTCCCCCTAAACCTCATCATTAGTAATCATTGCTTGCCACTCCAATTGACCAATGCATGCCATCCCTCTCTAAGCCAATGCATGAAGACCTCTTGCCACTTGTCTTAGTACATGCATAATAGGCTTTTGGGCTTGGGCCTCCTATTCTTGGGCCTCCTTTGGGCCGGTCGACAGCCCCTTTTGTGGGCCTAATTGGGCGGACCAGCTTGGCCCACCAAAGGCTCAAGCCATTGGGCCTAAGGCCCAACCCAATTAAAATCAATTTTACCCCTTTCTCATTCTTTCTTTTAAGAATTAAATTACTAAATTCCACATTGCCAAAATCTTGTAATATTTTCCATATAGGAATTTAATTTATGAGGTGCATAGCCAAGCATAGATTATTAATTTATCCTATAGTACTAATTTCAAGGTTCATAAACACAAGCACAATAACACATAGCCTTAAGAAAATTAATGGCTAACACATAGACCATAGGTAATTTCATTACCTAATTATAGGCTTTAATTCCTTTAGAGGGTGACTTGATATTTGGGATGCCACAAAACCTGACGAAGATATTGATTTAGAAGGTGACTTGAATTTTGGGATGCCACAATTCTCCCCTCCTTAGAGAATTTCGTCCTCGAAATTAGACATTTCCTATGTCTCTAGAAACAAGTGAGGGTACCTTTCCCTCATCTCATTTTTTGTTTCTCTCCCATGTGGCTTCCTCCACATCATGATGTTGCCATAATATCTTAACCAATGGAATTTTCTTGGTCTTAAGAATTTGTTCCTTTCGATCCAATACTTTCTCATCCATTTTGATGGCTTCATGATCGAGTATGTGTCTTGGATCGGGCTGATACTTCCTCTAAAGTTAAGGATGCAAGCTCTTAACATATCTTAATTTATCTCAACACCATAAACAGTTTTAAAACAACAACCACATCTGAAATTTCTTTTGAATGCTTGAAAATCTTCCTTCATGAAATCAAACAATACAAATTGAGGTTTTCAAAAGCATTCAACAACAACAGCCAGCTTTGAAATCATATGTCATTTCCATGTCAAAACGTTTTCAAATCACCAATGTGGAAAATCCTTTGAGTTCTTAAAAATTCCACTTTATGATGTAAAATAGGGATTTCAAAGACACAACAATATAACAGTAATAGTCTTTGAATATAGGTAAATCTCATATCGTTGAAACCAATTCACAAAATCAAAGCATGATACCAATTCCATAAAATCCATGATCACGTTTAAATTTCAAATTTTTTTCGGGATCCACGTGTAAAGCCTTGAGTCGTACTTGCATCACGGCGTGAAATAAAATACTTTATCAAAACCCTTAGTAAATTTAAATCGGGTACGTTGGCAAAAATTCCAATTTCAATCCCAACCCCAATGGGTTGGAATGTTTTCTATAAAAAGTTCAGAAATTTTTGAAATAGAAAACATTTCTTAAAACATTTGGGCACGGTGTCACAAAGTACTCATAAATTTTGATGAAATTCAAGAGACTTTCTAAAACAGTTCACAATCAAAATCTGCTTCTCGATTGAAGTTTAAAACTTGGAATGTACAGGTGATAATTTTCTCCAAAAACCATAAGCATTTCTTGAAGTATTGAAAATCATAGTTCGGCGAGTCGATAATATTGGTCCCATCCTAAAGATCTTTGAAACTAAAAACTTTGAAATACCAAAATCCTAAGCCTTTCTTGAAATACCGAAATCAACGCATTGGCGAGTCATCAAACTCGGTCCCAACCTTAAGATTTTCAAAGTAGTTTGCATGCAAAATCTTAGAGCTTCGAAAACATCCAAACTCAAGTATTTCCAATCTAACTACACTACATCAGACAACAATGACAACACATTATATAGGTTGGTAGACTTTTACTTGCTGGCATGTTAAACACGAGGAAACGTTTTTAGCTACATCCGCCTTCATGCCATTCCACCAAAACTATTGGTGTAATTTTTGTACATCTTTGTACTACCCGGATGAATACTATAATTACACCTATGTGCTTCCGACAGGATTTCCCTTTTTACTTCTTCATTGTCGGGAACACAGAGTCGTCCTTGACATCTTACTACTCCATCTTCAGAGACTTGGAACTCTGGTCTTTTCCCTAAAGACATAGCATTTCGTATCTTCACAATTTCCGAATCAGATTCTCGTAAAACCTTAACTTTCTGAATATCTTCGGGTTTAATCCTTAATGCAGTAAGCATACCGTCGACGTGGTCTACTTCCAACTTAAAGTCTAAATTTGCTATTGACTTTAATAGATTCCACTCTGATATCCTCGGATTAGCCATGTTCGTAGCTGACTTTCGACTAAGGGCGTCTGCCACCTTATTCACCTTTCATGAGGGTACCGTAATAGTCAAAATATTTTAATAATTCCATCCACCTCCTTTGTCTCATATTCAATTCCTTTTGTGAAAACATCTATTTCAAGCTCTATCCTAAGTGCAACTATCAATGAGATTCAAATTTAAAGAATTCCACCTTCTCGACTCAATCGAACACACCATTTAGCCGAACTATTCCTATACCTTTGTCACCACCAATTCAAGCCTAGAACCATCAAAATCGACACCATTAACAACTCATTTGTTTCAGTCCAACAAAGACGTTCACTATGCTTTTACTGCAACATAGATTCAAGCCTAAAATATAGCATCATTCCTTCGATTCAAATATCGATAGTCTACCAAGACTTATTCAATTCAAAGATCGACAATCCACCAAAATAAAACTTGTCTAGTTTCCATCGAGTATATCTCATATCTCATCCTAAATGATCATCACTTAGACTAATCACTCATCAAATCCACAACTTGAACTTCCACCATTTCACCTTGGAAAGACTACAACCACAAATGATCATATTCACTAATTCCACCAAACCTTTTTCAACTGATATCATCACCTAAAATTAAAAGTTGACCACTATCGATTAAACCTATTATTCTGACATATAAACCACAAATAATTTCATATCTCATATGACTACTCAAACTCATGACTTCCAAGATCAATTTATACATACTAAATGCCTCCATGTAATGCATCAAGACTTCCAATGAAATCCTCAAATAGGAAGTCACTACTTAGCTCAAATGATCATAACTTAATCCTCAAATTCATAACTCACTCTCCATACTTCACTTCTTAAGCCTTACTTGCAGCACTACGCTTAGATGCTACGCATGTCTTCAGGTCCTTTAGAATACATCAGGACATCATCAAATGCGGACAATCACAATTTGATCCAAATAAGGCTTAAGTATCCTATTCATTAAATCCATGAATGCAGCTAAGGCATTCGTCAATCCCAATAGCATAACTAGGAACTCATAGTGTTCATAGCGAGTCCTAAATGCAGTCTTAGGAATGTCTTCTTTCTTAATCCTTAACCGATATCCTGATCTCAAGTCAATTTTAGAAAATACTGAACTTCCTTGCAGTTGGTCGAATATGTCATCAATTCTAGATAAGGGATACTTATTCTTAACTGTTACCTGATTCAATTGCCTATAATTAATGCACAAATGCATCGACTTATCCTTCTTTCTCATGAACAAGAGTTCTACAAGCTTAACCATGCTTCCACTGCGCTACTCTGACAAAATTATCCCAGAAACACTACCTTTCCAGTTCAGTTCATAGTTCGGTTCACTCCTGCCCCTTTTTGCCATTCTAGAAGCCTGTCAAGAGCCGCTCCTTGTTCAGGTCCTCTGACCTCGGCGTCCACTCCTCGCTCTCATCAAACCGGGATGTTACAGGTACACCAGCTTTCGCCTGGTTCGAACCCAAACTACACATCTACTGAAGGGTCTCGTTTCAATAGGGATTAACTTACAGAGTTATTATCTGTTTTGGCCTATCCCATACTAGGCCTCATGGTTTCATCCTTGGCGCATGGGCAAGCACTATCTCAGGTAGCTCTTTGTTTGAATAGAGTCTCTTACCTTATCACGCATCACTCAATGTCACTTGTCTCCTTGATTCCATTTATTCTCTTAACATTTCTTGCTCTTCAAGCTGGGCTCCTTTACAAATTTCATTATAATCCCTCACGTTCAGGAGCACTAGTTATCTCCTACTATCTGTCCTCAGGCCCTTAAGGAATCTCTTAACCTTTTCCTCCCAATCCTCTATCAATCTAGGGGCATACCTAGACAGCTCAGAAAGTTTCGCTTCAGGAACAATTTGCGACTCAGTGTCACTAATTAGCTAAGAAGGAGAAGTAATGTTCATACGTTACTAAAGTCATATAAGTAACATAAAATGTTACTAGCACACAAAAACAACATTACACTAGTTACCAGGGATCTACGAGTGAATACCCATCACCCGTTATACAATTATTCCGTTTTATATCCTATGGTGTGCATCATTTTATCCTCATTTCCATCTGAGGCACCTTATCAATCCAAATAGACCATAGCTCTGATACCAAAAATGGGCTGTGGCACCCCTCGACGGCCCCCGATCCGATTAGGGTCGCCACAGTTCGCTTACCATTCCCTTTTCCTAAAAACATGTCACTCTGATACCATTTCAATTGCAGCGGGTCCATACAACCTGGGGGTTTAGATTTTTATTTTTTTTTATAGGTCCCTTGCGTAATTCATATACGGAAGTACATCCAACAAACTCCCTTCCCTATATTAAGAAAACGATGCACACCTACTAAACATCTTATATAAGTTAAAGCTGAACACGTTTATTTACATAAAGCAGATGGACATCTTTAGTCGGTACATCGAAATGCCAATGTTTCTATACTCGGCTATACTTCAAAAGATTATCGACATCTCCTCTAACAGTCAAGTACTTAAAGTCCATTGATCAATGTCAGCGTCTAAAAGCTCTTTCCTTTGCTATCCTCCTCCTCATGGTCATATCCAATCACTCGATCCGTCTAGTGGTAGCAGTAGCAGCAGAGGTATCTTATCTAGTTTGAAATGTTGGTCCCCAAAAGGGGTGAGTACAACCACTCAGTAGGTAAAAGAATCCAATAGCCACTCAAAGCATCATACAAGTCATACATGCATTCCAGGCATCACTTACCTTGAAGCCATGCATATACCATCATGCATCTCCATCACAATCATAACACATACATGCCATCACCATATTATACACATCATCATGGCATCATCATATCATACACATCATCATGGCATCATTATCATGACATCATCATCTCAAAGGTCACTATCATATCATATATCACATATCATCATGACATAGATGATCATCTTCACATCATATCATATATCATCGTGCCATAAGGTGATCATCATCACATCATATCATATATCATCATGCATAATTCAATTTCAATTTCATTTTGGACCGCCACATTTCTATTTCCCGGGATCAATGTTTGCATCCCACATTCATCACTCGCGCCCAATCCTGGCATCACGAGAACCATCCGGGCATGTATCCAAGATACAACCGGGCATTCGGCCCCCCACATTCCGGGCATCTCGCATCCCAACTGGCATCACGAGGCATCCTCTCGGGCAAAGACCTCCGAAAATTATGAAATTTCACCAGGTTATAGCCAAGACACTAAAGTCGATTTTTTGTGAAGACTTTTTCGTTTTAGATTATTTTCTATAGTCATACGAAGCTTCTGGATCTAACACCGAAATGTCCAGTGTATGTCTCTCCGAAATACTGAGTTTTCAGCCACTTATTCTTCTTCGTTTCCACTGAAATTTGGATATGTATTACTTCAAAGGATCCCCTACAACTTTCATTAAGATATCTTAGTCAGATTTCCAGAGTATAGTCATCATACGGTTCCATGAAGTCTCGGGTGTCCCACACCGCATCTCCAGATCTACGGTTTTCAAGAGCAAGTTGATTCACTGAGCTATACTTGTTCTTTTTACCTCAAATTTGAGTATGTTAAACTTCAAGATGTTCTCTACAAGTTTCATACAGAAGTCGAAAAGAGATTCTTAGTAAAAATCAACATGCAACCACAAATCCACTGAAAGGTCAGTAAAATCACTCCAGATCTAGCGTCTCCGTAGGATGAGAGTTTGACCCCCAAAATCTCCATCATTTTACACAAAATTTGAGTATGTTGTAGTTTAGAATGTTAGCTAAAACTTTCATGAAGAGATCACAGCAAAAATCGAACTCTAAACATGCATGCAAGCTCTCACAAATTTCTGACTCAGGCGGTTTTATACGAAAACTGTATGCAACTCAAGCACAAAACACATTAGCTTCACTCTCATGCCTCCAAACGTCCTAAAATTCGACCATACATGCAGAACATTGGTGCAAGAGTAGGAAGTGGATTCCCAACTTGCCTCTAGACCGAACGAACAACATGAGCGGGCGGCACACGGGCGGACGGATGGCAAGCTCCTTCCTCTCCCTCTCGGCTTCTCCTCTCTCGGCCACACTCTCTCCCTCTCTCTCGCACGGTTCTCTCTCTCACTTGGCCGAACACTCAACCGGCCATCTCTCTCTCTCCTCTTCCCTTTTATTCCCCATAAACCTCATCATTAGTAATCATTGCTTGCCACTCCAATTGACCAATGCATGCCATCCCTCTCTAAGCCAATGCATGAAGACCCATTGCCACTTGTCTTAGTACATGCATAATAGACTTTTGGGCTTGGGCCTCCTCTTCTTGGGCCTCCTTTGGGCCGATCGACAGCCCCTTTTGTGGGCCTAATTGGGCGGACCAGCTTGGCCCACCAAAGGCTCAAGCCATTGGGCCTAAGGCCCAACCCAATTAAAATCAATTTTACCCCTTTCTTATTCTTTCTTTTAAGAATTAAATTACTAAATTCCACATGGCCAAAATCTTGTAATATTTTCCATATAGGAATTTAATTTATGAGGTGCATAGCCAAGCATAGATTATTAATTTATCCTATAGTCCTAATTTCAAGGTTCATAAACACAAGCACAATAACACATAGCCTTAAGAAAACTAATGGCTAACACATAGACCATAGGTAATTTCATTACCTAATTATAGGCTTTAATTCCTTTAGAGGGTGACTTGATATTTGGGATGCCACAAAACCTGACGAAGATATTGATTGAATATTCATTTCTTGGCCTCAAAGTGCATACCCTTTGTGTAAGCCCATGACCAAGCCATCATTACGGTCCCTTCAAAAGACCTTTTGATCAAATGGATTGTATTCACTGTGAACGTTTCCGAAAACCTTAGACATAGGTTGAGTGAGATTTCTCCAGTGAGATTTAAACGGTTTTCCCATATCAATGGTTGGGAACAAAAGCCCTTTTTGGGAGCTAGTGTGAAAGACCTCTTTTGATTAGAATATTCCCACTTGGCATATTTGATTTAACCCTTAGATGGTTAATCAAATCTCATTTTGTTAAAATCTTCTCTGAAAGAATTTGGCAATCAATGCTATTGCGCAAGATTGGTTCTCCAGCAATTTCGAAACTCATAATCGGTCAAAAAGACCTTTTATTGGTCGAAGCCCATTATAACACGGTAAGACCCTTTTTCCGGTCGAAAGGACCTTTTCTCGGTCGAAGCCCGTTATAACACGGTAAGACCCTTTTTCCGGTCGAAAGGACCGTTATAACACGGTAAGACCCTTTTTCCGGTCGAAAGGACCTTTTCTCGGTCGAAGCCCGTTATTACACGGTAAGACCCTTTTTCCGGTCAAAAGGACCTTTTCTTGGTCAAAGCTCATTATAACACGGTAAGACCCTTTTCCCGGTCGAAAGGACCTTTTCTTGGTCGAAGCCCGTTATTACACGGTAAGACCCTTTTCCCGGTGGAAAGGACCTTTTCTCGGTCGAAGCTCATTATAACACGGTAAGACCCTTTTCCCGGTCGAAAGGACCTTTTCTTGGTCGAAGCCCGTTATTACACGGTAAGACCCTTTTCCCGGTTGAAAGGACCTTTTCTCGGTCAAAGCCCGTTATAACACGGTAAGACCCTTTTCCCGGTCAAAGCCCGTTATTACACGGTAGGACCCTTTTTCCTGGTCAAAGCCTGTTATTACACGGTAAGACCCTTCTCCCAGTTTAAATCACCTAGTTCTAGGTTATCTTAAAACCTTGTCCCTAAGTTCTAGGTCAACTTAAAACCTTGTCCCCAAGATCTAGGTTATCTTAAAACCTTGTCCCCAAGTTCTAGGTCATCTTAAAACTTTGTCTTTAGGTTAGTGGTTATCATTAAACCATTCTTTTTCCATTTAGTGATTTCATTATCTTCATTCCATTCCACGAGAGAGAGAAACAGAGACAGAGTGAATAAACCCCAATAAGAGTTCAGATACCCTCATGAGCAAAGGTAAGTATTAGGTACGCCTCTAACCAAGTATCATTCCTCGTCATTTCCCTATTTCCGAAGTTGGGTCGACTAAAAATTGCAGGTATCAATTTTATCTTTGACTGGAACCTCTTTGAACTCCCACTCAAAGATGGGCACGTTGACACCCGAAATTTTTGTCGACGTTTTAAACATTCAATTTGCAAAAGTATTAAAAAAAAAAAGTAAAAAAAAAATTTGTTTGAAATGAAAAGATAAAAAAATTAGAAATAAGGAAAAACGAAAAAAAAAAAGAGAAGAAAAAGAGAGAAATAAAGAAAAAGGAGAGAAAAGAAAAAGAAAAGAAAAAAAAGAATAATAGAAAAGGAAGGAGGGGGCGCACGGATTCTCTCACGAGCTCTCTCTTAAAATGCTCTCGCGACTCTCTGTGGAGGGAACTCTCCTTCTCTCTTTTTAGGGCTCTCTCAATTTTTTTTTCGCACGTGGATTCTCTCTCACGAGCACTCTCTTGAAACCTCTGGACTCACATACTCTCTCACGGGGATTCTCTCTTTCTCTGTAACTGCTCGATGGAGCTCTTCCATGGGGGATTGGAGGAAACCCTAAATCTCCAGGTCTCTCTCTCTTCTCGGCAGTGATAACCTCTTCCTCCGCTGAAATCCCCGTCTCCGGCGAGTGGAGTTGGAGTTCGTTACAGATTTCGCTGCCGGTGTTAGTCCACATGAGGCGGCTCTCGCTCGATCTCTCTGGTTCTTCATTTTTCTCTCACGGTGGCTCTCGAGCGGGTTCGGCTCTCTAATCAGCGACATCAGCAAAAACGGTGGCGGTTACAGCAACGGCGAGGACACAAGCGTCTCTTTCTTCGCCGGATCTAACGCGTTCTCTAGGGGATTTCTCGAATCTTCAGCAGAAAACGGAGAACCGGTCGCTCCCTCTCAATTGCTCTCGGTTCCGGTGTTTCTGAGATTTTTTCAACGGATTTCTCTCTCGGTTTGGGGCCAAGATCGGCGACAGCCGCGACGACGACGACGCTTAACTGATCTTCTCTCTGAATCGGGCTCACCAGATCGGTGAGTTCTCTTTCTATCACTCTCGATCCGTTAGAGTTTCGATTCCCGTTTCAATTCGTTCGAGCCATGGATTCTGATCTCTATCTCTTTCTCGATCGCTCTCTGTGGTAATCTTACTCTCGTCGCGGATCGCATCCTTCCGGAGCTCGAGGTGCCGGGGTTCGGAACTGCACTAAGTTTGGAGGTTTCGGTTCATCTGTAAGGACAAAACTCCGAAACCCCTCAGCGAAAGTTGCTCTCTATTTCTGGTTCGATCAGGTTCTTTCTACCGATCACTTTTTCTCTTCTAATTTTGTACTTATATCTGCTTTCTATCTCCGAAGTTGCATGCCTTCATTAGCTTCTTTCGCCAAGTCACTTTAGCTTGCTTGTCGTTCATGATAATTGCCGTGTTTGTGATGTTCTGTTTGGTGCCATTTGCTCCATAACCTGGAAATGTCCTCCACATATTTGATGTAATAAACAACGGCTGCCTTATCCTTGTTGAAGAAAAATGGTCTTTCGAGGCGTGTATGGAATATCTGTTCATTTTGATATGAAAAGTTCGAAGCTCGGCATTAAGCTAAGGAAGATGATACATGGTTAGATTTTGTTATGTGGAGATGCCTGCCATATGTTTGTGAAAATGCCTGAATGAATATCTGCATAGTGTCTTCATTAGTCTATATGCAAAATGTTCATGGCTTACTTAAATCATGATGCCCATATTGATTTCATCTCGCTTACTGTTGATCCAATCAATCCGAATAATTTTAGCATTATGGCATGATTAAAACCTGTGCTCATTGGCCTCGTTGATTGTGAGTAATATTCGTTTTCACTTTGAACTAGATTGAGTGTTAGAAAGTAATAAATCTCTGTTCTGGTCTGGTTTTACTCAAATTTGGGAAGTTTTTCTAGATCAAGCAGAGATCAATTGATGGGTAAAACTGATGGTTGAAGTTGGCGGATATAGGCAGAAGTTTGTAGAAATAAAAGCAGGGTTTGCCACTTTTGTTGATCCTTTTTAAGTTGTAGGGTTTGCTGTGATTCATTTTTTCTTAGAACTACTCTCGGTGCATTGTCTTGATGGTTTTATAAACCATTAGTTATGCATTATGTTTTAATCTTTCCTATGATGCTGATTTCGCATGATTTGTACATCAATTAGACTCAAATTCTCTTGTGATGCGCATGATAGAAATCTGTCATAAAATGAAATTCATAACCCCTGTTGTCTTGACACATCTGGTTTATGAGAAAGAGTAGAAGCTAAGGATTATGATAAAAATGCATGGGCTTAGTGATGGACCATTTTGGCTAATTTCCTATGCTTGTTTTCTCTCCTTATCTTCAATCTACATGCTGAATCTGATTATCTTATCTTCTTTGAACTTGATTTGCCTTGATCTGCAAATTCGTATACCTGATATATCACTTTCTGTTTTGGCTGAAACGAGGTGTTAGATAAGGTTTTTTGACTTCGAGCCCTTCTAGACATATAAAATACACTTCTGGAGCTTCGATTTGATATGTTGCACACCCTGAGCGGACGTCGTTCAGTCATCGAAAAACACCTACAAAGTCTGTTGATTCTGCAGTAATTGTTTTAGAATGATTTGCTGTTCTGACTTACTGCGATTTTCTTTTTTAACTGGACTGAGCTGGTAGATGATGTTATTAGGACTTAATGTCTTCTAGATATTTGTAATAGACTTCTCAAGCTTTCCATAGACATATTATATGTGCGATTTGACCATCATTTGCCCTGCCTGATGCTTCTTGCAAAGAGCACTAATCTGCTAATGTGTTCTGCTTGTTATGATCTGATCTGACCACTTATACAAATGGCTTTGCTTGAGCTAGAAAAAGACCTAAATTGCAATTGTTTCCTAATAAGAATTCGTAAAGGACACCTTGAGCTTTCTGACGATACCTAGTTTGTCCAATTTGCCCATCATTTGCCCTGCTTTTCTTTTTTTTTAGATCCAGTTTTGAAGTCTGAATTTGTCTTGACCTGCAGTGCTGTCTTGTCTCTATGAATCTGACTGTCCACCAATTTTGTGTGATCTTATACATAATGATCTTGAGAATAAATTCTCAATGAAAGCTGTCCATAATATCCATATCCATTCCATGCTAAAATTTCAGAATTTTTAAGGTCAAGTAACCTTTGAATTCAAGTCAACATGTAGCAATTTAAATTGTTATGCATTTTGCTCCTAATGACAAGTCACATATCAATGTTAATGGATTTGTGTGGCTTTTTGCACATGGATTTAGGGTTAAATGTCTAAATCAAGCTTTTTCTTCACACTTAACCCTACGTCATGTTCAAATCTCATGATTTTCATGCATTGATTAGGTGGCTTAACAAATCAGTTATCATGCATCATTCTCTGATTTACTTATGATTGATTTGCATGCTTTAGCGATTGTTGCTTTTCGGCCATGAATTTGACTTTACTTGAACTTGATACGCCTCAGGAAATTCCATTCATGAAAGTTGCTCTTTATAAAGTGCTTTATTTCTGTGCTTTTTTCTTAGAGCCAATCATACATGGGTTTTACCCCAATTGCTTTGATCTTAGTTGTGATGATTGTTTCTTTCACTTGTATGCACCTAGTCATAAATTTCTTAGATTAGATTTAGATTAGGACCTTGAAGATGGAGAAGGTGTGAAGATGGTGGAGGTTGATGTCCATTCCAACCATTTTCATGTAATACCCATTTTCCCGACATATGTCTCGGGTTCCATTTGTTGTATAAAACCCGACGAGTTGCGGGTTTTTCTCTCTTTTTCCCATATATGTATCTTTTATACTTTCTTTTAGGTTTGCATGATAGATTTACTGCCTTTCTTGATTGTTTACTTTGTGTCTTGCAATTTCAATTTCATTGATTGTTTTCTTTTCATTTATTTAGAAATAGAATAGAATGAAAGTAATCCACCACGCATGATCATTTAGTATAGAATTGACAATCTCGAAAATGTAAAAAGAAAGGCATGGACATGTTAGGAATAACACAACATATTGTTTAGGTATCGAAAGGGCGCTAATAGCAATATTAGCGTAACCCAAGTCCCCGAACCTAGATATCTGATTGCGTAGGAATCGAGGGAACACTCCCAACCCTCGATTGGGTTTCTAGCCGACCCCCAAAAATGAGGCTAATGGCGACTCCTATATATTTGTAGGTTGTTATAAACAACTAGATCGCATAAATAAACCTATTGTCACGTGGGGTATGAGCTTGGGAGAGCTCGCCATCTTGAGATCAAGTACCCCTAAACCCGACATTTGCCATCCTTACACATTTCAAGGGGCGGCGAGATCGGGTCGCGACAGGAGTGCACACAAAAGTCATAATAAGCCGAACCATAAACTCGGGAAAACCAAAAGCCATGAGAAATTCCCCAGAGAAACCCCAATTAACCATGTCATAGGCTTTCCTGAAATCTACTTTAACCACACATTTTGGTAAGTATGGTCGAAGATGGAAGCTGGAGAAAAGCTCTTGGGCTAGTAAGATATTATCCCTAATACGCTTGCCCTTCACAAACGCGCTTTGAAAAGGGCTAACCGCGCTCATCAAAATTGATGTAACCCGATTGGCCATCACCTTGGTAATGCACTTATAGATAGTGTTGCAACAAGTAATGGGCCTATAATCATTAACGGAAGTCACGTTAAGAGCTTTCGGCACTAACACCAAGATGGTGTTATTGATATCCCTCAAAAGCTTGCTGGTGGTGAAGAAGTCCATCACTGCTACAGTAACCAGATGCCTAACCGTCTCCCAGTTTTCCTTAAAGAATTTGACCGTAAAGCCATCCAGTCCAAGAGCCTTACCCCTAGCTAAAGAGAATAAGGTATCCCGAATCTCTAACTCCGTGACCGGTCGGGCTAGGAAACTAACCTATTTAGCCGAGAGAGGATGTTGGATGACTTCTCGAATCTCCTCAACGGAAGAACTTCTGAGCTCAACCTGTGGCGCCAGGAGGTCTTGAAATTACTCAAAAAATTTCTGTTGCACCATGAGCGGCTCGGTGATCAGGTTTCCTGTGGAGTCCTAGAATGAGAGGATTTTGTTCCTCAATTGTCTCTTATTTACATATTGATGGAAAAACTTTGTATTGCGGTCTCTCTCTCTGAGCCATCTGACTCTACACTTCTGTCTGAAGAAAAACTCCTCCATGGATATCAAGTTGGCGAAGACACGCCGTTGTTCCTTCTCTAACTCAGCAATATCAATAGAGGTGGGGTCCTGCCACAAGTCCGCCTACGTGGCCTTTAATGCCACCCTCACTTCAGCCGTCCTGCTAGAGATATTAGAGAAAGACTCTTTATTAAAGAGCTTTACCGGTATTTGAGAGCCTTGAGTTTGCAGACAAGTCTAAACATAGGTACTCCTTCCCTTGGAGCCTCCCAAATTTGAATGACAATTGCGTTAAACTTTGGATGTTTCATCCAGAAGTCAAAAAACTTAAAAGGCTTTCTTCGAAGAATCAGCCTGAGCACCTTGACCACCATATGTGTGTGATCCGAGATGCCCAGAGCTATGAAGGAAGCTTCTGAGTATGAGAAAAGAAGGCTCCATCTACAGTTCACCAAGACTCTATCAATCTTCCTTGCCTTCCTAGTAGGTCCCGAGGAAGCTATCAAAGTGTACCTGAAGCCTAAATACCTTAAGTCTTCAAGTTTTGCTTCTGCCAAGCACAAGCCAAACTCATTGAAGCACGAGATCCAAGCATTCGAGCCGCCCACTCGGTCAAAAGGGTCTTTTATAGCATTAAAATCCTTCATCACAAGCCAAGCCAAATTTTGCAAAGCAACGCTTCTAAGGATAAGATCCTCCCACAGAGATCTCCGAAAGGTAAAAGTGTGCTCACCATAAACAACTAACATGCCGCAATCCACTCCAGAATCTAACCATTTGAGGTTCCCATGCACCGCTTAACTTGTAATAACCCGTAAGGAATCCCATCCAACCCAAATCCTGCTACTAGGGGAGAACTCATAGTTTGTAATCCAAGACCAATCTCGCAGCAACCTCCCAGAAATGGAATCAAAGAGAGTTTGCAGCATCATGGTTTCCATCAAACCAACCAAAGACAACTGATTTGAAGAGACCAGGTTGCGAACCTTGGCCTGCCTAGTAAGATTAACCAGGCCCCTAACATTCCAACAACCTATGTACATTATACAAAATAAGGGGAGAGACCAAGACTTACCTCCGCTTGGGAGGCTTGCGCCTAGTTGTAGGGGGAGCAGCACGAACTGAGGGAGGGGCAAGTTAGGAGAGAGAGCCAAAAGCTTGTCCTGTATAGTCTCGACAACCGTAGTAGTTGGAGGAGCTTTCAGAGACAGGCAATGAGACAATAAGTCATCATCTGAACTCCCAATCTGGTTGGCCGATAGATTTGACTCATCGCCATTGCTAACCGGCTCAATAGATGAAGCTTCAGCAGGGCTAATGGACTCCTCTTCAGCGGTGGGAGCGGAAGTATCCATCCTAATAAGGATTCGCAATTCTCTCAAGGCATTGCGAGTTAAGGTAGAAGAAACTCCTCTCGAATATAGAAGCCTTCTACTTGAGTGCATGGCCCTCATCACCAGAGCTCAACAGAAGGGCCGAATCAGATTCCCGAGGAGAAGAGGCTTCTTTTTCTTCCCCTTGACCTGTTTCCACTCCCTCTCAACCTCCTGAGGACCTTCCGCCCTCACAAAAATAGAGGCGGGGAGACAAGCCATAACAAGAGCGGTGAGAGCACATTGACCTTACTGTGATGCTACCACCGGAGTTGGGACTGCAGGAGTGTCAGCACAGCAATGTCCGAAAGAGCCATACTTGAGGCATTCAAGCAGTTTCCATTCATAATCAATAGCAATTGATCGAACTATCCCGTGCAAGGTCACATTCATTGAAGATACCCTCGATTGGTTGGCTTGGATCTCAACACATACCCTTGCAAAAGAAATCATTCGCCGTGCATTGGTCCACGTAGAGGGGCTTGCCAACAGCACTTGCAATGGCACTAATCGCCAACGCCAACCAAAGATCAAAAGGGAGATTCTTCAATCTTATCCAAACCAGCACCGATGTTTGCTTATCTTTCTTCAACTCTAACAATGGCTTCCAATGTTGCAAAATAAGTGGCACCCTTGCCACCATTTGTCATGCCCCGATCCTCCGAGCATATGCCCATCCCTTAGAGGTCGATTAAATTGCAACGTCCTAGGACACGTCGCTGACCCATTCATTTTAATGCGCATGCGGAAGCAAATAATAAATCCCTAGATAGCACGAAGATGGGATGGGAAAGTAGGACCACAATTTTTGAAAGCTAAACCACAACTTCATACATATCGAACAAAGTCACATACAATGATAACCGCTATATACAAGGTCTGCAAAAGGGGGGGTAGAGGGCTACAGATTCTTTAATTAGTTGAGTCTTCAACTGAATACTCCAGGATCCTTGGTTCCGATGGACTCGGGTCCACCACTGAACCACCTGGTGGGTCGGCCGTGCCTTTCCCATAAGCAACCTCCAGCACCAACATATGGACCTCAGACTTCGGTATGAGACCTCCATTCTGTCCATTCCGCTCATGACAATACCATGATCTATATTGGTGGGGTAACTTATAGGGTAAACCCGCATCAACCCAGACCACGAACCTCACGAGTTCATAGACCCATCCTCTTAGGTTCCCATGAAGAGGATTATAACATCTCTGATTGGTGACCTTCTTTGGTTGGCCAAAAGGCTTGAGAGGAGTTGTCATCTAAGGACCTGAAAATGTTATCTCACAATGGGGTGAGACAACATTTCAGCAAGTTCATCCCCTAAGTCCTAAATACGCCCCAAGGGTTACCTAAGCACAAGCACAAGTCAGAGGACTTACCATTGCTTTCGTTCCTTCCTGCAAGTCGGTATAATTTATAAATTCAACAAATCACTTCAACACATCAAAGCATCAAATCAGATCAAGTCATCAATCAATCGACCTAGTCGATTTCAGGCCATCAAGACCATCTCTTAGTAAACTCAATCAATACTATTTATAAAGTCTGATCATATCAAGGACTGCTCACCCTAAGCTGAAGATAGATAGTATAACTCACCAAAAGCTGATAACAGCGTATACTGCTCACTCTAAGCTAATATATCAAAGCCCTTAGGCTGATATAGTATACGGCTAATGCTTACCAAAGCTATGCAATACTTAATTGCTCACCAAAGTTGTGCAATACTTAGGGTATACTGCTCACTCTAAGCTGATGTATCAAAGCCCTTAGGCTGATATAGTATACCATTCTACTCAATCAACCAATTCACCACTTTATCATATCCGATAAAAATAATCATGTGTGGGTATACGGTCGGCCTCAGCCAAAAATATATTATCTTTACTGCATAAAATCCCACTAATTATATAGTCGATAAAAACATTTTTGGCGCCGTAAAATGACACCCAATGATGTTTTAATTAAATATTGAAATTATTAAATTTTGGGATAAATACCCCTAAATTACAATTCACATTCAAATTGCACAAACTAGCACTCAATTAAATAAACCAAACACACTATTGCAATCCGCATAAAATTCTAGTCATCGACTATCTTGATCTAATTTTCGGAAAATAATAATTAATTAAATAAATACCAAAATTAATGAATAAATACCAACAAATGCAACTTAGGCCGGAAAATCCTAATTAAATACCGAAATGGGCCCAGAAAAATTCCGAACCTAACTAGATAAATACTACAACTTATCTAGTCTCTAATTACACTACTCTAACCACCTAACATGTAATAACGATTAACTAAATTGCTAATCTATTCTAACTAACCCCTAATCCATGCTTAACTTAAACTAATCAACCCTTAAACATAATTAACTCTCTAAGTGGAAATTAGTGAGTAATCTCACTAGTTTTGAAATCTGATGAGTTTCACGAGGATGGTGAGGTGGAAACGGGCCACAAACTCCAAAGCAGCGGCACCAAATGGGGTTGGGAAAGGGTCAAAAGTGGGCCTTGAAGCCCACGGTGGACGACTAGACTTCGGTTCTAGTAGGTGGGCCGAGGGAGCTGGACAAAGGTTGGTTGGACTAGAAAACGACACTGTTGGCTGGCGGATGTGGGCGAGCGGCTTTCGACAGTTGGACTGGTAGCTAGGCGGCTCTAGCAACGACGGGGGAGGTTCAACAGCTCGGGGGACAACCAAGGGGTCACGGCTGGGTGAAACGATGCTTAGGACGGGGGCGGGCTTGTGGGGGCGTGACGGTGAAGCGGCGGGGCTCTAATGGCTTAGTGACGAGCAACGGCTAGGGAGGGGGTGTTTCGGCCAATTCTCCACAAGTTTTGAAGCTTTCTCTAGTCTAGAAATGGAGAAAGCCGACCAAGGGGAAGAAGAAAGGGGGCAGCAACTCTTGAAGGGGCCCATCTTGCTTCAACTCTATCTTATTGTCCCCTAGAAGAGGCCCCACCTTGCTGGTTGTCTTCCTCAGGAAATTGCAGCAGCCAAAGCTTGTCTTAGAAGCTTTGGAGATAGTCCAAAGGTTGAGGGCATGGGGGGCTATGAATTTTGCACAAATCTCCCCCAATTCCTCTTCAATCCCCTCTTGAGTTAATCCAATTCAGCCTACAAAAATTCCACCATCGAATCCTCGATGAAATTGGTATTTTTCATTGCTAATAGAACCAACTTGCACGCCAAAAGCGCGATAAAAAACAGTCCCCTAAATTTTCTGGTTGAAAATGGCCCTATTTTGACTTTACGCCGAAAATCTCTATTTGTAAAAAAATCTTCAGAGGATGAGTCGACATTCCTAAAATGACTCGTGACAAAACAAAACTTTCAATTTCTGAAATCGGATTTAAATTCGCGGTTAATTTCAATCTGGCGTGATTTTCGTGTGACCTAGCCTACCGTGTAGCTTTTAGAAACTTTTGGTGCAATTGACCCGTGGTCGATTTTCTTCGAGCCACAATGAACCTCTTCGACACATTGGCGACTCTTGGTGTTTGTGAAAATCTTGAGGTCTCAAATATGGACATAGGGTACCAAAATGACAGAAAAATCAATCTAGTATCTGTCGATGAGAATTTAGCAATTTGGTGGAATCACCCACATTTAGCCACACATCCCTATCGAACCAACCTATCTCTGATCTCTAATCGACTTTTAATTGTGCCGTAATGATCTTTGCAGAAGTGCACGGTCGAGTAGTCGCTTCCTGGTCGAATTCTCAAGTCTATTGCATTAAAATCCTTTAATGACTTCCCTATATAGTCTAGCTATCTCTTAAGTGATTAGCTTAGAGACTAACACTATAGGCATGTCGATGAAAGGGCCGATTTATTCAATTGAAAACAGAACTGAAATTTCAGGATGTCACACCAATAATGGCCCATTCTCCAAAATCTTTCTTCGGAAAGCCGGATTGGGAATATGGAAGAAATAAAAGCCTTGATCATTGGCCATGACCTCCACTAGTTTCTGACCCCAGTTGTGTTTGAGAGAGTTCTCCGTGAGCTGAAATGGGAGCTTCCTCCCCACATAGTACCCAACAAGGCATTCATGCCATTTGGGATCCACTGCCTCAAGCACTTCATCAGCTAGATTTATAGCTGGGACATTGTCCATGAAGGAAGGAGGTACATACAACAGCTCGTATCCCTTGGCAGCAAGGCGCGCTACGTTCACCCAAGAGCGGGCTTGAGGGGGCTTTGAGCTCCTCGATTGCTCTTGAGAGGGCTAAGGTCGCTTGGAAGCTGATCTCACACGGCTTTGTCCCCTAGAACGACCAGCATGGTCTGGAGCCTTTGGGGGTTCACAAATCTTCACCTCAACAGCGAGGGCCTTACCCATGTGCAGGGGAGGATGGGTCGCACGATTTCAGGATGAAGGGCTTAATCTCTTCTTACTACCAGCACGAGGCTGTGCTCATTAATCATTTCACCCACCGTAGTAGATGACGACGCCATAATAAACTAGCAGCCCACAACACAGCCAAAAACCCCTTTATAGTACAGACATTGCAGAGAATGAAGTCATACTAGGGAAGAGGCTAAGCCGTGATGAAGATGGGTGCTTAGGAGTCCACCTTCGCCCACAAGGACTCTCGAAGCTGCTTCATCAACCTACTCAAGTAGATCCTCACCAAACAGCAACAGTGGCGAAAACAAAGGGAGCTAGGGCAGCTTCGTTATCGACTTCAAGAAGAAATTAGGAGAAATCATTCGGTGAGATTGAAGAGGCACACCAGGTGAAGCAATCCTCCAAATCTTAAGCCAATCGAAGGCCTATAGAGGCCGGGGCAAGCTGAAGATCGGCTGAGGTAAACAGGACAAGAATCGCACCTATAAAGAGGAAAGTGAACATTAATACGGGAAAGAACAAATGGCTTAACTTATTAACAATTTGCCAATCAGGTTAGCTGATTAGCTGTTTTACAATATCTTTTGGATTTAGAATATATTATTTTCTATATTAGGAGTTAGCTGATTAGGATATATTATAGATAGTGAATGATGATTTTCTAGTATTTAATCATTTTTTTATTTGTAATACTACTTATCCATTGATGAATTAATGAAAAGTTGAGAGGTTTTCTCTTTTGTTCTTCATGCACGTGTGCTGCATGACTTTTTAATTCATCAAAGGTTTTATTGTAGTTTAACCGTATAAAATCGCTAAAAGGTTGAGCTCTTTGCTACATTTTGTTTTGGTAGGCAAAAGACAAGATGACTAAATCCCAGTAAATCTACGCATAAGAATAGGCGCGAACCCGAACTTAGAGCAAAATGGTCGATTGTTGCATATCCTCAATCTACTCGAGGGCTTTAATGAGTGGGTGTACTAACTTATAACATGCAGATGTTAGCATATTATACAATGGAGAACTCCAAATTGCGTAAGAAGCTAGAGGACGTTGTGGGAGAATATGTCAAGCAACTAGAAATTTTAAACAAACTACGGCCCGCAAATCCATCACCGTATCCTTGTCCACCCTGTGGTGGCAATTGGCCTAGTTATTGTTATCCGATAACGAGTCAGAGAACAGATGATCTAGAGACAAAAACTTGAGAAGCTAGAAGAGCTCGTTGCTGAAAAACTAGGACCATGACATTAGAAAACCTATCAATGTGAGGAAGTTTGAGGCTGGAAAATGTGCTGAAGAAGCCAGCTTGGTGGTGGGACAAAGTCAAGGGGACCAAAGTGGATAGCAGAGACCAAGGTGGCCCCCTCCTTAACCAACCGGTCCTCTCTCCCTTCTTCCCCCTCCATTTCCGTTGGCCCCCATTTCTAGCAAGGTAGAAGAACTTCAAAAACCTAGAAAACCAAACCGGTAGCCCCCTCCTCCATCGAGCAGCCTAGTTGGACTGCCACCGTGCCCCTGGAGCTCGTTCACCGCCCGCCTGCTTTCGCGCCAGACCCGTGCGTCCCTGGCCGTCATTTCGCCTCCGCCGTGACCCCAGACCATCCCCTGTGTCGTTCGGACCTGCCTCATCATTGCCAGAGCCGCCTGGTCGCCCGCTAAGCTCTGCTAAGCCACGCCATAGCAGTCCGCCTCTTCCCTGCCCATTTCCAACTTAGCCAGCCACCACTCCAGTCTTTCTCGACCAAGAGCATAACTGAAGCAAGTGGGTTTCCAGCCCACTATTTGGCCCGTTTTCGAGCCTTTCCCGACCCTGCTCGAAGGTCCCGCTTTGGAGTTTATCGATCCTCTCCACGTCCCTATCGTTGTGGTCCAAGTAGATTGTTAATCAAGTGAGTTTACTCACTAATCCCTGCTTAGGAAGTTAATTATGCTTAAGTGTAGACTAGTTTAAGTTAAGTATGGATTAGGTGGATAGTTCGAAAAGATTAGTGAATTAATTTATCATTATTGCATGTTAGGTGGCTAGAGTAGTATAATTAGCAAGTAGATAAGTCGTAGTATTTATCTAACGAGTCTCGGAATTTTTCCGTGCCCGTTTCCGCTTTTAGTTAGGCTGTTCCGGCCTAAGTGGTATATATTGGCATTTATTAATTATTTTCCGTAATTGTTTATTTAATTATTTATTTTTCGGAAATTAGATCGAGATAATAAAGTGACTGGAATTTTGTACTAATTGGAATGATGTGATTTGTTTATTTAATTGACTCGCTAATTTGTGTAAATTGAGTGTGATTTGTAATTTCCGAAATTTATCCCAAAATCTAGTTAATTTCAGTAAATAATTAGAAAATCATCGGGTGTTGGTTTATAACAGCAAAAATGTATTTGTGGACCGTTGAAATTAGTGGGATATTCAAAAGGGAAAATACTGTATTTTGGTTAAAGCCGACCGTGTACCCACACACGATTATTTTTTTTGGGTATGATAAAAATGTTGAAATCGTTAGATGATCAGGATGGTATACTATATCAGCCTGCAGGCTCGATATGTCAGCTTAGAGTGAGTAGTATACCAGTATACTGTATCAGCCTGTGGGCCTCAATATGTCAGCTTAGCGTGAGCAGTATACCTTAGTAGCTTCTTGTGAGCATTATTAGTATACTATATCAACTTGTGAGTCTCGATCTGTCAGCTGAGCGCGAACAATATACTGTTTATCAGCTTAGTGTGAGCTATACTATCTATTATCAACTTAGAGTGAGTAGTCCTAGATACTATTGGACTTTATAGATAATATAGATTGAGATGACCGAGAGATGGTCTCGATAGCATAGAATCGATTGAGTTGATCGATCGATGGTTCGATCTGAGTGGATGAATTAATTTGTTGAAATGATTCATTGAGTGGTTGAATTATATTGACTTACAGGAAGGAACTGAGGCTAAGGTAAGTCATCTGACTCATGCTTGTGCTTAGGCAGCCCTTAGAACATATTTTCTTCCTAGTCAAGTCTTAGGGGGTGAACTCGCTAAGACGTCGTCTCACCCAATTGTGGGATAACATTTCAAGTCCTTAGATGGCAGCTCCTCTCGAGCATTTTGGATAGCCAAAGAAGGTTACGAAGTAGAGGTGCTATATTCTACTCCATGGGGACCCTAGGGGATGGGAGTATGAACTTATGAGGTTTGTGGTATTGGTTGATGCAAGCCTGCCCAAAAAGTTACCCCATCAATACCGATCATGGTACCATTAAGATCGGAATGGCTAGAGAGAGGGCCCTATATAGAAATCTGATATACCTCTGTATTTACTAGAGGTTGCTTTTGGAAAGGGCACAGCAAATTCTCCCAGTGGCTCAGTGGTGGACCCCAACCTATCGGAACCAGAGTCCTCTGTGTATTTAGCTGGAGGCTCCAATAAGGACGAGGATGAGGATGATGAGTAAGATTTGTAGTTGTTTGAAAACCCCCCTTGTTTTGTAGACCTAGCCTATATATATATATATATATATAAGTGTGTTGTTGGTTTTCAAAATTATGGCCCTACTTTCCTATCCCATCTTGTTGTTGTTTGGGGATTATTATTCGCTTCCGCATGCGTATTAAAATGAATGGGTTGGTGATACATCCTGGGATGTCACTATTTAATTGACCATTAAGGGATGGGCATGCGCTTAGAGGATCGGGCGTGACAAAATATTATCTGAATTTCAATCCCATTATGTAAGAAAGGAAGAATTTGATCGAAAATATAATTTTAATTTTTTTTGTGCCCCAAAATATAATCGACTTGAAAGAATTTCTAAACAAAAAGTGGTTTTAAGTCTATAATTGAAAATTTAAACAAAGCCATGTGTTCAACAAGGCCAAATCAAAGTGTTTAGAACTTGCATTCAACATTCACTTATCAAGAGTGATTGCCATTTTTTTCAATTATGAGCCTACATAACTCGAGGACATTCGATTGGTCTTCGCGAATTTCTAAATGAAAATTCAATTAAAAAAAGACGAATAAAAAGAAGAATAATATTTACAGTGGGTTACGACTTTTCTCTCTTTATATATATATTAAATAGACATACACATGGGATGTGGTTCGATTTCTACTTTAAATAGCCCAAAATGGAGCGATAGGATCACCAGACCGAGCCAACAAGATCACAGCTAGGTCATTTTACCCATGAATGTCAAAGAACCTGTCACATCCTCAAAAGTCGACCCTATTTAGGATATGATAAGGGGTTTACTTCTATCAATGTGCAATTGGTAGAATTAGACTTTGAATTGGTTTGGGAGCCATTATAGAGTCTTAAACCTATTGGGAAAGGCAATTTAGGATTTCGATGCACACAACTGAAAAACTTATCCATGGATTGACAATTCGATCATAAGGATCGATGAGGGACATTACCTAATCAAATTCCTGCTTTATCGGTAAACCCTAAATTTTGGATAAGTGGAATTGGGCCGGAAATTGGAAGACCAAAGGGGGCCCACGAATTTGGAAAGGTCCAATGGGCCACATTCCCTTTGGAATTCATCCACAAGGGCCCAAGTAG